>BMAU01018592.1:717500-1227500 GCA_019973935.1 Trichonephila clavipes | reverse complement strand
CTTGTGGCTCCAGAACTGACCTGCATGTTCAGAGTGTAACGATGACAAGCCACAACTCTCGGGATGTCATTCTGGAACAACATGTACGTTTGTTTCGGGGCGGCATGGGTGCTGAATTTCTGTTTATGGATGACAACGCCCATCCTCACCGTGCAAACATTGTAGACGAATGCCTTTAATCGGAGGATATCATCCATATGGATTGGCCAGCATACTCACCCGACTTGAATCCAATAGAGCATGTGTGGGATATGCAGCCCGTCAGCCCCTCCCACCTGTCTACCAGAACTTCGGAGGGCATTGTGCTTGGTGAGTGGTGTAATATTCCCCAAGATCAGATTGATAATTTGATACTTAGCATGCCTTGGCGTTGTAAGACCTGTATTGCTTCGTCCGAGAGACTACTCCGTATTAACTATCATACTAACCATGTTATTCTGTTTTTTTTTAAATAGGTTATTTTTTGAAATTTATTCCAGGGAGTAAAAATTGCAATTTTTATTAATTATGTCAAATATATTTCATCTTTTTTGCTCTTTGCCTTTTGTTTAGCAAATAAACTTTACAAATAAGACAATTTTTTTTTGCTTCTGTCTCTTTCTTTGTCTGAACTTCATTATCCTTAATTTATGGACATGAGTGTAGCTAACGAACTACACCCCAAACACAACAATTGGGGGTTCAGTATATAATTCATTACGAACTAAATACCACATATATAATTATCATAAATCAAAATCACGATGTTATATAGCGTTAAAAATACCCTACACATCAAAAAGAATAAAAACTCTGACGTTAAAGTAATAAGAATTTGTCAATGGATCGAAATACAAATGTATTATTTCAACAGATGCGACAGACTTAATGCTATAATGTAGGGATAAACGTGCTCTGTAGGATTCTAACCTTCTCCTTCCAACCGAAAACTTTATATAATAGTATAAAAAATACCATGCATGTACCAAAACTAAAATTTTGTGTACCATTTATGCCTAAAATGTTCACTCGTATTCAAAGAGTATACTAATATACAAATATTAGATATTTGAAAGTATATTATGTAAATGGAAGCAGTATCTTTTAAAAATCAATTGAAAAACAATTAAAAATTCAAGAAAATATACCTAAAGTTCATAAGCGTACCATTCGAAAATTAAAAATGAAACAAATTATCAAATAGTGGATGTATGTTGACACGAAATAGCTAAGTGAATATATTTTACAATTCTTTATTTTTTATCCATTTGCTGTTGGAATACTTCTCGCACGTAACAGCATTTTTCATTCTTAAGTTGTTATATCGTAGTCATAAAATATTAAAGAAAAATTCAGATTGGGCACATGTGTGTGTGTGATATTGTTGGTCATTTGTAAAATTTAAAAACAGACACATATTAAAATGACAATAATTTAAACAAAAAAAAGTAAAAAAAAAAGATTTCTTGTTTTGTTAATAATTGTTTTTAATAATCTTAACACAAATTGTTTTCTGAAAGTTTTATTAATATTAATGAAAGCGAAAAAAGATACATATATTTAATAAAAATTTAAATTATATCACATTCAATTACTAATATTAATTGCATAAATATTTAAGTGAAGAATTGTAAATGAACAATGTATTCGAGAGAATTGAATTAAAGTTTTTTATTGAAATCAGAAAAATATAATTTTATAAATCATACAGCTTTAGGTAAATTTTGATTAAATTTTAATTTATTATCTAGTGCAAATTGAAATGTAAATATATTTTTTTCTTCTGTGTTGTGAAAGACTTTGTCCATTTTTTATTGATTATAGATATATAGTATAAGGTTTTTTTTTCATTTGCTACCCTTTACTTTATCAAAATATACTACCCAATTCAGACACTTTATATTAATTTCAAGGGACTACATGGATTTTTTGTATGAGCATATAGTTTCAGTTTAAAAACTATGTTATTATCGTAAGCAACTTTTCTTAATCTATAATTTTTTAAAAATATTCAATAGCAGTAAATTTGAAGTCTATATTAGAAATTTCTTACGTATTATTTTTTTATAATATTATTTATATAGTTTCTCAAATAGAGCATTTTAGAGATACTTTTAAGGAAGAATATAGAGTTAATTTTCTGTAAAATGCTATAAGATGAATTTTTAAAAACAAATGCAAAATAAACGTCGCTAAAGATAATTTAAAATATTTCTGTTTCCAATCTTTTTAACGCGTCTGTGCCATGAATTTTAATGGAGACGGGTTTTTTTTCAAATTTTGATTACTTTATTACAAGCAATTTTCTTATTTGTCTAACTGAAATTTAATTGGAAGAAACCGATGTTTAACTAAAATTCTATCGCTCACAAGTACTTTCCTGAATAAATTTAGCGCATTTCTTTTCTCTTGTTTCTTCTGTGTAATTATGTATGAAAAAACCAATCTCTCAAACAGAAATTTATTTTTTATAAAAGGTTAATGATATTACGTTTTTATTAAGACTCGTCAAAATTTATTCTTGCAAGTTGTTTAAAAACTGAAAATTCATTAAACTTAGTAACGTAAAAAATGTGTAAGAAATATTTAGGATTTAATTATGAAATATTAAAGCTATGTTAAGGAAGAAATATTGCGATACAATAAGCAATTCTACAAAAAAATAAAAAAAGCTTATTATATTAAATTTCAAGTTTTTTCAAAATATATAAAATAATGCTATTTTTAAATAATTTTACTTTTATAAAGCGTTTGTGAAAATATGTTTTTTTTTTAATTTGTGAAATACGAAAATGAAACAAATAAAAAAGAAATATTAAAGGAGACGATTTAATTTTATTTATTCATGTTTTCCTATTGTCAATCCTATGCAAAATCAAGATCACGTTATCATCTAATTATCTATAGTAAAGAAACATTTTAATGTTTAAACAACAGAACACTTTCACATTATTTTTTGAAAT
Organism: Trichonephila clavipes; assembly: GCA_019973935.1. Taxonomy (NCBI): domain Eukaryota; kingdom Metazoa; phylum Arthropoda; class Arachnida; order Araneae; family Nephilidae; genus Trichonephila; species Trichonephila clavipes. Next base: position 1,224,558 of record BMAU01018592.1, on the reverse strand, counting down.
TTCAGTACCTGTATAGAAGTATGTGACATTAACAAGAAGCTACTTTCACGGAGCATTACAATAAAAAAAGTAGTATAAAAATTTGTGTGTGAGAGAGAGGGAGTTTTATATTAATGTCGCTCTATAAAGCAACACAAGGATTCAAAAGGACCTCACAATTGTGTACACTGATCAGCTAACGAGGATGACATCGGAGCTGAATCTCTCCTGTTCTAACTACCATACCCCGCCAACGAAAGGACATGAGCCACCTCAGATGCAACGTGCATCAGCCCGTCTTACATATTGGATCTTCCTCGGCAGTAAAAATTTTCGAATTTTCTTAGATAGAAGCCAACATACTCTGAAAAAGATAGCAAATATGTCTAAAACAGAACAGCACTTTCTACAAATAAGTATTTCTAGTTCAGAAGAAAAGAGGGCAAAAAAACTATCCTAAATATCTATTATCAATGACAAACACATTCTTTGTCAGCATCAGAATGCCGATGAACAATTCTGAAAATGATACCAGTTTGTATTCTTTAGAGAATATATTTTGTATTACAGATGGAATATATTTATACGTAAGGCTAAAAAAGGTTAATGCAGAGCTCCACAATACTTCATTTGAAATGCAGATGAAGGCTTCATGCTTTTAGAAAGTGAATAAAAGAAACAAATATTGAAAAAACCACCTATACACACTCTCTGAATCTTTGCTTGTCTTTGTGTTCTAAAGAAACCGCTCTCCCTTTTATTGCAAACTTATTTATTCCCTTTTTTTTTTCATTTATCGCTCGCGTATTTCTAAGATCCATGTCTGTGTAGAGACCTAGAGTATCTACCGTATTTATTATTTTTATCCCCTTTTTCTTTTCAAACCTAGAGGAATTTCTATTTCTTCTCACCGCAAAAAGTCCATGTTTTTTTCACTTTTTTTGATATATTCACTTCAAGTTTTTTCTCCCTTCTGCCTTTCTATTTGGTTTTGCTAACCTCGCTGCCGCCTCTCTCCTGCTTTACTTTAATTTCCAAACCTAAAGGCACACGAAATGTTTGCGAGAAAGAGCGTAGATCTTCTCATATCGATCCCAAATCCAATAATGGCCGCTGTGGTTGCAAACCTCTCTTACTTTGCTTCGAAAGGAACATTCTCTCTCTCTCTCTCTCGATTCCTTTTGCTAAATTTCTGTACACAAGGGGTGGGATTTTCCCGAAACTTGCCGGAGAAAGCATCCGAAACCCGTAAACAGTGAAAAATGAACCGCAGAAAACCGGCCATTTATTCAAATTTAACAGAGCGTTTACCTTGGCATGCATTTATTTCTCCGATTTACTTCGGCCCACAGAGCTCAGGTTTATGTCTTCAGAATGAAGTCCTGCTTGGGGATTCTTTGAGCTTTTTGGAATTTATTCCTCGATTTAGAGTTCTATCTCTTATTATATATCTTTATTAATAATTTATTTGGATATGTTGGGATGAATGAGGGACGCAATAACTATTTTATTCATAGTTCAAGCCTAACAAATGTATTAGTACTTATAAAAGTTTATCTCACAAAATTGTTCAAGAATTTATACGTTTTTATAAATCAGTGCTTCTCAAACTTTCAATATTTGCGTCCCAATTTTCAGTCATAATTTTCATCGAACCCCCTTCATACTGCAACTATATACTGAGTGCAATAATAATAAACTTCGACGCTAAAGGTACAGTACCATTTTAATTATAAACTGCACATATTATCAAGATAAGTATTAAATTTTATATATGAGAAGTCCATGTGGAAGCAACTAGTAATTACTACACCTGTTTTTAATTTAGCATTTATAAAATATTTTCCCTCACTGATACATTTATATCAGTGTGAATGTGTATTTTATTTTTGATTGTGTCAGAATGTATTTCGTTTCACTTCCTTTCATTAAATTGATATTTATTTTTTTATTTTTGACTTTTCGGTTTTCTCGCACATTCACCCCCCAAGCCACAGTTTGAGAAACACTGTTTAGATAAATATCTAAATCAGGTTAGTAATTTTTTTTAATGCTTTTTACGATTTTTGAAAAGAGCAAATTTTAGAAAATGCATGTATTAATGCAATCCTTAACCTGTGTCATCCTACAGATCTCAGGGGGATAACGGATATATACTTAATAATTAACACGGATATAATTGCTAATTATGTTAATTAATTAATACGGACATATTTATTAATAATTTGATATACTTTCCCGGATATATCAAATTAAATATTAATGATTAAATATCCGTAAAATTAACCTGCGAGGGATTTTGAGCATATATCCTCAATAATCTCTTTTATAAGTTACATGCGTATATTTTTATAATAAATAGAAAATATGAGATAGTAAATATTACATTTCATTTAATAATAAATTTTAAAACGTTTCAAAAAAGTTATGCCTCATAAACAAAGACAAAACATTTATATTTTTAATATTTCTTAAATTACACATGAACTTTTAATGCAAATTAATTAAAACACTCTTTCAAATCTACACTCTGTAACAAAATAAACGACGCACTAAGAACGAGTTGTCCTATAGAGACAAAAATTGATGAGTAAAAAGATTATGTACAGAATAGAAAATTATTAAAATTTCAGAAAATTAAATGATTGATTTTAGAGTTACATTGTTACAAAGTAAAGAGCTCAATAAGGTGTTGAACCACCTTTAGCCTAGATGCAAGCTACCACACGACTACTGATCGAGTGATAATGTACCCTGATGGTCTCCTGCTGTATTTCTTGCCAAACTTGCTCCAATTGACGGGCCAGGTCATCAACATTCCCTGGTACATGTAGTCACCTATTCATAATATTCCAGGCATGCTAGATGGGAGAGAGATATGACAATCTGGCTGACTAAAGAAATGTTTGACAAGCTGTAAGACAGTTCATAAAAACACGTGCCGTATGTGATCTGGTACTATCTTGCTGAAAAATAACGCCAAGGTACTGCACAAGGAATGGTAGCACAACAGTTCTCAAATATGTCATCGACGTACCGCTGTGCTGTAACTGTGCCTCTAATGACAACCGAAGGGGTCCGGCTGTCAAAAGAAATGGCAACCCAGACCATAACGCTTAGTTGAGGGTCTGTGTGGCATGCAATAGTGAAAGTAAGATAAAAGCGCTGCCCTGGGCGTCTCCAGACACGTCTTCGAAGATTGTCAGGGCACAGTTGGAAGCGGGATATGTCGCTAAACACTATACGTCTCCAGTCAGCATGATTCCAACTTGATCGTGTCAAGTACCACTGCAATCTTTCTCAACAATGTGCAGGCGTGAGGGGCAGTTGGTGTTGCGGTCGGTACGAGTGTAAATTTCACTCTATCAACCGCCTGTGAATGGTGACGATGGACAATCCTGTGCGAGTCACACATCTAATGGTTGATAACGACGAATCAGGTGCTGCTACAGCTGATCTGACAATCAATATGTCCTCCCGATCTGATGTGGCCCTAGGCCGACCGCTACCATCATGAGGCTGAAATCTGCCATTGTCCACCCATTCTTGCCAGCATCTTCTAATGGTCACATCACTTCGACCCATATGACGAGCGATTCTTCGATTTACCCAACCTGCCTCTTTCAATCCAATGACACGATCACTTTCAAACTCTGACAAATGCTCTTAATGAGCATTTGAGCTCGTAATGAATCCTGCTGCGAGGCATTTTTCTAGTCGTTGAAAGGTATCCTAAATCGCAATGTGACAGAAGTTTTATCGATCAATTTGAAAATCGCTTCTTATAGACACCTGCTGAGTGCACAGTTCCGATGCGCTGTAACTCCCATTGTTCATTCATTGAACACCAAATTTTAATCATTTGCATGTTTGGTACAAATGTCTTTACATACGAAATTTCAAATTTCATTACAATCGGGCAACTCCTTCTTGATGTTTCTTTTTTTTTTGTTATAGAGTGTATATCGTGTCAGTGTTCGGTAATTGATGTAAAATTAATGTCAAAGAGGATAAAAATTGAAATATATTTTATTTTCATCATGTTAGAATATTCTTGTGGAAATATAACAATAAAAAAATTAGATAATTTTGAAAAGCGAATATATATATATATATATATATATATATTGTCTTATGAATTTAAGAAAAGAGAATTTTAAATAGATTTTATGTTAGAAAGATTTAAGTTTATATATATATATATATATATATATATATATATTATTATTATTATTATATTACATAAAAATTACATGAATGCATTTTATAATAATTTTCAAAATGTGTGTACAATATAATTGAAATTTACTAGTATTTCATGTTTATAGCATTTTACGAAAATTTTCTACACAAATAATGTAGTTTCTAAAAATATCTACATTACAAAACTTTTCTTTCCAGAACATTTCTAAAAATGAAGCCCTGCTATGAAATTATTTAGTTATATTATTAACTTGCAATGCAATCCTTAAAAAAATTTAATCATATTTAATTTTTCGTTTTTTATGTAGTTAATGCCTTTTTAAAAAATATTTCATGAATAAAAGCACACTTAAAAGGTATTTGGTGATATTTTAACTAAAATGCATCATAAATATCAAAACATGCTACATTTTCATTGAATTTATTTAAAAGAAACTCAAAATTCAAGTCAGATATGTTAATTGTTATATAACCCTTAGTATAAAATTTATTTTCCAAAAAAATAAAATGACCATAAAAGGTTATTGTTTAATCTCATTAGGAAAAAGAGATTTTTTTACTCTAAAACTGAATAGCAATACTTTGCATTTATGTGTTTGTAGATTATTTTACTTACCTAGGCTGCCATCATTAATAAATATGATTTAAATAACATCTAGGTGACGCTAAATATATCCTTGCATTTAAGTTTAAAGTTATTTGCATACTCCTTGTACGAAGCGTTGCAAATGGAGGATCATTATACTATTTCCCGTAGAATGCATTACGCATCACACGCGCACTTAATGCGATGTACTATAGAGTGTATGAAGTCGTTAGTAAAATCATCTACTGTTAATGACATCATCAGTAATGTAGGTTATATTCTACTGCGAGAAATAGTGGAGAAATGTTGAATTCCAAACATCCGTTTTTGTATTTCATCATATTCTGTACCGAGCACTAATGACCAAGTTTGAGATATCGATTAGGTGTATTAATTATTCACGGGTTTGAAGGAATATGGATAGAGTAATTAGTAGCCAAATTTGGATGGTTCATTAATTTTGGTTCCAGTTCATCAATACAGTGCGGTACTTTTAGGTTTAAGGAACAATTTATTAAATTTGACAAATGTCTGCTCCGAGATAAGGTTCTCAGTTTTTTAAGACGTTTTTCAAACTCTCTCTTATAATTAATTGATCTATGGAAGTATAATTAATTTCACTTTTCTTAATAATCGGAACATCAGTTTTTGAATGTGTGTTCCGCTTAGGAAACCAAATATTCTACATTATTTAAAACATACGGAATTCACCTTTAATGCTAATGAATTTATTTTAATGTGTAATTCACATTGTTTCAAAGAAAAATATTGCCTAAAATTTTTAATGGGAGAAAAAATAAAAAAAATTATTAAGATTTATTTCAAGAGATTAGATCAAAGTTAATTACATTTTATCAGGTAAAACAAACTAAAAAATAATTTTTTAAAAGTTTATCTTTGTATACAGGGTGTCCCAAAAATAGCACTCGTAACCTGCACAACCAGATTCCTGGTTGAGATACATAAAAAAGGCCCAATTGAGTGAGTGAGTGAATATTAAAGTCACACTAGTCAGCTACACGAGGGCCTTTGCAAACGGACCTCATAGTTTTGAACCATGATCTAGTGACGAGGAAGACACCTGAGCTGTCACCCCTCTCCTAATTAACACATCACACCTTCGGGAGGATGTTTGAGCTCAAGACAGATTTAAGCAGTACAAAGCTCGAATTCATGATACGCCGGTCGCAAGTCCGTTACCTTGACCACTAGGCTAACGCAATCTCTAAAAAAAATACCCTAACTGAGCAAGCACTCTCCACAGTTTACGAGAAAAATAAACTAAATGGTGATAAATGAATGAGGATGCATTCATTTTGTGTGTCATTCAGAATGTGGCACATTTCTGTGCTGCTGTGATTGGCTGGATATATTATAATCAGGCCACTTTATGAGACGTTGGGCTCTCTTTCTATGGCTGATACCATCGCCAACTCTCCCACCACTTGATTTTCTTTCTTTGTTGGGTAATTTCAAGGATTTAGTGTATCGAAACGTCGTAGATGTACGAACGGACTTAATCAATCGTCTGCATACTACTTCATTTTCGATGGACACCCAGCTGTGGCGACATGTGCACTTATTCATTCCGCGGCAAGCTCAAGCCTGTTTCTATTTGCACAGAAGAGACTTTGAACATCTGCTTTTTTAATTATTGGCAAAAATCGCTGTTGTTTTATCCAATATGTGGCACACCTAAGTGATTTCCTTGCACCGGTTGTAACGTTTTACTTTGTTTTCCGTATTTTTCGAATAAACTACGGATCGTACAGGTGCAGTTATGTGGGAATTTTTTTAAGCACACTCAACGAATAATCTATGTGCATAGTTTGTGTGCTATTTTTGGGGCACACTGTATTGTTTCAAATATGGAAACTTGTTCATTATTTGAGTAATAGATCAAGATGTCTAAAAAAAGATTTCTTATTTTCACTAATTTTTGCTGCTATTTATATAAAACATCTGTTGAACCACCTGTTTCAGTTTTAAGTATATTAACTTCTTTTATATTCCTTTTAATAAATATAACACGAATTAAGGGAACTTAAAGGAGTTACCATAAAACCTTATGGTCATATTTCTTATCAGCAAGTAAGGAAACGATTTCCCAAGTTTTCGGTTACGGGTGGACAAAAAACCTCACTTGATTTGTTTTTAATTATAAAATTTGGACATATAATCCCAAAAGAAATAAAACTGACATTATTTTGAAAAAAATTACTAAATGAGTTTTTATACTTGTTGCGTGCATTGTTTCATTTTTGATACAGCATAAATGTGTCAGTAAATACAAATAAAAACAGAATGCATGAAAATTATCAGGCATACACGTTAAAAAAATTTATTGAATACTGTTTATATTCTTATTTTAAAAGTTGTATTAATACAAAAAAATGTTAAGAAAACATATTTCTTATCACAGATTTTTTTTTATTTTGGAAAATTTATATGTTCCTCTCAACAACTTGAGAGAAATTAACAATGATTGTATTTATTTTTAAATTTCTTGATTACTGCTGCGAGTTTTTAAAATTATATTATTGGAGAACTTATATAGTAAAGTATTTAAGTTTGAGTACGAGTAGTCCTGTGCCTTTTTTATTTGGTTTCATTTTATTGTAATCCATACAATGTATTCATATAAGTAATAAATTCATAAATATAAAAATCTTCTTTTTAAATATTGATTTCTGCTGATTTAAAAAAAAATCAATTTAAGAAACCCTTTTAATTATGTAGTGAATTTTAAAATATTTTTAAGATGAATGTATCGATTTGAATTTTTCAATATATTAAATCTATTTAACAGCAAATATTCTTATGCTTAAGTTATATAACACATAAATCAAATAGTTTTTTTCTTAAAAATATTCATTGCTTAATAGAGATTTTTTTATTTTCTACTATGTTTTTAAAATAGCAAAAAATTAATTTGCACTAGTCTAGAAAAAAAAATATTTGGAAGATAGATACTTTAAAATAACAAAAGGACTGAATTACCATAGCAGAAAATTGAAAGAAAAAGAAATCAGCTTTTTTCCAGTTGAAATATATTTGAAACTGAAGGAAACAGTAAGAAAGCATTCTTATACGCCATCATGTCTATCTGGTGGAACCTCTGCAATGTCAAAAGAGTTTCCCGCCATAAAACGTGGCAAGAAGAAGATAAATATCGTTTTTTTTTCTTTTATTTTTAGGTTCCATCTTCACCCTTAACGTCCTATACGTGAGGTGACAACTAACCTTTAGCTTTGGCCAATACTAAAGGATAAAACCTAACATAAAGTCGTTAGTGGTCGGAGGCAAGCATAAAGTGAACATTACCAACTAAGTTATGACTGTCTTTGTTTACGATACTGGAACTATAAATTCTGCAGAAGAGTTGTTCACTCTAGGCGGACAAGAATGTTTTCGCACACTGTCCTTACTGTGAGTGGAAATAGTTTGTTTATGTGTCGCATATCTGGTCCAAATGGCAATTCTTTATTAAGACACATAAAAGAATCAAGTTCTTTTTTTATTCCACTAGGGGCATAACGAAGAACTTTATTACAGTGGACTGCCCAGCCTTCTAATATATATATTTTTTACATGAATAAGTGGATGTCTTTTGTCACGTTGGAAATAGAAAATGTAGTTCCTTGAACATATAATTTATGATTATGGTATTGAACAAGATATTCATAGAAATGTTTTTCGGAGAACTGAGTTTTAAAGAAACGTGAAGCTATATTTTACGCTCAAAATATATGGATGTATTTCATCAGTTTTGAAACTAATGAAGCGTTTTCACCATTTTATTTTCACAAATTACAACCTATGATAAGTCAGTAGACCGTACTATTGTCCTTATTTTAAAATAGTCGTCTCTCCATTTAAACTGAAATATATTGTAACGCATTAAGAAGAGAGTATTTACCAAGAGATCACATCTCATTATTCCCTTTGGGCAAGACATTTTTGTTACTCGTGAGTACATTATATCCCACTCAATTTCTTTGAGAATTAATTTTTTTTCATTTTATATCTTATAAAAAGATTTTACTATTATCAGATGGTTTTTCCTGAAAAGGGAAAACTGTGAGTATTTTGTGAAACTTTCAATTTATTTTGTTTGTTTAAATAAAAACTCTAAGGGTAAATTTAGGCATTATATCAATTTGAAACTTATTGCCAAGGCTAACATATTTTCGTTTTTAGATCAAGGAGAATTAGTTAAGGGCTTTATGGCATCAATTTCCAGGCATTAAACTGTCTTTTCAATCTACATAAAAAGTACCTCCTATATTTAAATAAATTTTTATTTTATTTTTAAAAGAAGTTTTGTCGAACTTTTACGGCGCATCTAAAAAAAAAGGTTTTACCAGAATTTGGACCTGTATATACAAATAATAACTCTACACCCAGATTAATTTAAATGTATGTCTCTATGTATGCATTTTAATTAAATTATTATTAAATTAAATTAAATTACCTCATTATTATGTTTATGTTGACATAACTTCTCATTAATTAGTTTTACAATAATTAACTTGTTGATAACATTTTCTTAGATGATTAAATAGTAATGTCCATCAAGATTTAATAGAAAATTGCTTACAATTCATTTTAAAATTGTCTGAAAACATATAGTAATAAAACTGATTTAAATGGGCAATTTATTGCTTCTGAATTTGCTTTTATAATACAAAATTAGTGTGCAATAATACTAAAATTCAATAAGGGAAATACATACTTATGCTGTGTATAGTAAATTTAACAATCAATAAAAGTAATAGAATACATTTAAAAGTTTTGTTAATTGATTACGGAATTTATTCATATAGAAAGTATTCAGGTAAAATTGCATTATTGACATTTACAAAAATTACATCACATTACTTTAATTACCAAGACATTTGAGTAGACCATGTGATCTTTATGCATATGTTTAGTTATTTCATTTCAGTAAGTGATTTTTTTAATTCTATTGATTCCCCTTTTTTATTAGCCCAGTTCTTAAAAAAGAAATTCCTTCGTGTAAATATGTAAAGAATTGAACTGAACCGTACTAATAATTAAATACTAAAATGTGCTTGTGTAGAAGCAATTTAGAGAAAATATTACTGTTAAGAATCGCTCTTCCTCCTGAAGAGAATACTAACTACCACCGTAGATTTACGCTGATTTAACTTATAGTAGAATGATATATGCTTAAATTGACATCCAATTCTGTTTCTTTCTTGTTGTATAACTAGCCCCTAACTTTTCTTTTTTCTGTTAAGCTGTATTTTTATTACGTTTACCTAAGCTAGTATTTAGATAAATATTTAATGAAGTAAAAATAACTCTTTTGGCCCTCTATAAGTCTCAGTATGAGTACAAAATAAGAGATAAGATTGTGTAACATCATGCATAAGCATTTTGTATAAAATAGATTTTGAATATGGCGATAAAATACGATACTACAGGTTAAAATTTATATGATACAGGAAAATAGAATTGAAATGGATTATCAAATAACTTAAGGATACATAAAACTTCATAAATGTATGGATTTACTTTTGCATAGTATTACGATTTGGACATAATGATTAGGTGAGTGAGTGAATATTAACGTCGCACTGTTCAGCTACACGAGGGCTTTTGGCGACGGACCTCGTAATTTTGAACCATGGTCAAGTGGAGAGGACAACACCTGAGTTGGTACCCCCTTTCTTAGCTACCACACCACACCAGCGGGAGGAAGTTTGAACACTCGACTGATTTAACGTGCCTCCCCCCCCTACACGGTGGGTCTTTAGTGGTACTGGGCTCGAACTACGTGACAAGCCAGCTACGACCCAATACCTTGACAACTAGGCTACCACAGTCATCATAATTATAGGAATAACATTCTAGAATTCTCTAAAATGAAAAAAACTCACGTATAAAGAAAAAACAAGTATTGTTTTTAATTTTTTTTTATGTGGAAGTAAATGCAGAGAAAGAAAGAGAATTGACACATACGAGATTATGCAATTTTTACGTGAGTTTTGTGCTGTTCTTCATCGATTACAAAGAAATTTCAAAATAAGACATTCAAAATTTAGCACGGTAACTGACAACTTAATTTCCATTTAAAAACAATTATATTTTGCAAGCTTTTTTTAGGTATATAAGACACAAGTAATATTGGTAAATTTATGCAAATCTGAATACATAAAAAACAGAACAAATAAGCTCCAGAATACATGTAGCCCAATTTATTTTGAGCTTTAATTTGGAAATTGGAATTGAATTATTCATCTTAGAATAGTTCATGCAATTGGCACAACTGTTTGACAATATTTAGATAATCATTAATAATTTCTTAAATTAAAGATAATTGAACATTTATAAAGTGAAAGCCGTATTTATTATTTATTTCGTCTTATATAAAGTAGAAAAAAAAAAACATGCGGTTTGCAATATTATATACATTTATTCTTTTACGAACATTTATTTGAATAACTTTAAATAATTGAAGTGATTTTTTCTTATGCATAAATTAAAGAAAATGTATATAAAAAATATAGAGAAGACACGATTTTACCAACCTACCACTTTCTTGATATAAAATCAAAGTAAAAATTTTTCAGTGAATTTTGGTAACACATTTTTTATTTAGAATTTTCTAAATTATAATCATATGTGCAACTATAAATTAAATTAATATAAGCGTTTTATATGCCTTGTTTATTTGCTCCTTGAAAATACATTTGTAACAGGAAAAACATCTTTGATTTAGTTAAAAATCAGATTTAATCTAATAAAGAATGATGCGGACTATTTTCTGTAATTAGTTTCAATTACATCTTTAAAGCGTGATAAATTAATCTGTTGTATGGTTTGGAATTCAAATATAAAATTTTAAATAAAAATCAAACAGTTTTTTTCTTTAATTATTTAAAGGTATTTGTGAATAAAACACCAAACATCTATGTAGAAGGGTGTTTTACAATCTAGTTGGTATCATCTGATAATAAAATTTCAACTTCACTTCGTCTAACTGCACTTGATTTGTATCCCTGCTCAAATAAATGTTTCATTACTCAAAATCACCTTCTTCCAGTCTTTAATAGTCCGTAATAAATGTTTCGCATCATTTTCTGAGTTAGAAATAGTTTTTTTCCCCTCAGTCTTGTTGCCTTAAGGTCACCTTCCAGAAACCTTCTCCGTGCAGTTGAGGCACTGACTTTAGCACCATTATCCAATAAATCCCTTCAAAGGTCTATGCTTGTGTTTTTGGGGTTTATTTTGCCACTTCTTATTAAAATTTTATCAATTTTTGAAATAGTTTTCCACTTGCACCCCCATTTTCCTTTTCTTTTTGGAGACGAAGATCCAGAATTTTGAAATGTTCTTAAAACACTTAATTCGACTACACCAATTGCCACAGTTATAAAGGGTGTTTTTTTAGAGGTATCGAACTTTAAATTGCAATAAAACAACGATGTAGTATTCGATTCACATGATTTTTTTTATTCGAAAGATAATCTTGTGGCATTACATTTTAAATATGATTTCTGGCATAGGACTGCCACGACTGGCTCGGATGTAGTCCAATCTGGACGTCCACTTTTCGATGACTTTTTCCAACATTTGTGGCCATATATCGGCAATAACACGGCGAATGTTGTCTTCCAAATGGTCAAGCGTTTGTGGCTTATCCGCATAGACCAATGACTTTACATAGCCCCACAGAAAATAGTCTAGCGGTGTTAAATCACAAGATCTTGGAGGCCAATTCACAGGTCCAAAGCGTGAAATTAGGCGGTTACCAAACGTGTCTTTCAATAAATCGATTGTGGCACGAGCTGTGTGACATGTTGCGCCGTCTTGTTGGAACCACAGCTCCTGTACATCATGATTGTTCAATTCAGGAATGAAAAAGTTAGTAATCATGGATCTATACCGATCACCATTGACTGTAACGTTGTGGCCTTCATCGTTTTTGAAGAAGAATTCCTCCAGCCACCAAAGACCATAAAGCGCACCAAACAGTCAGTTTTTCTGGATGTAACGGTGTTTCGACATACACTTGTGGATTAGCTTCACTCCAAATGTGGCAGTTTTGTTTGTTGACGTAGCCATTCAACCAGAAGTGCGCTTCATCGCTAAGAAAAATTCGCTTATGAAAATCGCGATCATTATTTTCGAAATAAAATTGCACAATTTGAAAGCGTTGTTCAGGCGTCAGTCTATTCATGATAAATTGCCAAACCAAACTGAGAATAAATCACTTGACAGCTGTTAAATCGGTCCCCATCTTGGAAAATAATGCCAAGTTAAACTTCAATACCTGGAAAAAAAACACTCTTTATATCTCACAGTCATAAAAGTGAATTCATTGAGAGCTGTTTATTTTAAAATGGTTCGTCGGAGTAATATTCATCTTTGAACAAGTAAAAGTAACGCAAAACGCAAAATTAGAACGCAAAATTGAAATTACCAGCTGCCCCCTTAAAGGCCCACAACTGAGCTCCTGATAAATTAAAATGAATAATTTATATAGTCAACGTCGATCTGTCACACTGCATAAAGGCAGATGTAACGGGTTTGAGGTTGTTCAGGACATCACTAGTAATCACATACCAACTCAAACAAGAAAAGCACGTTTGTCCTAATTACTAATTCGAACAGTATAGTAGTTCTAGAAGTATACTATTTTTTCAAAATATTAGAATAATACCACAAATAAATGAATTCAAATTATAAAAGCAGTGCATCTGTACATTTCAAGACTTTTTTTTAAAAAAAAGGAGGGTGCTTTTTAGGGCGAATATACCTAAAGATAAAAAATTGCAACTTGAAAAAGTCGGATTTATCGGTAATTAGAGAAAAAAGTAACAAACGTATATAAAAAAAAAGTTTTACTAAAACAAACCATCTAGAAAATGTACTAAAATGTGTGTTAATTTTTTTTTCTTTAACTTTAAAGTTTTAGAGCTTATCGAGTAAGTATAAGAAATGTGGCATTCTTCATGAGACTATTATATAAATGCCAGGCCATAACTCAAAAAATAATCCTGTAATGAGAAATATTTTAGTACATTCTCTAGAAAATAATATAAATATGAAGCTCCAAAAGTTTCACAGAAATACAACTATACAATTTTAAATTATCCGACTCGCCATGATAGATTTCGAACAATTAAAATGCCTTTTTCTGGCAAAATAAAAACCCTTTCTGGTTTTTCTAATTTTATAAAATTGATTATAAGTTAGTCTTTAGAAAACGTAGAAACCAAACAAATTATTTTTTGTAAAACTAAAAAATAGTTCTATTCAATAAATTAAAGTATCCGACTATACGTTTGGAACCGTGATTTTAAAAAAAGCACATAAATGGATAATTTTCATGATATTTAGTGTCACTTAGATTAGAATACATGCATAAAATTGTTTTAAGGCCATTTTCACAAAAAAATTATTTATATACAGTATTTCGACAAAAAATTAACTTAGAATAACCCTTTTTCAAAATGTTCTCCTTTTGTCAAAATTGCTTCTATTATAATAACATTTTGCCTGCATATAGCTCAGACTTTTGTACAGAGCCTCAAGTATAATTTTTGAAAAATTCACATTAATTTCATAGTTACAAACAAATGAAATAATTATCGGCGTTTTTTTCCTAAAATTTCTCCCGTCTGTTGTAAAACATGGATAAACCCATTTCTAAGCTATATATTTCAAAAATTCTAGTTGAACCTCTGAACAGAGGTGTGAGCTATATACAGACAAAATATTATTATAATAGAAGCATTTTTCACAAAAGGATAATGTTTTCGAAATGCTTCACTCTATGTTCATTTTTTGTCAAAATATTGTACTTAAATAATTTTTTATTGTAATACTCTTCTTAAAACAAGTTTATATACATGTTCTAATCTAAGTGACACTAAATATCATAAATAGTATCCATCTATACGCTTTTGTAAAATCACGGTTCCGAACGTAGTCGGATACCTTGGATTTTCCTCTGATGTTTAAGGGTACCCAAATCCCTTCGTGCGATAAATTTAAATTTCTGGGAGTGACATTAGACCTTCAACTAACATAGAAGATCCATGTAGAAGACATTTCCAACCTTGCCACGAAGAGAATTAGAGCTCTTAAACGCCTAGATAGGGCAAGATGGAACTGTACTGGAAAAAACTTGCTCCAAATCTATCATACGTTCATTCTACTCCTTTTGACTTACTACTGTGAACCAATTTTGGGAGCGGGGAACTTGTACTCGATACTCTGGACAAAATCATTCCTTACGTATTGTTTCTGGACCAGTAAAGACCACCCCGATAGACCCCCTGCTTACGTTGTCTTTTGATATTCCCTTAAGAACCGTAATTCAAGAAAATACTGATTTTTTTTGAAAAGGTCATTAAAACATCTGGATACATTTCATTCTGGAATGAAGTCAATCAAGACCTGTATAGAAATCTGCAGACCCAGAAAGGCTTTCTACAGGGGGAGTTCTTCAGTTAAAAAATTTACTTGGTTTAAGTCATGTGTGTGCGCGTGCGTGTGTGTGTGAACTGGAATTACTCGTTCCACCACAAAATTGAATAAAATTTTAAACTTCTCTGAATTAACCATGACCTGGTCAAAATGCAACTAAAAGTAATCCAGGCCTCTATATTTTGTGAACCCTGCTCTCGAAGTATTAAACATTCTTTACCCTGAACCAGAGTGGATTCGAATCTTTAAAGAGGAATCCCTCCTGTCTCATAGCCCTAATGCAGGTGCCGGAGTTTCCTTTGAACTTTTTCCTTTTCTAAGTCCCTATGGGCCGAGGTACTGCGTTTGACGGTGAAATTAATGCAATGTGCATAGCTTTGTCCCAGCTGTAGTGCCGCTTGGAAAATTTTACAAGAGCCTTTATCCTCAGTAATTCCATAACTGATGTGTTGGCAATTATGTTTGATAATAATCCTATAACACATGATATATCCGATCGCCATTATCATTTTAAAAACCTGGCATCACTTGAGAAAACTATAGTACTGCAGTAGATCCCGGTTCATTGTGGAGCTCTAGAAGACGAGAAAGTCAACTTCTTGGCTAAAAAGGGTGCTTTTAGAATACAGAAAATTTCTCGTCGTATGTCGTTCCATTCTATTAAAAATCTTATTAAAATGTGTATCAAATCCCATGCTTAGGAAGACCTCTATAGCCTTGTTTCCCAAACGTCTTGGAAGAATGCTATCTTGAATTTGCGTAATGACCCAAGGAGTAGAGCGGCCGCTGAATTGCGCTTAGGCATTGGACATGACTGCCTGCGAAACCATCTGTATAGATTCAAGGTTGTTCCTTCCCCGATACACACTCCGTGCAGCGCAGAAGAGGTCACGGACTCCGCACATCTGTATAGTGCTGCTGAGTGTTAGTGAGAATAAAAAGATATGTTGGATTAATGAACTCTGTTTCAGCTTTTTTGTTGTGTTTTGTTTACTTTATATTGTTCTACGCTGTAACTGTTCGTAATCTGCTATTAGAAAGAAGAAAAAAAACTCTTAAGATTTTATCCAGCATTTACAGTATTTAGTAATTCAATGAACTTACTGTAATATCTTACTGCCATTATTCATACACAAGAAATTATCAATTGCAAAAAAATAAACAGGATATGTTACTTCCTTAGTTTACTTTACTATTGTTCGTTGTATTAATTTATTTAAGGTAACAGAACACCTTCGAAGAAAATTTTTTGAATTAACCTGAATTTTTTGCCTGTAAATGCATATTTTATGATCTTATGGGTCTCTAAAATTAGAAAAATACCCAAGAAAAGTTTTGTTAGTGTACATTTTTAGTGTCAAAGGGGTATTTTATAAAAAAATAAGCAAAAATAATACTTTACGCAAAACATGATAACTGAAAATAAAATAAATGTATTGACATTTTGTAAATTGTATAATATAGCATACAACCTTATCTAGAGAATAGACTCTTATTTTGGTAATATAACTATTACGTGGGAAGTTATTGTGTTTCGAACTTCTATACGTTGACATTTTCTTTAAAAGCTATTGTAATTTTCATTTTATTGCTGTATAAAAAAATTTCTACTCAACACAAACTCTTAAGAAAGGTCTATTCCCTGTATAAGTATTAAAAAACATACACATAAAACTTTTATTTCATTCAAGCATAATTTTTTGAGATATTGTGTTTTGCGGTAAGAAAAAATGTGAAAAAACTCATTTTGAGAAAACGACAAAAATAACATTAAACTCATCTGATTAAAAGAAAAACACTTTATTATTAAAATACACCAGATTTATAATCCTTTCCCTCTTTAACTTCTAAAACACTATTTTTTTCTTTTAATGTGCTCTTAAAAATTTTCTGTGTTTCTTTGTTTTGGGGTCTGCGTTATGAATCGATTCACAGATTCTGCATCTATCTAAATGTTTATACACTATTGAAAAATTTTTTTTGTATTAACCTGAATTTTGCCAGTAAATGCATATTTTATGACCTTATGGGTCTCTAAAATTAGAAAAACACCAAATAAAAGTTTTATTAGTGCACATTTTTACTGTCAAAGGGGTATTTTATAAAAAAAATAATATTTTACGCAAAACATGATAATTGAAAATAAAATAAATATATTGACATTTTGAAAATTGTGAATAATATAGCCAACCTTATCTAGGGAATAGATTCTTATTTTGGTAATATGACCATTACGTGGGAAGTTATTGTGTTTCGAACTTCTATACGTTGAAATTTTCTTAAAAGCTATTGTAATTTTTACTTTATTGCTATATAAAAAAATTTCTACTCAATACAAAATCTTATGAATGGTCTTTTCGCTGTATAAGTATTTAAAAAACATACATATAAAATTTTTATATCATTCAAGCACAGCTTTTTGAGATATTGTGTTTTGCGGTAAGAAAAAATGTAAAAAAATTCATTTTGAGAAAACGACAAAAATAACATTATAATCTATTCTGATTACAAGGTAAACACTTACTTTCTTATTAAAATGCACCATATTTATAAGTCTCCCCATCTTTGACTTCTAAAACACTAATTTTTTTCTTTTTAAGTGCTCTTAAAATTTTCCTGTTTTTCTTTGTTTTAGGGTCTGCATTATGAATTGATTCACGGATTCTGCATTTATTTAAATGTTTATATCCCCGTAAGGTAAACACCCCAGAGTTTTCTATATTCATTTTATTAAAAACTTTTCGACACCAACTTAATCCTTCATTGAAGTGTATAATAGTATCATACGACCCAAATTTAATTGTTTTGAGCGAAACAAATACTTCCTTCGGTACTTTTTGCCAAACTATTCCATTAAAACACTCGTTGGCATTTTGCGTGCGTCCATGCAAGCACTTACTTAATATTTGTTTGTCGCATAGTTCTAAATATACTGGTTTAATTTTATTTAAAACATCATTTGATAAACCAGCATATTTTGTGGAACATTTTGTTCCATTTGCCCCCCCCGCTGAAAATAACACCAGCTTTCTTTCCCTGTTGGGCATTGACCATGCATCTGTTTCTTATCACTTGATGCACAGTGATATAACGCAGCAATCACATTTTACTGCATGACAGTTAAGTTACCGACATTGCTGCGAACAGCAATTCCGTAATAGTTTTGAAGTATGTCAATAAAATTATCAGTTAATTTGCCTTTACCAGACAGTCCTTTAGTTTTAGTTTTCAGTTTTCTCAGACGTGAACCCACTCTCTTTTGTACATGGCCAATGCACTCAAACTTGGTCACACTGTTTAATTCATAAGTGTCTTTCACACTCATGAAAGCTTTTGAGTTGCCATCCCCATAATATTGAGTGTATTGCAGTCTGCGATTTTTTTCAGATGAAAGAAATATTCGGGAAGCCCCTACAATTTCCATTTTTGATGAAGAGCCTGTGAAATTACACTGACATATGTGGTTGGCTTTTGACGACTCATATTCAAAGTTTCTTGGCATAGTCTGAAGTCTCTTGCATGTTGGACAGTAGGACGACATAACTTATATGTCTAACACCTTACCAGTATCAACTGATATTGCAGCAACACAGCTATTCATAGATGTATAGCCTCTTCGCTGCCAT
The DNA here is from genome assembly GCA_019973935.1 of Trichonephila clavipes. Taxonomy (NCBI): domain Eukaryota; kingdom Metazoa; phylum Arthropoda; class Arachnida; order Araneae; family Nephilidae; genus Trichonephila; species Trichonephila clavipes. The sequence goes on along the minus strand of BMAU01018592.1, from coordinate 1,205,700 downwards.
GTGCCATCCACCGATATGCCACATTTTACAATATCGGATGAGAGATTTTGTTTTTTCTCCATAATTTCAGTAGCAGCTTTTATCATGGATTTCTGAGCTACTTCCTGAACCACTTTTAAAAGCTTTGCTTCCTGATTTTTGTAAGCAGTTTTGGTTCGTCGAGGCAAATTTAATGTTGAGCATAATTTAAATGTCCCAGCAGAACCTTTGCCTATCTGCCGCATACCATATACTAGCCTGGTATTTATGACAGGTGCATTTACAACTTTTTTGATGAAGCAAATGCAAAAGAAAGTCACAACACTTACATTTTAGTGTAAAATGGGAGCACAATCCATATCTGGAATCCTCGAATAGTTCTACTTTTTCAGCAAAACATTTTGGGCAGCAAAGTTGAGCAAAAGCTTCCACAATAAGTTCAAGGTCAACGATTCTTTTACCAAACACAGGACCAGGCATTTCTTCTGCAGTTGAGAAAGTCTCTTTTCCCAACTTTGTACAGCTAGCAGTACATTCAGGAACTGCTGAAGTGCAATTCTTTTTCGAAGTGTTTGTGAATTTATTACCATAAAATTGCCGCTTGCGCTTTCTAGCAATACTTTTAACCATTTTTAAGTTAAAATAAAGCAGAATAAAACAATCAAATAAATTTTTTTACGCTGTCAATTCTTTCAGCATGAAAATCAAACGCATATGTAAACACAGTTAAAACAAACTTGCTGCCAGGTTTTAGACATAAAAAAGGAAAACTGTATTTCCAAATACATTTATATTTATTCTTAAATGTTCTATTTTATTTTCTGACTAAATATTTGTATATTAATTATAATATTTCATGTCATATACTATGAAAGAGAAACGTAAACAAACAACTCGGCCACTTCCGGTTAGCAGAAACTATTTCGGGTCCGAGAAATTTATGATTAAGTAATATTGAAAAAGCTGTAACTCGGCTTCTAATTAAGATAGAAACAAAATTTAAAAATATTTTCAAAGATAAAAGATTGAATTTTAATACAAGACCAAAAACGAAAAATCGATATATTGACCAAAAATTGAGTTTTAGAGGTGTTCTGTCACCTTAAACCTTTTTAGAGGTTCAAATGTAATTTTTGGAAATTACCGCTATGCATTTAAGCAATTTTCTTTCCAAAATTCACAAAAGCAAAAAGAATACTTAAAATTAATTGAATTTAAGATAAATATAATGATTGTTATTATTAAACAGAAGTAGACCAGCATTACCTTATATAAGCAAACTCATTTCAATATATTTCATAGAAATATTGTTCAAATAAATAGTCTTTAAGGCATACTTCAGTATTTCTAAAACGTGCTTTACAAAATACAAATTATTTTAATGCAGCTAATATTACAATTTTTTTAAAAAAAATGCTTCTACATTACAAGCACGAATTTTTACATTATATGCGTCAAAAACATACTTCAAAAGTATAATGTATCAAAGTAAAAATTATTTATTTCTGTTCTTTTGAATAGAAAAAAGCACATCATTAATTTATAAGTTCTAAGGCTTACTCAAGCAAATTACATTAAGTATCTTTTGAAGAATGAATAGTCCAAATACATTAAATATGAAAGAAAATCTTCATTTAATATAAAACATATTTTAAGAAACACTATTTATACTTCTTTCACACCCAACATCGAGAGTACTAAATACTACATATGGAAAGCATTCCACGATTTTAATAATTTAAAGCCTTTTCTGAAGAAGTCTGAATAAATTAAAAATAAATTATATTTTCAATTTTCTTTCCTCAACATTTTAAATCTCGAAACACGCTTGATGTGATTATGAAAAAAAGTACGAGAGGGGGGAAAAGACAGAAACAAAAAGAATGAAACAGCTGCTCTTAGCTCTCACATACGACAAAGTTAAAAACTATAGAATTAAAAAAAATGAAGAAAAAAAATACCCTCCGAAATGAAAATAAAATAAAAAGTAGTACTCTTCTTCCCGCTTTTGGAAGCATTTTATCGCCCGTAACAATTTATATTGATCAGTAGATTTGAAAAATATGAAAGAAAGAACGAATTTTTCGTCGACGTTTTACTAAATGAACGAATTTTTTTCCCTATCATTTTTATCGTTCATTTTCCAGCTTCAATCGAAAACCCCACGATTTAAATATCCTTTTAATATTTATAAGAGATTTAGACTTTTTTTTATTACATTTCCTTTAAAAAAAGCCCTTACTTGCTTTTTTAAAAAAACGTATTTCCATACATTCAACATTGAACGTTCTGTTTTTCAGAAAACCTTTTGTTTAAATTTAAAGTTAATTGGTCGTTCTATTTCCGTTCTTCTCTTTTTTTCCTTCTAGATGTTATTCGAAGAAAACTATTTTTATTCCTGAAAAGTGTTTCTTTATATTCTTTGGATTTTATGGCAGAGTTGAAATTTAAGTTTTAAGAGACTATAACATTTTACATTGTGAAACAAAAAACTAAATAGGAAAAAACAAATAAAGGTGTAGAACAATAAGCGCTTCAATGAAAAAGGGAAGTTTGTTTAGAAGCTCTCATTTAAAAACTCGTTACTAAAAACAAAAGCTGTAGAATGGAACTTAATTATTTATTTTTGTTATAGGTATTGTCGGGATTTGATTGTATTTTTATTGCTTCGTAGGAACTATTAGCTTTTGACTAGTCATCTTTAAAATATTCCAAGTGTTTTTTTTTTTGTTTCTAAAATAAAATATTTATATAATAATATTTCATCGTATTTGCAAAATGGTACAGTGTTTCAAAACAGTTAAAGATAGTTTATATCTGAAGCACATAAAATTCTAAAATAAAGTTTACTGATGTTTTTGTACGAGTTCTACTTAATGAGAACGCAACAATGTTGATATAAAATAAAATAAAAATATACTGGATACTTTTATTTATAACGCGCGTATTTATTTTATTATTTATTGTTTGCTTTTGTAGAACATTTCCATAAAGATTTCGCCGGATTTCACTTAGAAAAGTATAATTCTATTTTTAAATTTGAGACAGATTTCGGAAAATGTGAATCAAATTTTGCCAAATATAAATGAATAAACAGTCATTTAATTATTGCAAAATTATTAAAAAAAACTTGGTTGTATGAATTTTGTTAATGACTGCTTTATTTTTTGGTTCTTGTAGTAATGGAAATTTTTCTTATAAGTTAAATAAAAAAATAGAAATATTTTTTCTTCTAATTTCTGTTATATTGGGTTTAAAATAATAAAAAAAATCACCCGTCAATAAAAATTATAATTATTTTTAGAGTTTTATGATTTCCACATTGATTCATAGGGTTTCGCAAGAAATATATCCGAGAACTAAAAATAATTTTTATAAATGCAAGAAGAAAAATAATGGCATAAAATTAATAAACCATGCTATATTCAGAAAAAAAATTCATTTCTTAAACAATTTGTCAAAAAGTATTTCTATTATTAATTATTGTTTCAACTTCTAGAAATAAATCTAGCGTTTGCTTCAGCAAAAGATAGTTTTTGAAAATTTCGAAAGAAAAATGAAAAATATCAACGACTACCTTTCGCTTAGAATGCCAGAAATGACTTTCAATGTGCTGTAATAGCTAATGATAGATCTGTTTTTGTAATAATGGGGTCATTTCATAAAAGTCGATCAAAAATCAATTTTTCAATTTTGATTGAATAATAAAATATACCTCTCTTTCTCTTTTTAATGCAATTTAAAAAAATTTTTCTAGCTGTATTAGAAGTATTTTTAATATTTTAGAAAATGTTGCTCAAACCCCCAAAACAGCTGATTGCCACGCCCCTCTCAAATCAAAAGAAATGCCACATGCTACTTTTCACCCTTACCAAGTATTTTAAATTGATTAAAGTAATTGATTTTGTTCAGCAACTTATTCAGGAAAGAATTGAAGTGAATTGTTGTAGCTGTTTGCTTACCTTCTGTCAACTCATGTGCTGCATTTTATCTAGTTAATTATAACGAATTTTTTCTATTGGTATAAATTTTCCATCACAAATATTTTATAAATATGTCTCTGTTTAATAATAAAACGTTTAAAAAACGAATGTTTAGAAAAAAAGGTGGAAAAACCCAAATTTTCGAGGTATTTAATATTGCAGAACAATCAGAATCTTTAAATATGAATAATTCAGCATCAAAAGCAAAATTAGGTAATTTTAATGGTCCGTATGTTTCTTGTTTAGATTCATCTGAAAAATTTGTGAAATAATTGACACTTCACTGTTTTCTAGTGCTTTCAAACAACAAGTGATATGTGTAATGTGTAAAAAACAAGGTATTCACATAAACTTTGGCCACCAAATCCAGGTTTTGGCTACATAGTTGTCAATATGTTGTGACTTTTGTGGTCTTATTCAATCATTCCTTATATCTGGTTTACTAAAACAGTAAATAAGGTATCCGACTACGTTCGGAACCGTGATTTTAAAAAAGTGAATAAATGGTTAATTTTCATATTTAGTGTCACTTAGATTGGAATACATATATGGAATTGTTTTAAGGACATTTTGACAAAACAAAATTATTTAAATACAATATTTTGGCAAAAATTAACTTAGAATAACATTTTTTCAAACTGTTCTCCTTTTATCAAAATTGCTTCTATTATAATAACATTTTGCCTGTATATAGCTCAGACCTTTGTACAGAGCCTCAAGTATAATTTTTGAAAAATTCACATTACTTTCAGAGTTACACCAAATGAAATACTTATCCGCGTTTTTTTCTTAAAATTTCTCCCGTCTGTTGTCCTAAAACATGGATAAACTCATTTCTAAGCTCTATATTTCAAAAATTCTACTTGAGCCTCTGAACAGAGGTCTGAGCTATATACAGGCAAAATATATTTATAATAGAAGTATTTTTCACAAAAGGAGAATATTTTGAAAATGAGTCATTCTATGTTCATTTTTTGTCAAAATATATTGTACCTAAATATTTTTTTATTATAATACTATTCTTAAAACAAGTTTATATACATTTTCTAATCTAAGTGACACAAAATATAATAAATATTATCCATTTACACACCTTTTCAAAATCAAGGTTCCGAATGTAGTCGGATACTTTAATCGAAAAGGTACAAAATGACATGAAATGAACACTAGGCTTTCATATGCTATAAAGTCTGTTAGAAAAGGATAAGCAGCTCCAAAAATGTTTTGTAGAATTATGAATTTGCCACCTGAACCAAAGCGGTTACTTGGGTCCATACATATATTAAATAACACGACAGAGAACGTAGCCACAGTATCTAGTTATCCACAGTTAGTGTAGAAACTGGAAAGTTGTTGATACCGATCGAGGAAATGTTCATGTAATTTTAACGGCAATGTACATAACAATGACTGTTCGGCAAATTACTTTGGAAATAGTGGGGAATGGAAGTTGAGGGTACACTTCGTATCTTCCATGACTCAAAGGCATTACACAATTTAAGATACTCACAATATTTGGGAGATGAATATCCTAAAGCACACAAAACATATTTAGAATCAAAACTTTATAAATATGTCATGAAAAATTCGAATGTTTTGGTCACGATGAGAAAAGGATGAATACGTGGTTTAAGGTATTAAAATCAAAATTAAAAGGCAAACAAGTTTGTGGACAAAAAATTTCTAGTGGGCTGAAATAGATTGACAGATGCAGAAATAGACAAATTGTAAAATTACTATGGTTTAACTATTCGAAATAACTCAGGGAAACTTGTCAGCCATGAGGTAAGTTATTTGGGTTATATTTTTTCATTAAATCTCTACAGATATGAATACCCAACCATGTATATGTCCCATGGAAGATGACTCTTGGTGTGGATGTAATAGGTCCATACTGTAAGGTGACATATATAGACACAAAAGCAGCTGACCTATTGCAATTATGAATTTCATAAAAAAGTACTTATAAATCTCCGAAGTCCAGAACTTTAGTCAAGATACTGCATGGTAAAATTCAAAATTGCAATGAAAGCGCAAACATATTCAACCAAACCAAACAATATATCTGGTCCATAATTCCAAAAACTGCGTTTTTTTTCAAAAACTTTTAAGTTAACTTTGTAATTTTTAACATTGCAGAGATAGGGAAAATGGTGTGTGAAGTGATCCCTTTAATCCGACAATGATAAATACGTTTAACTGGGAAAGTAAGTGAAAAAAGGAAAACATTGAAGTTGAGATCACTGTAGTAAAAATATATACTCACTTAAAGGTTAATGAGAAACACTCCATTATACCTACACCACAAGTATATTTATGTACCGTAAAATCAGGCATATAACGCGTAATTCTAACACAAAAAATAAGATCGAAGTTTACGGGTGCGCGTTATACGCCGGGTGTAAAAAAAGGAGAGCTTTAAAAATAAAAAATAAGATGAACAAAAAAAATTAAGAATTCTACATAGATCGGAATAGTATTTACTTAAAACAAATGGCATTTATATTGAACTCAAAAAGTTGAAGTCCTATAAGTATGTTTTTTTTTTCATAATCTTCTGATAGTATCTCTAAAAAATGTCTTCAAAACGCAATAGCATTACACGTGTACATTTCAGATTCCATCGTAAAAAGTGGGTGTGCGTTATGCAGCGAATATACCTAAAATTCAAAAAATGCAGCTAGAAAGTATGGGTGTGCGTTATACGCCGGATTTTAGGGTATATATGAATTGATCTGTAGAGGGGTTTAAATGATAATGGGAGTAATAGCCTTGTATAGTTAGAATGGAGGAGGCTCGTTATATAATATTAATCCGTTTTTATTTACATGTACACATTTAAGATTAAAAACGACAAACACATACACAAAAAGTAAACGATGATTAAGATAATCTTGGCGTCACACAGCAATTACAATAAGAAGCGCCCTTTTTCCAACGGCTTTTTATATTAAACGCTGACTGAAAGTTCCAAAATTCACATGACTTTCGTGGATGGATCTTGTACTTGGTGGAAAGATATTGTACGAGGTATGGAAAGATATTGTACGAGGTACACACACAAAAGAGATAATTAAAATACGCTAAGGTTTTGATTTCTTAAAGATAAAATTACGATGACATCCCGTTAAGGGGTTAAGGTATGTGTTAATTGTTTACGCTGAATTTCAAGAGGCTCAGGACCATTACAAATTTAACAAAACATTAATGAAAATTAACGTAGATTATTACATATACAATGTAAAAAATCGTATCAATTCTATCATCTGAGATGTTGTAGTTGGAACAAGACAAAAATAAAAAAAACTAGTTATCAATTTATGAATTTATTCCGGTAATTTTAACATTAGGAAATTTGAAGATATCAAGTACAAGCAATTCATTCCTTTCTATCCATAAAATAGGAGGAATGAAGGGAAAATGTAGTAGGAATGTTAAAATTACGTGCTTAAGTGCAATATTAGTTATTTTTAGAAATAACGATAAAACTGTCAAACATTCAATGTATAATCCATTTTTACGAGAAATCACAAATAAGTTTGTCATATATGTTTTATGTGAAATGAATAAGGCTTGCAATTCTAAATAGAGAATTCTTAATTATGATTTTGATAAAAGTGTATAAGATTAGAATTTTAAGTGTATATTGTGTTTAGCTATCATATGAATTCATATACACAGTAAAAACGTATGTATTTGACCAGGACAAAGACACATATTTTACCACTACAAATAATGGCCGATATATCCTGTAAATAGCTAGTTGAGACAGAGGTAGAACAGCCAATACGACGTGTATTCGAAGATAGTTGCTGTTGGCAAAAAGAACAGAATTTTTAACCCAAACAATATAAAATGAGCGTCACTCGGGTTGGCTATATGCATGTATACCATTGTTTTTTGAACGGTGTTGCGTGCCCTCCAGGGGGCAAGAGCGTATCGAAACATTGAAAAGAATATATATATATATATATCAATTTGGTGAAAGAAAGAGAAACAAAATATATTCAGGCATAACAAAAAATAAAATACACTTTTGCAATGATATACTACACTTATAAATGTATCAGTATAGAGTAATGCATTTATTAATTAAATTAACTATACTTAGTTAAGAGCAACTTTAATAATTGCATGTGATCCCATGGACATGGCATATATAAAATTATTTACAGCATTTATTACTCATCTTGACAATGTCTAAGATTTATAATTAGTCATTCTTATTATTTAGTTCAATAAACTGTTATTGAATGGAGTGAGGGTGCGATGAAAATTATTGCGTCACAAATATTGAAAGTTTGAAAAGCTATGATGTAGATAATGGTGTACATTCTTGGACAGCAAGAGACGGTTCGTCTAGAAGAAAGTCGAACATCTTCTGGTTGAACATCGTGTTTGGATGCATAGTCATTGGATCAAAGGTTGTTTATGGACGGGTTGAGATTCAGTTTAAAGTGGGAAACCAAATGTTTTTGTATGGCGAGAAAGGGGTACTTGAAATATCCCAATATTCGTTCAGACTAAGTGGTTTGATGGTATAGGCTAGTATCAACATAGGTGGATGTACTTGTCTGCATATCGTACGGTATGGCAATTTGCCGAACCAAAGGTATGCAAACGAGATCCTAAGACCCCATGTCTTACCTTACACTGCAGCTAGTGGTGATTACTTTTTTTAAAGGAGGATAATGCCAAAAATCACACAGATTGACTTGTGGGAAGTTATGGAAGTTTCCTGAAGTTGAAACAATACAACGTATGGAGTAGCATCATGTTTTCCGAACTTAAATCTTATCCAGCTTGATTGTAACTCATTCGGACGACACATTTAACGAGATGTCAGCCCCCACTTACTGTCTGGGATGCGAAGTTTGTACTCCTTGAAGAGTAAAACTGAGTTCCCAAAACTCTCCCCGATTAACCACTTCGTATTTATGCTAAATAAGTGTGTGAAAGTCTTAGCAGTTTGGGGAGACCACACATCATACTAAACTTCCTTTAATAATTCTAAGCAATCAGTTTTTTGTCAGTTACATGTAACCAAATTGTTTGCTTGAAACATCTTTTCCTCTTCTTTATTAAAGCTCCAAACAATTGTTTGCACCTTTTTCTTTCTGCGTATTTCGCTTTGTTACACCTGTACTCTCCATTTTATGCCCATGCATGGCTGTGGTTCAATGGTTCTTTATTTTACTTCCTCCCCTAAATATATATATATATATATATATATATATATATATATGTGTGCTTGATTAGCTCATAAGGCAGAAATGTCCAAAATTCACAGTGTGATTTCGAGAGAATTTAAAATGATTCTAATATAAGCTATGGTCCATTTTCACTTAGAGGCACTTTGCATAGCATGAAGGTTATTGAGTAGGAGGCAGTCGTGGAACCCCTGTACCGCTTTCTCAGCATGGTAGATGTTAGCCCTTGAATTGCTCTTGAAAACGGATGGCTAGAAGCAATTACTCTCACAAAAGCTTCCTAGATATTCTCTGTACAATGAAAAATAAGAAATTTATTTGGCCCCATCTATGTTGTGGAAATTATATTTTTCCAGAAATAGTTGACCAGTTGAGCCCTATGTGGATGTGGGTTGACGTACATTAACAGGATCTCGGGACATACAATACATCTGAAATTCATATATAAGGCTATAAAGTCTCTCCTCAATACTTTATACCAGTCAAGAAGCCTTTTTAAAGATGTGCAGGAATACAACTCATGTCGTGTTACAGCATAATACCAGGCTATATCTCATTACTTCTTCACCATTGTACTAATCTTTTTTCTGATGAATGAAGGATGTAATTGTGTTCCAGACTCTTTCCAGATACAGGTACTATGAAAATTAGTGTATTGGCTGAATCTTGACTCATCTGTAAAAAGCAAGATGATCCCTTGAAGTTGATCTAAGACGCTTCTTGTCTGCCACATGTTAAACACGCTCTATTTTAAGTTGTAGTGAGCGGGATGCAAACAAAAGGTGTTTCTGGAATAAAGTTTTCTTTCATGAAGCCTTCGGGCAACTGTATGCAATTAAACGCGGGTTCCAGTAGTAGTTAACAGCTCATACGAGAGCAGGGTAGACAAAGGTATCATGGATCCTTACGTTCAAAGTATAAAACAAAAAATCTTATTCGTACTTTCGGAACTTGGTTGACCTTTTCAATATGATTCCAGGGTCCTGAAGTTTTTCACATACAGACAACTCTAGCCGTTACGTTGAGCTCCTTTGCGACCTATGTTTGTTATTGGACCATCCCCAACTTAACGACCATTCTATTTCTCATTCAATCATCCAAATGTTCACGGCTATTCATTTTATGTGATACATGTAAAAGAGAGTTTTTCATTTCTTTCGAACAATATAACGAATGTCAAGAAGAGTCCGAGCACTAATTGCCACCAACCATTCGTGCACTTATATCAGAGTTACAATCTATTTTTCATAATTTTCAGCGACAGAATTAGTACTTTAGTTTAATATATATATATATATATATATATATTACTTTTTAAAAATTGATGTTATTTGCACACATTATCTTACTTATGCACAGGTGTGTGTATATTTATATACATTTCGGAGATCCGTTACTTAATTTTAAAACCATAAGTCCTCATATCACGAGAAAAGCTAATAAGATAATTTTTCAGCGAACTATATATTCAGATAAAAAGTTTTATGAACATGTGCTAAGTATTTATGTTCATCCTCTGGATAACTGTATATTTCCTGGACTTATATCATACTTAGACATTAAATGATTCAGTAAATATTTAAATATGTTCGTCTTGTCTCTCGGGACTTTTTCTTTCCATTCGTGTACACTCTAAAAAAAGAATTTTTTCACAATATTTATTTCAAACTAAAAAAAAAATGCTTCGTGGATTTTTTTATTCTAAAATTGTGATTTAAAGAAAATTTTCTTGTCTAAAAGACATTTTTTTTTGGTTTTTTAAACTGCTTTGGAACTTTGAAAAACTTTTGCTTGTTTTAATCTTTTAGTTTTCCAAAACATTTTTTCCTGAGAAAAAGAATAATGGTTCTTGAGAAGAAAAAGAAAAAAAACCGGTAAAATAAAAAAGGCCACCCTAACTCATTTTGCTTTTGCGCTATTTTCTCTTTAAAGATTGATAAAAAAATTATATCTCACATTACATTATGAATATAGTTTCTGCTCAATATGTAAGAATATAATTTATTCACTGGTTTATTTAAGATATCTACATATATCTAAAGCTGATCTTATTTAAAATCATATAAGTATTGAATTATCTTTAAATCAAGACTTATTTTTCCAAATATTGCAATAACAGCAAATAATTTAAAATTAAAAAAAATAATAATAAATTTAAATTAAGTTAAGTAAACTTTTTATAATCTTTGTCATAATTACCTTAAAACCTATATATATATACATCTTTTAATATTTAAGATTGCTTTTATTACTAACCCATTCAAATTTCTACGCAATCCATAACACATTAAAATTCATTAAATTTCTTAGTCAATTATCTAATTGAATTCGCATCGTTATTTCAAAAGAAGCCATTTTTTCAGATTTTTTAGAATATAATTATAAAATAGTATTTCATTCAACTAGGACTGTAGGGTCTAGGTAGTGATAAATATTTAACTAAAATTTAAAAGCAGCAATATGAAGTCAGTAAGCAGTTGCATAGAAAAGGGTTTCCACAAAATTTTTCTGTGGAATCACTATAGTATTTCATTAACAATAGATAATAAATTATTAAACCTTAAACAAAAATATCCATTGTGTTAAAGAACATAGAATACTTTTTTGGTTATATACATAAAAGTACACTCTGTCTCTCTCTCTCTCTCTCACTACATACACATGTTTATGCATTTGTTTGTGTGTATTATTACAATTTATGATAATATTGTTATAAAGCTAATGCCTGGAAATTTGTAAATATAATTTTTTGTTAATGATATAATATTTACTACAACTATATATATAGTGGCTTTTGTAAGATAAATAAATTTTAGACTCATATTAGTTTTATTTATTTTTGTTTATATGGACATGTTTTGAAAGGAATATATATACCAGGGGAAAGATGTGTGTTTCCAAATTTATTTTGATAACTTATAACTTCTTAAAATTTTGTGATTGTCTTTGAGTCCAATTGGAACATTACGTTCAAACTGAGTTTCTTTAATAATTTTTAAGAATATTTTTCTTTTAAAAACTAGAGGGCATTTTGCTGCATTAATAGATGCATTATTTATGAGAATTTGAATAAATAGAACACCAGAAAGTTGAATTCTAAAGCTGTAAGCAAATGAGATGTAACTATGATTCCTCTACATTTTCCTCAAAATCTTTTTAGCATATAAAATTTGTTATAAAATACTAATTTTTCTATATAAATATAAATGTTTCGTATTATATGTTCAAACTTTATAAGAGTTCTACATTTTTTGTGCAATATTTATGGAAAATTTTACAATAATGACAAAATTTTAAATTAAAATTTTGTTTCTTAAAATGTTAATTATGTCTAGTTTTCTATTTATAAATGTGTATTTCTTAAATTATGAGTCAATTTGATGTAGTGTGAAATGAATCTTCAGGACGATCCTAAATTAATTACACAACTTCTAAGGTACGAATTTCGTTATTCTTAACTGCATAATGTTAAAATTTAAATGCTCACGAATAACTCTTTATATTTATAAGTATTATTTTTACTTTAAAATAAATAATTATTCATATGTATGAGTCCAAACACAAAGCTTCTTTTGCTATAAGTTTTTAAAACACAGTTAGTTCCATTAGACATCAAATTAACTCTTTAAATTAATCAAAGACATTCCCTTTGTGTTTTTTTAAAACAATAAGTTAAAATAAGTATAAGGAATGCTATAATACCTTGTAATCATTATGTCCAAAGTAAAGTACAAATTTAAAAAATTACGGAAATAAAGCTTTAGTATTTTAAATGGAGGTTTTGAATTGTTGACAACACGTGTTGATATGAAGCAGGGAAAGGGTAATGAAAATTACTTCTAAATAATCTAGAATTTAAAATTTACAATTTAAAAATTAAAAACTAAAAAAAATGATGCAGTATAATGCAATTAATTATGTTATAGCTTTAATTTGAATTAAAAATATTATTTTGCAAATCATAGATGGAAATATTTTTATTTACAATTTTCTGAAAATGTGGTGGTTTTAGTGTGATTCGGTTACACTTTCCTCAAAACATATTTTACCTTGGTGTCGATATTTTGAACCTTATAAAGTTCATAAATTTTCAATCAAGTGAGTTAATTCCTTTTAAAATAAACATTCACAACTTTTAGGTATGGCATAATTTCTGGATAAAATTTAAAGAGAATTTTAATCACGAAGTGTAAAAAAAATTGTAATTTTTAGAAATTTGTTTTTAAAAATTTGATTTCATTCATTATATTGACTGTTATATTTACAAACACTTTGCAAAATTTTTAAGCTGTATATGCAGAGGATTTTATGTTAAGTGGGCCTAAAGGTAAGGACATGACTCAAAAATAAAAATAAAAAAGTTATTGATTATTAATTGCTCGTACAGATTTATTTTTGATTTAAAATAGGGTTTATTCACATTAACTGGTAAATAAATATACAGATCATAATTCAACGTAAAATATTACTTGCATTCTCTTTTAATTTAAGTAAGGGAAGACCAATTAAATTTGGTGAAAAAAAATCTTTGTCCTTGTCACAGACAGACCAAATATCTGAAGAATGAATCATGCATTTAAATGATATTGATAATAAATTTTAATAAAATATTATAAGATCTCAGAACTTAACTTTAAAGATAAAAATATATGTATATTAAACTTATTTAACTGTCGCTGTTTTTTCTTTGTCTTACTCCTTTACCCTTTATTATTTTTATTTTATTCAATATATTTGTTATTTTTATCTCATTCAATAATTTTAATAATTTTCCTTTCCTTTAAACATTTAAAAGATTTTTTGCTTTTTACTTTATTTTACATTTGAAAAAAACGTTCTTTTATTCTTTATTAAAGTTTTATTTATTACCATTTAGTGAAGAAACTAGTTTTAATTTTCTTCACCAAGTATTATGCTACAGTTTTGGGTGCAAAATAAGTTTAAGCATTATTTTCACACAATAAAAGATTTTATTTCTTCTCATTCTTATTTTTAAAAATAAAATTGAATAGAAAATATTGCGTCAATCATTGCACAAACTTTTTGTCAATAACCCTGTCGTTTATAAACTTACATACACACGTAAAAAATTAGACCTCAAGAGGAATTACCGGAGTATTAAAGAAATTTTTTTTTGTCTATTAGAAATACAGACCTGAAATTTGGCAGGCATCTTGTTTTTTCTCAAATAGAGATATGCTGAAAACAGGATTTACGAAAATTGATACATGTAGATAAAAATAAATAAATGTCTTTGAACTGGAAGTCCTACAAACTTTAAATTTGCCAGCCATGTTTTTTTCCATAAGTATAGATCAGCCAAGGATGGGATTTATGAAAATCAACGTCAAAAAGATTCAAAAAGGTTATGGGATGAGTTATAGATAAAAAAAGTAACATATTTTTTATTGTTAATCCTACAGATCTGAAATTTCCCAAGCATACTTTTTTGTTAGGTAGAGATCCACGAAAAATGAATAATGAAAAAGTCGACTCCTAAGGGGGTTGCGGGAGTGTTATAGGTGGGGAAAAAAGTGTGTGTGCTTTTGACCACACGGTTGAAGTAATATGATGTTATTTCAGGGATTAGTTAAGCGAATAAAAAACAAGGGAATATTAGTATTGTCCTATCAAATTATTTATTCATATGTCTGTACTCGTAAAGTAACATTTTTTTGTGAAATATACCATCCTATTTGCGAATTAATTGTATTCTAAGAAGGAAGCAATAGGTTTATGGTAGCTGAAATAAGTTATAAATACTTTAGATTCAAAATTATTTAAATACCTAGAAATATGTTTCGTACTTCGTCGTGCTTTCATTTGGATGATTTGATATAATTAAATTTAATTTTGATTTTAAAAAATCAACTAAAAACCTCTGATTTGTCTTTTGAAAAATCTTCATTAAAATCCCCTCTTAAAATCATAGATAATGTATTCAGAAAAACCGATCCTGCTTTGTGAATGTTGGTTGTAATTTAATAATATTCAGTTCTATCCATGAATTAATTTAAGCAAAGGGATAGTAAGGCAGGTAGTTGATTAGGAAGAGAGAAATTTAGGTAAAAAGGGATTAATCTGAAGATTTATATCACATAATCTCTAGCTTATACTAGGTATTTTGTCATTGTATGGCAGTTTTGTACAAGTATATCCAGTGCTGCTGCAAGATAAGTTTTCTTAATAAAATTTTGTCTTCTTCTATTCAAATTATTTAATGCAACTTTTCTTAATATCTTTATACTTAATTTTGTTATTTAAAATTTTTAATTATTTTAATTTTCTTTTTAGACTCAAAAAATATTTAAGTAATTATGTGATTGATAGAACTATTTATTCATTGATATTCTGATCCGGTTACAAAAATAGATTTTTATTCTTAAATTCACTGCAATATTGCTAATGATATTTATACTATTTACTTAGATCTATAAAAAAAAATTGTCCTTTTTCTACATTTTAAGTTTTAATTTGTGTTAGATTTCTATATCTATCAAAGCCTATTTTTAAAAATATTACATGTTTTATTTTCATGCTTCTACTAGGATTAGAAAGAATCCCGCCATTCATTCTTGTAGAAAGAGGTGACGGGAGGAGTCCCACTTAGATCGAAGCTATAGATAAGATATAAGACTATATGAACTTCATTTTTATGCTTTATTGGTGGGGCTAGGGGGGAAAGACTACCGCGTTTCAGGTCGTTTCATAGTGGCCGGGAGACGTCCCTCCTAAGGTGAAATGTCTTTTTAGAGGTGTGTATGTCGCGAACTATCTTGAGTACGATGTCTGACTAAAGACGAAAAAAGCCGAATGAGCGTTATAAAGCCGAACGTGACGCTTCATTCAAGTTCACTTTCCAGCAAAACGCGCCTAACGAAGTTATCACTTCAAAAATTCCCTTATTTTCGGTCTATTAGACCTGCAGACTTAAAGGTTGGTAATCATATTTTATTTTTTTAATAGAAATATATTAAAAACATGTTTTGTGGAAATTGACTTCCAAGAAACCAGGGTTACCAAAGCATTTCAGATTTACATAAAATTACGTTTCCGATTTAATAAAACTATTTAACAGGCATGCCTTTTTTGTTGAAAATGATCAGCATGTGAAATGGCTTCTTCGTAAATCGATTCTGGGGAAGCAAAGGCCCCTAAAAAGATAAACACACATCCATTTCAGAAAAATAAGTCCCATTATTTTTAGGAAGCGATGGGTAAAAGAATGTTTGTCATTACAATGAAATGCTTAATGTTAGCGAACATATGTATCAATAACTATAAAAAAAAAAATATATAGTCATACAGCATCATAAAACACCCCACAAAATAGGTGGGGTGCGGTTAATATATATACTAGTGTGTAAAACTAAAACAACTCCCGGATTGTGCCATATTTAGGAAATTGTAAGGTGAGGGACATGAAATTCACACTACAGAGGTACAATTTACCGTTCAAAGTTTAATGAATGCAATGTAGCCAAAAATCAAATATAGCAATACGTTATGAAGCAAGACAAAAAAAAAGGCTTTATAAAATAAATACCTTAATAAAAAACATTGTCTCACCATAGAAAAGAATAATAAACCAAAATACCTTAGGAAGAGATATGACCTACTCGAACATCAGTGGTCGAGTGACCCGTCTGTTCCCTCTCAATACCAAACTATCCAGCGGTTTTAAAGTGAGAGTTACATCTTTCGAGAAAGACCATCTCTTTCAGTTGTTTTGTACTCTCCGGAAGATGCGATCTTCCTATTTAAAAGAAACGCCAGAATAGTATCATGGAAAAATGAATCCAGAATTTTCCGACATATTCCACAAAAAATACAATTTGCTTTAATGGTTTCAAAAATATTTCAATACAAGAAAATATCATTTTTTGTCAATAATTATTGCTGTGTAAATTAAATATTAATTAGAAATAAGATCCCCATAATTTTTAAGTTTTATATCATAATTAAAAAATTATTGCTTATTTTTCTTACCATATTTGGAAATTATTTTGCACAATTGATGAAATACTTACTCTGTTACTGCTAAGATTTTTTTTTCATTGTTTAAATTTACACAAGATAAATTAAATCAATTATTATAACTAATGAATAAACAAAGTGCATTAAAAGCATTTATTTCTTGTGTTTAAAATATTTATTATAAATTTGACTCATGAGTCTTAAATTATGAATAATATTATATTAATATTCATTCTGAATTGTTGAAAAATAAATAATTTGAATGCCGTTTTGAAATTGAAACCATAGTTTTGATATCTGGATAAGAAAAATAAATAAATTATTCAACCAGTGAATACATTATCATCATAATGAAAATGACTCCTTTTTTTTATAATGCTTTCCATTCGAAAATTTCGATGCTAAATAATTTACATTTTCATTACTCATTCATTCTTACTTTCTCCCTCATCTGTACTTCTAACTAGAGATACTCTTTTATCTTCATTTTCAATGCAAAAAGAATATATATATATATATATATATATATATATATATATATATATGAAAAGCTAATTATTTCTTGGTGAAAATATTCCCACTTTGCATTTCCTCCCTGACTTTTTTCAAGTAGTTCTTTGGCCTTTTATAATCCTTAGACGCAATTTGGTTCATAGGTATAGTTGAATCTATCCTGAATTCTAATTTGTTCTAATTTAGTATTCGTTCAAAATATTCCCATGATACGTGTTTCTTAAAAAAAACGTTCTTGTAACATTTAAATTTTGTTTTGGTGATTTTTTTTTATCCAGTGTTTTTTTAATCTCTCAAGTTATTGAATTTTGTAAGGTTGATAAAAAAAATAACGGTTCAGAATACTAGGTCGAATCTTGCAAAGTCGATAACCAGGATTAAAAAAGTAAACTTCGACTATTTTAAAAAGCAATTAAGTTTCAGAGGGAAAACGTGTATCTTAAATGCATTTTTGACTCTAGCTCTGACTTTGTTAAAAGTTCACATCTCTGGTGTTTGCACCTTCTAGCTTCTTACTGCAGTTTATTTAACTTAATTAATCTCCGAGGAAGAATTAATGCACGCATTCATTAAGCAAAAACTCTTGTTTAGATTAAAAAGAAGGCCATTTTTTTTGCTTCGTATTTTTATTCATCAATTTCATTTCGTCATTTTTTAATGTTTTTACCAGGAATATTTCACAGCACCAAAAAGGCGCAAATTGCACACGTTATTCTTTTCTTTTTCCTTGCTTTTTTTTAATCTTCTTATGACTTTAAATGAAAGAAAAGTAGCAGCGCATTTATCATTAAAACGTTTTTTTTCTCCCTTCACTCTCTACGTATGACGCGGCAATTTTTTTTCTGTTCTCACTCCCTTTTAAAGTAACTTAAGGAAGAGCATTAGTTAGATGAATAATTGAGTGGAGCTTTTAAGTTCTGATTTTACTTTAAGTTCTTTTATTCAGAACTATGAAAAGATCTTTAAAATTAATTCACTTAAAGCACTCTCCTCACTCTACGCCTCAAATTCTGCTGTCACTAAACTTTCAGATGCAGAAGATGCGCTCATTTCTTTCAAAAATTATAAAAGAAAAAAAATCCCTTGTTTTTTTAATTAAATAGAAAATTGATTAGGGTTTTTTTATAATCTTAAAACATTTAAGGGATATCTAGCATTTTGCCATCTTTCCTTATTTTATTTTTAGATTATATTTTAAGCGCGGTCTAATCAATTACAGTACTTGAGACATTTCTTTTTGTATCTTATAATTAAACAGCTCACGGTTAAAAGCTTCGATCATACACGCTAGACTAAAATAACTGAAAAATAATAAATTTAGTAAGGTAATTTAATGATAATTCTTAAAAATTTAATTCAGAATCATTTTGATAAATATGTTGCTCACAGCCCTATTTCAGCGTTTCTCAAAATTCTGGGCGAGCCTCCCAGGGGCGCGTGATAAATCAACGAGGGGTGTCCGAGCATGTCGAAAATAAAACATTACTTAAAAATAATATTAATTTACTGAAAGGAAGCGAAGCAAAATACATTCTGACATAATAAAAAATAAAATACGCATTTACATTGATATAATATTTTAAATGTATCAGAGTGCACAATGTATTTGATAATTAATTCGACAATACCAAGTTAAGAACAAATTTAAAACTTACCAACGACCCCATGGGTTTCTCATATACAAAAATATACAAAATATTTAATACTTATCTTGATGATTTGTATGGGTTATAATTAAATCCATGTTGTAGCCCTACGAAAAAGTACATTATTATTGAATTCAATACTGTTACGAATTTTGTGTAAATAGTGCAAATAATTTGTATTTAAGTGTTTAATGCATTTATACTAGTATGTGTTATATTTATTTCATGTTAAAATTGTACTATTCACAAGCAATGCCGCCCTGCCGCCCTTTGCGTTATAATGGCGATTCAATGTGAACGTGGTGAAATCGTGGCGGTAGAGCCGTTGGCATCTTTTTTGGTGACTAAGTTGGCGGTCAATTTGGCGACTTTGGTGACCATGTTGGCGAGTTCGGAACCCTCTGGAATCTTCTAGAAAATAGTAGATCTTTCCACTAGTGTCATGTTCAATGACACGAGCGGTTATATTTCTGGAAGTTTCTGTCGCGCCTATAAAACGATGCTCGCCGGTACGGCGATCAGTCTTGATTAAGCCAGCGAGTGGTGAGGATTGTTTTGACTAGCGATTATATCGGCTGTGCTTGTGAATAATTTTTACTTACGTATATTTTTAAACACTGTTATTGTGTTTGATTTCTGTTGAAGGTGTGAAGACCTTCGGATATTTACCCTGTGAATATTGCCGATGAATCCTGTATTAAAAGGATTGGATTTTTGAAAATAAATCTACATTGCTCTTAAAGAACTGTTTATTTTCTTTGTGATTGTTTTGTATAAAATCCACGAACCCGCATCTACGTAACAATACATTTTTATTGCTTGGATGGTAGGGTGGGAGGGCAAGAAGAAAATTGTGATTCAAAATTAGGTGGCAATTATTGTAAGTTTGGGAAGCACTACCCTAATTCAAACTTCATAAATAAGTACGTTTTCACTTTTAATTATTCGTTAAGTAAATATCTTAATCATATAGATTTTTCCCATGATAAACCGTTTACCTAAATACTGCACAATTTTACAACAATAAACTAAGGAACCACTCTTTTGGGATCTGAATAACAGTGGTATTTTTGTTTTATTTCATGCAGCGTCTTAATGTATTTATAACATTATATTGAAATAGTACATTTAGCTTTATAAGGGAACTATATATATTAACTATATCTAAGCTTGATACATCTAACAAAAATTATCGTCCAATTGTGTAGAAGGATGCAACATATATTAACAGAAATAGGAAAAATAAAAGTTGCTAAAAATCTTGAATAATTTCTCAAACTAAACCCAGACTCACCACTTTAGAGTCAATATCAGCTACTAAAAAAGATTATGAAGTTTTATTTTTCATGTATAAGCTACACTGGCATGCCTACTTTCGATTGCATTTGAGTATTTTATTTAAAAAGAAGCATTCAATTCACTTCCTAACATCCAATGATGAAGAATATTTAATAGAACGTTGTAAAAGGAAGACGTGAAATGTGAATAGAACTCTCTGGAAGTAGTGAACTAAATAGAAAATAATGGAACTATAAATAATTATAACTCAATAAAAATAAAAGTGGTATATAGTAAAATTGTACTAAAAATTAAGATGAAGTTTAATATCTTATTATCAAAATCATTATTGTACAATAAACATTTGAATGCAATTCACTTCCTACAAAGTCAGAAATTAAGATAAAAGTGCAACAATTTGGATTCTTCAAAGCATTCAATGCATGTAAAAAGTTCTTACTTCTACTTTAACCTTTTATCTACCGACGGTACTTATAAGTACCACTCACTTTAAAATTGCATTGAATCATTTTTATGAATATTCTGACAATACTTAACAGGGATGTTCTTTTAAAGCCACTCTTTCAAGATATATGGCAGCACGGGTTCTATCATGAGTATTTTAGCAGGGAAGGCGAAAAGTTTCATCTGACGGCGTTTTCAGATGAATACGAAGATTGTCATTTTTGTTCCGAAAAATTAGTTAAAATCAAAAGTAAAGTGTCTTATTTTTATATATGTTATGATGATCTTAGAAAACGATTTGACTACTTATTTTAAGTAAATAGTACATAAAATTAATTTTTCATTTTAATATATTTAATTAATTAATTGGCTCTAACGGTTTGAATTTCCCAAAGTTGAGTATTTTGTTTATGTATATATATCCCTTAATTTTCGATGTAGGAATTCAAAAAAAAATATTACATGAAAATAACTGTAGTAAATTATAATGCGGCAGATAAAGGGTTAAACAGCGTATTTTGAGCAGAAAGTTATACAGAATGATTGATTTTTATCAGAATCGAAGTTAATTACATTTCTAAAAATGTTACTCGATGTCTTATGAAATATTGTTTTCTTCCTGTTATCATTTAATAATTTGCTCTATATTTATATTTATTTAATGCATGATACAGTTTTCAAAACTAAATAAATAAGTTTTGCTCTGCTCGATATGGTGAAGATATTTATTTATTAACTTTCTACAGAAATTTCTTTTCATGCTATAAATTTCTAAAAGTTAATTTAAATTTATAAAACCAATAGTTTGTACAGTATCGATCTAACGTCTCAAACCATATTTGTTCAAGAAATATTCTAGAACTATTTTCTTTCCATCTGATATTCTTACAAATATGAGTAAACGTTATGCAGGAAAACTTGTAGTCATCCTTTATTTTGTTCGAAATAAACTATACAGAAGAGGAGAGCTTTCTTAAACCTACACGGAACTAACAATTTCTTTCTATTAACTACGTAAAAACTCGAAACATGAAAACAAATTTAATGTATTTTCTCCCCTACTTTCTTATTTATACCACTGTGCACAAAATAATGCTGGGAAGAAATTCTATAAACAACAACATGAAAAAAGCGAAAGAGTGGAACCATTTCTTTTCTTTCTGGAACGAAGTCATTCGCAAGCTCATCTGTAAAGCATTGGCTTTCTTCAAACGCAATGATAAGTTTCGAATGCCAATACGCATGGAAAAAAATAGTAATGAAAAAAGTAGAGGGCAGCGCAGAAAATGATGGGATATATATCTACAGACGAAAAAAAAATTGCTTGCTTTATTATCCGGTGCATGGAACGATCGATCAGCATTTTGACGACAACATCCCCAATATTGCAAGAAATTAATGGTCTACCTTGCCGAAGGCCTGTTTTTGTCTTTCAAAGAAAGGTTTTGTGTCGAATAAATTCTAGAGCCACTAAACTACTACATTTTCCGTAACTTTCGTAAAAATTTCAAGATTTATAAGTTCACAATGTCCGATTTTTGGCAAAGACAAATATTTATTCATGTAGATACAACATGATTCAAGCAATTGTTCGAGACGAAGTTATATTTTATCTGAAAAGAAATTTTATTTTGATAAAAAAAAATGAAGGCTTAAACTTTTTAGAGAAATTATTATTTTCTTAGATAGGATAGAATTTTTTTTGCTTACTGGACATATTTATTTTTTCCTATGTGCATACTGGTCTGCTAAATTGAACTTTCCATGGTGATTTCAAATACATATAACAACAAATCATATTTTATGAGTAATTTTATTATTTTCATCCGTCTAAGCATATAAAAAGCAATTTCTTTACAATGATTTAAGCATTTTGACTTTTATCGATGCGTTCTTCCAATTTATATGCATTATTGATTTACAGTAAAGAAAGTGGGAATAGTTCCATAACTATATCAAGAAATTGCCAGAATAACATTAGAAGAGGGCATTTTTAATTAATTTTATTTGTTGAAAATACTTCTAAGGTATTCATAAAATAGACCAGTTTTGTTACTTTGTGTACCTCTCTTTTATAAAATGTTTACACCGTGTTATAGATTTTATGGCATGAATAGGTTGCCATTTATTTTGATTATTTTACAACACACAGAGATGGCTTCACTATTTTAATTAGTTACTTACTTATGGGTTAATGCTGTCCTTTATAGAACTAAGCATTTGCTTCCTAGCGTAATTTTCAAAATTTCGATACTACCAAAATATGGAACATAAATCTCAAAGAAATGGGATGTGTCGTTAAACAGAAATTAAAGAGGATTTCGAAGTACCAAAAATTTTAAGTATGACTATTTTTTTTTTAAGAATAATTTTTCAATAATTAATATGTAACTGATTGGTAAATAACTAAGCACCTTCATTAACACATTACTTTTAATAAGGTGCTCTTCTTTTTTCTTATTATTTTTAATGAACTACATGAAAACAAATTGAAGCAAAGAAAAGAAGGATATAAATTTATATTTGAATTCTTTAAATTATATTTGCAGTTTTTATTTTATATTTGCAGTTTTTTATGTTGTTCCTGGAAACATAAATTTGAAAATAATTCCAAATCAATTTCAAGAAAGGAAGCATTAAATGTGAAATGAACCATTAAAAAGATTCTAATCACTACCCAAGAGAAAAAAATTCTAAATTATGAGAGAATTAGAGATTATGAGGTTTTCATAACTGCGTTTGTCCCACAATTTCTGTTCATTCTATTTGACTTTGACCCCTGCCCAAGTTGGTAATTTTTCACGATGCAGAAAACTGACCGTGTCCATGTCGTATGATTATGTGGCACAAAAAAGATCCTTTGAGTCCATGTTTGTCTTGGGTGCCATCTGCAAATTGCTAGTACAGTTTTGCATCGTCAGAGCTCAGGGTGTCTCCATCAAGGAGGAAACTGGGCATCAAAACTACTTGTAATGATTGTTATATAACCTATATGGTGGCACATTAAAAAGAGGCACTAGCTCCCAGGGAATATACTGGTCTGCAATAGTAAAATACTAATCCACATAGCCCCAACAGAAATTTTAAAAAATGTTGCATTATTAGATTAGTGTGTGTTTTGGATAAACATTTGTTATTCTCAAATTTTGATTAACGCTATTGTTAGATGTATAGCAAAAAATTGTCAATGAACAAAAAGGGAGAAAAAACAGATGATTGGTTTTTAACTTGACAGCAAATGAAGGTTGTGTTCAGTTAATAGAATTGTGATGAATTGAATTTTTTTTTTTAAAAACTCTAAACTTTATTTTTACGTTTTATGATGGATAAATAATGAAATAAAAGAAAATTAAAAAATAAGACTTGTGGAGTTTAAAAAAGAAGAAAAAAGATTGAAACTTTAATATTCTTATAAATAATAATTTAAAAGTGAACCTTTAAAAACTATAAAATTTATGACATAATAGAGAACAAATATATATTTCCTTAAATTAAAGGGTTTTATATTAATTTAAAAAATCGAAAAATATAGTAAACGTATTAAATTAATACAAACAATAAATCTGAGAACATCGTGGTAATTCCTCATTTCTAAAAGGAAAGAGAGTATTTGAAAAGTGTAGAGGGTTGTTAGTTTTATTTTTGAAGGTCTAAATAGCATTTCTGAATAAGTAAAATGTATAAGATATGTATAAGCAAGTATATATAAAGAAAATAACCGTATATTTTTAACTTAAATTTAATATATTTATTTTTCTAATATTTAATAAATGTAATGCATGTTTCTTCGTTCTCTCTTTAATAGTTCTATAATTATATGTTTCAAAATATTGTTTAACTCTGTTGTATGTCACAAGTAATTTATCATTCAGATTTATATAATTTTCTTTCGTTTTGCACTAATTTATCATTGTTAAGAAATAAAGCCTTCAATTCAAACAGTTTATCCCTAATATATGTACTGTAACGCATTAACATTCCAAGTGGCAGGGACTTTATTTAATATAAAGAATTTCATTTTGGAAATACTCAGATATCATTCTTTAAATAACGGATAGTTTTCAAAAGTTTCGGAACAGTTAATAATTAAAAACGCATGTTTAAATTTTTTGTGTCAAATAAATATTGACAGTTTTCATTTTTATTAACAAAATATAAATGCAATTAAATAATTTTTGGAAAAAAACAACTCCAGTATGCTTTAGTTTATTCAAAAAAAGAAGGAAAGACAATGTTAAGGAGAACAAAATCAATTTTATCTTTCATGTTAAAAAATGTGCTTTTTATTACAAATAAATTCACTTATCTTGCATAGTCTCAAAAATATTTTTAAAGACAATTCATTTTGGTAAAAAGATGATGGAACGATGATGTGTTTCAAATAATTTTATCGTAATACACATGACCTGTAAATTTTCCTATGCTAAAAAACAACTTCTATATATTTAAGTTTACGTTAAAATAAAATATTAATCTTCTGATTTTTTTTAATGTGATTAAATAATCTCAAAATGAAAACTAAAGGACATCAAAGCAATATATTTTTATTGCCCATTTTCAAGCTCCAAAATACTAATAAGCCTTACAAATGGTAAACCAAACATAAAAATGGAATATGTGTATTTGTTTTAAAAAGAAATGAAAAAAATTTAATTTTGTGTAGAATAAACGGCGAGCAATTCAAATGTTTCGATAAACAAATGCAATGCATTAACGGCTTTTATGCCAATATTTTTTTCTCCATTTCAAAACAGAACTTTTAAAAAACTTCTTAGATTGATATCTAACTCATGCAATTCCACTAGGATTGAAAAGCTCCCACGGCCAAAAAATACATTTTTATGGAGGGTTTAAAATAGGCAAAGATTTTGCTTTATCTGTTTTGTTTGAAATATAGGAAAGGAATGTATAGCTTTGAAAAAATTATAATCTTTTATGCAGTGGAAGACCAATTTTATTTTTCATTTGTTGAAAAGCTTATTTAATAAAATATTTTCTTTTTGAAGATATGTTATATTTACTTTAAGGGGAAAAAAGCACTGTTTTTAAAAATTCTAATTATAAATATTCATTGTTGTGATACGTGAATAGTAGATCCTGTGTTATTTTTTTCATGTTTTACTCACTCTTTATAATCTAGAGTGTGTTTTAGTGGTTATTTTGAAATGAATAAAATTTTAGTCTAGATGTGAGGGAAAAAATGCATTTGTACATACAATACTAGATAACTACAACATTAATAATTGACATGAATTAGCTTGCCTATCATTTTTTCTGTTTGGCTCTTTATTTTCCTTTAAATGAAATACTTAACTCTTTCTGAAGTTTTAAAATGACTAAGAAAAAAGAGTGAACTAGTTAATAATCTTTAAATGCAATTAAAAGCTCCTATTCATTCATAATTATTGAATTTTAGATATTATTATATCTGTAATCTCTATATAAAAAGGAAAAGGTTTCTATCTATAATTTTTTAGCTTTTTAATGTGACACAGTACGATTCAATTGACAAAAATTGACCAAAAATCAAATCTAACTTTTTTTAAACCTAAATTATCCTTTATATGTATATATTTCCATTATCACAGAATATTTGAGAGCTCTAAATTTAAAAAAAACGAAAAGCTATGATAACTTTTATACGTTCATTTTCATTCGTATCCCAATTTTAAATCAAAATTTTAAACTAACTTATCTAGGAAAGATAAAATAACTACAGTTTGTCTTCATTTAAAACACTAAGGCTTTCTTTTTTTTATTTTGCCAAATGTGATTTCTATTGTGTATTAAATCCTTTTTTAAACTATTGCAATTGATAAAATATGCAACAAAAGTTGCTATGCATTTTTTAATCGAAGTAACAATTACTTTTTCAAAAATAATTGAATTTGGAGTTGATACATTTTTTTAAGGAATTTCCAATACGCATTGATGAAAAGAAGTTTCGTACGGACCAAATATGTTATCAAATTTTTTCCTTAAAAAATAGAATGGTATGCTTATCATTCAATTTGGAGCACAAAATATGTTTTAATTAATGCATACATATAGGAGACAACCAAAAAAATTATGAAAATCATTATGTTATAAAAGTTTTGTATAAATCATATTACACCTCTTCACAAATCTAACATATTTATGTAAATGTTGAAAAAATACCAAAAATGTTTTATATATGTGGTTGTGATAGAAAATGTATTTCAACATACAAATGAAAAATATTTAAAATTATCCAGTGACATATGAATTTGAATATGAATTACGCTCAAGCCCATAAAACAGTGTTTCCTCCAATTAACCAAAAAAGAAACATGAAAAGTTATTAAATTGTTGTTCTGTACTGAAATTAAAAGGCTTTAATTTCAGAAGCTCTTTAACATTAATGTTTTTACTTGAAATTTCTACGTTTAAGTGTATAAAAATGTCTCATGACTAAATAACAAAATAATTTTAATAACCATATAATTTAGTTTCTTAAGATTATTGAACGATGCAAGGAAAATATAAAACAAAAAATATTATTTCACGCTGTGAGTTGCCAAGCTCGCATAATTGATCGCATTGAAATTTCATAAACAAATATGTAGTTTACTTATCTTTATTTATTAAGTTGAATGCGTTTGTACTGTTAAAAGCAGGAAATAGTCTCCTTCCTGCTGAGTAAGTATTGGTAAGAATTTACATTACTGCATTGACTGTGAAAGTAACACATTGAAAGGGGAAAAAAACAATTTAATTTTTTAATAAAGCAAAATATGCATTCTAAACTTTTGATTAGAAAGGTTCACATTAATTAAATCTTCTAAGAAATGGTTTTACTACAATTTGCAATGATTCGAACTTTTAGATAACAGGAAACTAGCTCAGGAGCAATTAGTAAAACGAAGTAAGTGAATTCTAAAAGTGGATGCAGCTCGGTGGAAACTACAACTACACTCAATTATATAGAAAACCGAAATAACTGTGTTGGATCTTTGCTGTGTATTGCTCCTAATGAGAGTCAATTAAATTAAAGTCGATTCTATCACATCTACTTGAATTGGCAGGTGATAATAATTAGGACAACTTGTATTTCTCTAACGAAATCCAGGGTTTAATACGGTTTAAACACATATTTTAAAAGTAAAGTCGTTGTTTAACGAGAAAGAATTTAGAGTTTTTCTCGGGTGTTTACATTTGGTGAGCATTGAATTATTGAAATTGAATGCAGATTTATTCTCTGTAAGGAAAGTGGTAATTAATTTTAATTAGGTTTGGATATAATTAAATAATGTATTTAATTTGTAGAACAAGTATTTGGATAAAATCATTGAAATACAATTCTTTACGAAGTTACAAGTATATTTCCGCATTTACATACTATGTAAGTGAAACTTTTCAGCCGAACAGTTGAATCTATTAAGGAATTTTGCCTCGTATAACTTTACCTTGAATGTTTTTGTTGAAAATTACAAATATGGGGAGATCAGAGGCAATTAATTTTACTTGGTTGATGAAGAAATATATAGTAATGCAGGTTTTTTTCCTTTTTTGTTGTTGTTTAATCCTTACTATAAGAGAAACCTACAAGTTTACAGTTATTTGCACAAAAGTTATTCGGAAGAGAACTTGATGTTTATCGGAACATTTATATTGCATACTAATTCGATAAATGTATAATTAAAATTTTATAAAGTTAACTGTAAATTCAACATAAAACTAACATTGTTAATTGCGATACAATTTTAATAATCTTTAATTTATAATTAAATCTTAATTAAATCTACAGTTAAGTTTCTGACAAAGCTGAAGATAATAATTTTAAAAATTAAAAATAGACTCTTTTTATATCTCCTAAAATTTTAAAAACCTAGACTTCGGTAATTGCAAGCAAAGAACTTTATTTAAAGTTCTGAGTAAAAGAAAAAAAATATTGATACATGACATGCAAGTTTTACAACCTACATATGTATCATATATCTTTAATGTTTTTAAATGTCTAATTATTTATGATAAAGTCCCTGATCATCCCTCCACTAGGCGTGCTTTAAGAAGTTCCATCTATAGGCGCGTTGTATCTGTCAGATGTATCCCCTCATACCTACGCTTGAAGAGGATTTAATAATTTTATTGGTGAGATTTGTCATTAAAGCGCAATGTTATGTCTAAAGTATTGGCACAAGTTGCAGTGCTTGTTACTGAAACCTAATTTTTATTTTATCTATAGCAATACTCACGTATCAAAATAATGGATTGTTACTGAAGAAGTAGATAATAGATAGAAATACCTATCTATCAATAGCACCCAAACATTCAATGACCGTTTGGGATTAAATGATACAAATGAAAGGAGCTATGATGTTTTAAATGCGAAGGAGGCAAAAAAAGAAAGTATCCCAAAAAAGTAAAAGTATAGGTTGATGCATGAATTCGTATGTTGAAAAACTAAACAAAAAAGACAGGGAAATTTAGACCTTCTTTAGTAGCCATCTCAATGAACAAAACTAATTATGTCTATCAAAAATACTCTTAATGTTAAAAAAACATTTTTAATAAATTATTTTGGCATAAGCTTGAAGTTAGGAACGTTCGTTTGTTACACACGTCGAAATATAATATTTGAGTATAATCAGAAATTTCAATTTAAATAAAAAAACACATCACACACAAAGGTAATTGTTAGTTATCACTATTACCACTACCTATTTACATTTGGTGATCCTTTGTTGCAGTCACAAATAATCTTACAATGTTCAATGCATGTGTATTTTTCGTATTTTACGGAACAAAATTTTGATGGCTTTCTTTTCTTAATCTCTTGACTAGGGTGTTGTTTGCCTTGGTTCTTCCTCGTGAAAAGTGTGTTGTACATCAGATATTTCTTCAATCCTTAGCCATAATGAAAGAGGTATGTGGATATTACTCTCAGGCAATCTTTGCGTGGCATCTGTCCAATGCATCTTAATTCCCAGAATAAAAATTATCTTAAAGATGTTGCAAAATACTTGTTTCAAGTTATTTTTGCATAAAAGCAAAAACTTCAATCTATGTTACAGAAAAACATGAAAATTAACGATAAATTGGAAAGACAGTAAAATTACATTGTTAGGCGCGGTGCATCTATAGGATTCAAAGGCCCCTGCCACACAAATGTGAAGCAATCCACCTTAGGACTGAGCCCTGTTGCGAGAGATAAAAGCCAAACACAAGAAGAAGGGACAAGTTCTAACCCACAGTACAGGCGTGACAATAGAATTATGTTTGCTATGCACCTTAGAGATTCACGCGCCTAACGGAAGGTCATTCTTAAATTTGCATTTAGTTATTAGTCTGATTAAGAAGCACATACTTTTAAAAAAGAAACACCATATATATATATAGAGAGAGAGAGATAGAGAGAGAGAGGAGAGAGAGGAAAGAGAGAGAGATTATATGTACAGTAGTGGCCAAAATAATGGACACTTTTTAAAATTGTTATGTTTTTTAAGTTTGTATATTTATAGAAAATGTTATGTTACACGAAATGCAGTCTTTTATAATATTTTAAAGAGAATTTAATATTTAATTCAATACAAGACACAAAATCAAATATTTACAACGCAAAAAGAGTTATACTTCAATGACTATCGATATACAATAGATACTGATGATGGCAGGGCTCCTTTGAGTAGCCTTTATTTTCCATTACATTTTCAAATCGATGTTTCATTGAGCTGAAAATACTTTTAAGCTTTCCCTGCATTATTACTCGATGCCAGAAAACAATTATATCCTCAATTAATTCCTTTTTATTCCATTGGTACCTCATTTGGACAAGAGATTTCAAACGGTGCCATAAGTTTTCGATAGGATTGAGATCACAGAACTGTTTCCTCGCCAGGACAACAACTATATTTAGTCAAGAAGCAGTAATATCAAATAAAGGAATATATGTGACACCTATAAAGAGTGTGAAAAAAAAAGTGGATTTCCTTATGTTAAAATTTCAAGACTGGTGGTTGATTCAGTGACTACATCTGGAGACTGAGTGTTTTGTTTAAGATTTGAGGAGATAAAGGTAATAAAAAACAAAGCAGGAAAAGGTCAAAAAAGATGCACCATACCGGTTGATAACAGAAGAACAAAATACTATGCCCCCAAGATAAAAGAATGTCATCAACGGTTATCAGAAGATATCTGAATGATTGCTGGTGCTTCTGTCAGCTCAAAAACAGGAAGATTAGCGGATGTTAGACTAAGACCACGAAAAAAACCTTATCTTAATTTACAGCAGCACTAAGAAGACTTCAGTGGTTAAAGTAACACATTAATTTGACTAATGATAAGTTAAATAGAGAGATGAATCCAAGATATTATTCCGTAGTTGTGGTCGAAAATGTCAGACGTAGAATTGGAGAAATGCTACATCTTAAGTGCATCCAGGCAACTGTGACGTACCACAGTGGTGTATCGTACACCCCGCAACATTTGCAATGCGGTTGAGCCCAGAAGATCTAAGGGGCCCTAAAGCCTGACTGCCACCAAATATCTACCCCTTGTAAAATCCAACTTAGGGGTCTAAAGTAATGGCGTAACGGATCATCGTATGGTATCGTCGAAGGGACACTGAATGTTAGAAAATATATTGACACCAGTCTAGAACCCAAACTTCTATACCTTCCAACAGAGATCTATTTACAAACAATGCTTCATTTATTTCTTACAGTAAAGTAATCGTAAGACTTGTATCTTCCTAAGATAATTGAGTTGTTGCCCTGACCAGGAAACAGTCCTGAACTCTATCCTATGGCATCGTTCGAAAACAATTGTCAAAATGAGGCACCCATGAAGTGAAAAAGAACGAAAC
Organism: Trichonephila clavipes; assembly: GCA_019973935.1. Taxonomy (NCBI): domain Eukaryota; kingdom Metazoa; phylum Arthropoda; class Arachnida; order Araneae; family Nephilidae; genus Trichonephila; species Trichonephila clavipes. The sequence continues at coordinate 1,173,824 of BMAU01018592.1, read as the reverse complement.
TAAAGATATACACTCATGTCCATAAATTAAGGATAATGAAGTACAGGCAAAGAAAGAGACAAAAGCAAAACACAATTTGACTTATTTGTAAAGTCTATTTATTAAACAAAAGGTAAAGAGCAAAACAGATGCTATATGCTTGACATAATTAATAAAAATTGCGATTTTACTCCTTGGAGTACATAAAAAAAACGAACCTATTTACCAAAAACAGAATAACATGGTTAGTATGATAGTTAATACGGAGTATGTCACCTGGACGATGCAATACAGGATTTACATCGCCTAGGTATGCTTAGTATCAAATTTTCAATCTGATCTTGGGGAATATTTCACCACTCATAAAGCAATGTCCTCCCAAGTTCCGGTAGACAGAAGGGAGGAGGTTGACGGGCTGCAATTCGTCAGCCAAGCATATCCCACACATGCTCTATTGGATTCAAGTCCAGTGAGTATGCTGGCCAATCCATACGGGTGATATCCTCCGATTGAAGACATTCGTCTACAATGTTTTCACGGTGAGGACGGGTGTTATCATCCTTAAACAGAAATTCAGCACCCATGGCGCCCCGAAACAAACGTACATGTTGTTCCAGAATGACATCCCGATAGATGTGGCCTGTCATCGTTACACTCTGACCATGCAGTTCAGTTATAGAACCAAGAATAATTCCTCCCCAAACGAGCCATCCTGCACCGCCGTAACGGTGTCGTTCTATGGTGTTCTCTTGGGGGTAACGGGTACCTGGCACTCTCCATATTAAAGTCCGGCGAGAATCAGACTGCAAGCTAAACCTGGACTCGTCAGAAAACATCACACAAGACCATTGTTGTGGTGTCCACAATGCATGCTCTCTACTCCAGGCTAATCGCAGACGACAGTGAGTTGCGGTAAGTGAAACACATCTGACAGGCCTACGAGCATATAGACCAATGTGCACTAAGCAACTGTACACGGTCTGCCTTGAAACTGTCGTACCGGTAGCTGAAGAGAGCTGACGAGGCAGGTTTGATGCTGTGCTAGGCCTGTTTCTTTTGGCAGTAACTGCCATATATATATATATATACCGGACCTCATTCGGCACTGTAACTCGGGGACGACCTGTGCTATAACATCTACTCACATTACCATTATCATGGGAACGTTGCCAAAGCCTGGAAATCACACTCTGGGCGATTCCAAGTTCCTCGGATACTTCCAGCTGGGTACGTCCACATTCCAGTCGTCCAATAATTCTACCACGTAAAAAATCATCCAAATGCTTCCTTTGTGCCATAACTATGCGGTTATTGTACTGAAAGGCTTTTAAAGTGCTTATGAACAATTTTACTTCTTTGCCAACATTTCTCATATACCCCTCTCTTACACTTTCATCATAGTGACGTACTATTGCGCAATCGGGTGGTTTCCTGTAATTCGCATATTCTTCTTCAAGATGTGTGTGATAATTCTACAGACAGGTGAAATTTTTATTTTAGAGTTCAATTTCTGTGTGATTCTGAGATATCCTTAATTTATGGACATGAATGTAATTGTTTCCTGGCATCATGTAATAACAAAGGAAAATCTTAAAACTATTTTCAGTTCAATGAAACATTGATGTAAAGCTGTAATAAAAAATAAAAGCTACCTCACTAAGCACTGATAATTCACTGCTATCATCAGTGTCTAATGTATATCGATAGTTATTAGACAATAACTTATTTGCGTTGCAAATATTTGATTTTTTTGGTACTGAATCTATTATTAGGTTCTCTTTAAAATGAAATAATGTACTTCGCATTTTGTGCAACGTAATATTTTCTATAAGAATATAAACTTCAAAAAATTTTCCACTATTTTCATGATTATATCAAGTGTAAAGACATTAGTTTTAGATTAACAGTGTTTGATACCAACAATACTTCTAAAAAAATTATTTAAGATATAAAACAAATTATTACAAAATATGCAGTTAAATATGGATTTCTTATAAAGGCATTTGATGAATTTTAATACAGTATAGTGTATAGTGTGATGGAATTTAATTACCAATATAACTCTCAAATTACTCATAAAGATGTAAAACAGATGATTCATGATTTACAAAAATATTTCGGTATTGTTTACATTGAGAAAGTACAATAATTATGCTATAATTTGTAAATATTTTTATAGTAGTATGCTAGTTAAAAAACTTTTTGACCAATGATTTTTTTTGGATTGGACTCACAGGGAAATTAGTAATCAAGTTATTGCTATACAAACAAAAATTAGCTATTTGCATTCCAAAGATTAAATTTCCTTATATATTTTAAACACCTGAGCTCCATAAAAATCCTGTTCAATTGTGCACTGTAACAAATGGTTTTAAAACATATATAACTAATACAGGTAAAATGCTACTTAATATTATACAAAATTTCATCAAAAAGCAACATAATAAAGCTATTGTTAAAAATATTAAATATAATATATATTAAAAAACAATTATTGTTTATAGTAGTGAATTTGAATAACTTTTTAATTCCATTGATATCAATGATATCATCAAGGTAATTATAATCTTAATTTTAATTTCCACAAATTTTAAATTCTCATTGATTTAGTTTCAAAAGAAAATTACATTGATTTTTATGGTTCTCTGTATAAACAAACTAAAGATTTGTTTCAAGATGGACTTGCTAGTAACAATTTGGCTAATTCATATTTACATTTTTATCAAAATAAATGAATTAAAAAAGTGACTCTTACATTATATATATATATATGATCTAATTATTTTTGTTAAAAGTAATAATTTTAACCTCTATATTAACCTTTATCATGTTACTTAAACCTAGTTAAAATTAACAATTATCCATTTAAAACTGATTACTTAGATGCATCATTAATTATTAAGGTTTATAAATTAAATAATGACGTTTATGATATAAGAGATGATTTTTATTTTAATATTCCTAAAGTGCCGTATTGGAATTCTAATATATCAATTTCTATATACACAAGTATTATTTTTAGCAATATTAATCGCAATAATACTTTTTAGTTAGCTCTTCTTTAAATTTAATACCATTTTAAATTTCAAATAACCTTGTTAATCATTGTATTGAAGATGAATATCCTATTATTTTTCTTTACAATTACATTTCTGATGTTTTTGAATCACAAACTTTAATAATATTTGCATTAAGTTTCAATTTTCTTCATTAATCTAACTATACAGTTACTTGTTCATCTCACAAGATGTGATGTTTAATAAAATTAAATGTATTTTATTTTATATTAAAATCACTACGTTAGGAGGTTCTTTAAATTCAAATAAGTTTTCTATCAGTATTTAAGGCTTTTGAGTACATATAAAGACTTATTTTATTTCATCTTATTTTACCAATTCTCTTTGCACTGTACTACTGTTACATTCTTTTATATTGGTGGAAATATTAACTAGTTGTTGTGTTCAAGTAGTAAATTTTATTTTCTTAGCAGTACGTATACAAAGATTATTAAACTAGCATGTATTATTAAACTAGCATTAGTTTATTTTATTTTTCAATAGTTACACATAAGTGTAATATTCCTTCCTTTCCGTATGGCACAGTTGTATATGCCAGTGTTTCTCAAACTGTGGGGCGCGCCCCCTTGGGGGGCGCGGTATCCCTGCGAGGGGGACGCGAGCATATTGAAAATAAAAGGTTTAAAAAATAATTTTTTGGAATGAAGAAAATCAAAATGCTTTCTGACATGACTCTGCGATGCGCAGAGTCTCATCTGATGTTCACGAAATCGTTAATTCTTGGAAAACTGTTTATTTGTTACCAATGACCTTGACAGAGTATCCTTCAATATGACAGTCATAATGGTAACTAAAATGAATTTATCACATTTCGCCCCCTTTTTTGGGAGTTGCAAACGTTTTTTTTTTTTTTTTACAATCAAGTTACTAGTTTTAATCGAGTTCCCTGCGCGACCACCTTTCTTCAAAAATATTTTCTATGAACATGCATTATGTCCTTTATTAAGGGCACGCAGATTTGGAACATTTTCATTAGTTTTATTGGATTTTTTCTCAAAAAATCAAAGAAAAATTGAAAAGTCCTTGAAAGTAGGTAAGTATATTTTCTCTTAATTGAATTATTCACTGGAATTTTGTGATTTTTATCGTGTATAGTAAAAATGATTATAAAATAAATTATAGTTTATAAACAAACTAAAAAACACGCTTTTATAGTGAATCGAACTAAAAAGTAAAAAAAATAAATATATATATATATTGCTTAAAAGTAACATATAAAAATTAATACTTATCTTGTTAATTTGTACGGTTTATAATTATGATCATATTGTAGCTTTAGCATCCCCCCAAAGTGCATTATTATTGACTTCAATACATTTTTTTGAAGGGGGCCGCGATAAAATTATGATTGAAAATTGGGTCGCCAGTAGTAAAAGTTTGAGAGCCACTGGTATAGGCAAATTACAGGTAAAGATTGAATGGGCAAAGAACGTGTTTACACCTGCATTCTTAGTTCCAAAGGCCAAGAGTTTGCTATTATACTACTGTGGGTAATATTTCTTACTCTTTTCAAATTAGTTATGCTTAGGTTTATGTACTTTATTTTAATGTATTATTATGGAATGTATATATAGTGCTAATCTCCGTACAGCAGAAAACATGTATAGCACGAATTCACTCTAACACGGTGAGAGTATAGGGAACATCCCCGTAAAACCAGATGCCTTTATAACACGGTTTGAGAATAGAATAAAATTCTTAAACAACATGAAATGTAATAAAATTATTAAAAGAGAATAACTACTTTGGAAGAAGGGAACTCTCCGTACAACAGCTGAATAAACGGGATGAAACTTTGAAATGTGAAAGATACCACATTTGATATTTTATTCTAGCGTGTGCGTACTTTCAGGTATCACTGCACAGAGTTCTTATGGATTATTAATACTTAAGTACAGTTTAATACTTTATTTGAGACTCCCCCTTTTCAGCACAGATTAAAACAAATTTTACATTAGTCAGTACTGAACTTTTTTTTAAAGAAATTATAATAATATTCTTATTTTTATGAATTAGTCTGCAGCCTCAAGCAATGTCTGGCAAAAATAAAAATATCACTTGAAATATAAAATGCGACGGTTAATAGCGTTTATATATAGTGATGACGAAGAAAACACGTCTTAACTCATAATAATATGCATTACTTTTTAATAAATTTTAATAAAGGTATTTATCTTAATTATGAAAATACAATAGCATATGTTTTTAATGTTTGTAAACTTTTAGTATTAGTTCTTAATTTCGAATAACATGGATTTTCATAACGCGACAATATTTTAGAACATAACTTCCCTATCACATGGGGAGGAGTGTACTATATACATGAAAAATATGTTTATGTTATACATACATAAAAACTCAAACTCTGTGGCGTAACAGCCCATGATGGTCAGGGCCTACTGTGCCCATCCAAGTATACGTGACCATTGGGCGCTGAGGGGCATAAGCAGATGTCCCAATCAGGTGGTCAGTCCGAAGCATTAAGTCTCCAAATAAGCTTGGTACTCATTTATCGACTCACTGCAGTAATAAACACACATACACACACACATATATATATTTATATATGTACATATAATTATATACATACATATACATATATATATGCATACATATACATATATATATGCATACATATACATATATATATGCATACATATACATATGTACATGCATACATATACATATATATATGCATACATATATATATATACATACATACATATACATATATATATGCATACATATATATATACATGCATACATATACATATATATATGCATATATATATATATACATACATATACATATATATATACATACATATATATATATATATATATATATATATATATATATATACACATATATACATATATGGTCGTGTGAGTCTAATAGAATGTTCGGTTATCAACTCATATTTTCAAACTGTTATGGATTTGAATTAATTAGCATGATACTTAATTAAATTCCAAGAACTAAGCATTTTTTATAGAATAATATATTTTATTTCTTCCATAACCCACTATTTTTTGAAAATACGGCGTAAAATTATTTTGTTGGGATGCCTATTAATACAGGAAATACCATTAATATACTTTTAAAGTAAAAAAAAAGTACGCAATTATTTTTGTATATAAATAAAAAAGTTTTCAATGTAAAAATGAATTTTTGGTTAATACTTTTAACGAAACTGTATGACAAATGTTTTATTTAAAACATTCCGATTTTACATTGTCGTATAAATCTAATAGAAATATTTCGATTTATGAATAAAATTAGAAATGGAATAAATGATGTTCTATTTTCTAAAGATGTTTAATATCAATTAGCATTAATACATTTATTCGTATAAATTTGGTTTCTTGATAAAAATTAAAGCCTTAAGTATTCTTGAAAACTCTAAAATAAACATATATTTCAAGAAAGAAGACAAATAATATCGAATTTGTATATTTATTTGTTTTCGTAAGTACAATTTTTATTTGTTTATTTACTTTTGTATACATAAATCTTAAAGCAAAAACGTTTTAACACTGAATCGAAAAATGCAAATTTACAATTTTCATAAAATGTTTACATCAACTACCTCTCAACCCTTTTCCTTTCAAACTCTCTTTTTGATTTCGGCGAAACCATTACCTGCCGAACAGCCACATCTAACTTATTTCTCTGAAGTAATGATGGTGCCAGGAATTACCCTTCTTTCTTAGTCCATAGGCCGTAACGGAAAGAAACGAAAATTTATGTTATCTCCTTAGAATCAGCGGCCTTCATTCTCTCAGATAGATATCAAAGAACAGACATTTTTCTCATCTGCGAGAGTGTATGGGGTCTGTCGAAGTTGTTCATGAGTTTTGGTCATTCCCAGCAGATATATATGATTTCATTTATAAAAGGGCAAGATCGCATTTACAGGCTATAGCGTTACGCATTGGTATCCAACAATGGAATGTCACTCTAACCACCTGCCCTGTATATCGGGGTCGGAAGACAAACAGTGGTTAATAGCCTTACACTATTTGTTTCGCTTTACCCGCGGTGATGTATTGATGAATGGACAGAGATTGTTCAGTTTCCATTCTTTCCCCTTTTCAGTCTCCGTCGAGGTATTTGTTTCCATTAATCTTGGCTGGACTGGGAGAGAGAGGACTTGCTGATTTGAGCTTTCAATTGCAGCCTCAGACATGGGTTGCTTTTAAAGGAGAATTTAATGAAAATGGTTGGCTTTCATGTTGAACTGTATACCTTTTTCGAGTAAAGATAAAAGAGCAAAAAACGCAAAAGTACTTTATTTTCAGTTATCTCAACGATGCTTCAGTCAGCAATTATTTTAATCCTTCTACCTCTAGAGAGACATTGTTTATTCTTTTTAAAATTAGTAATTATTGTATTTAATTATAACCTTATGTGCGTTTTTTATACGGAATGTTAAAATAGAATGTTTCCCGAACCTTATAAGCATATAATTGAGAAAGCTTAGGGCAAAAATTGTCAAATCAATGGGTGCCATAGATAAAACGTTCGCGGCCGGTACTCTATTTTTATTTCAGTTTATCCATCAGTATACCTATGTAATTAAGCTCTATTTTTAAAGGAGCTAGCTGTCACAAAATTGAAAATTTCTTGAAAAGTATTGCTACATGAATGAATTTTTATGCAGACAATACCAGTTAAAATGATTAGTTAAAATAAATTGTATTGATACTAAAGTAATGTGATCAAACGAAGAGATATTTCACAGTACAATTTATAAACAACCATCAATCAGAAAATATTTGTAGTTTACAGAAGGTTTTAGATATTATAATTAGAGGATATTATTTAGCTGATTATTCAAGCAAAAACGTATTAATTCTGACGCAAAATACAAAGTTTTTGAATAGTTTAAGTAATTTTCAAAACGTTTTTATAAGTTTCACTTGTATGTAAGGGAATCTTTGAACTCGATTTTTAACCACTTTAAAAGCTCAGATTAATTCGAACTTGTCAAGAACCAATTACTATACAATAATTTCATAATTTTGGTCCATTGTCTTGATTAGGATCTTAATAATTAACGAATATAAGGATTTCCAGATTTGGCGACTAATTCATTATATCTTTTCCAGATTTGGCGACTAATTGCTTAAACCATTTTCAGATTTGGCGACTAATTCCAAATGCCATTTCTAGATTTGGCAACTAATTACAGATTTAGCGCCTAAAAGATTAAGGTGCAACCGTAAAACTGCAAATGGGAATAAAAATAAATTATGTTCTAACTGCTAAATATATATATTTTTTATTTTGACAAAGCAATATGTTTAGAAGTGATGATACCAATTAACATTTCTACGTTTTAAAGGTGATAATACGATTGATAATTAATATTTCTTCTTAACATACTTTTATTAGTTAAGACATGTATCTACAGAGACGGAATCTTTGAAATATAACGATAGGGGGCTCATCTGAGGCCCGGTAAGCGGGTCCTTCAGACCCATTAATTAATATCCATTGAAGAGCAAGACTTAATTTCAGGAGCCACACAATTCCGGCTCCAAATATCAAACTCAAGGGTAAATTCAACAAAGAATAAATGATAGTTTTAAAAACTAAAAAACAGGCTTTTATTGTATATCGAACTAAAAAATGAAAAATAAATTATAGCTTAAAAAAACTAAAAAACACGCTTTTATAGTAAATTGAACTAAAAAGTAAAAGAATAATTCTTAAAATAAGAATAAAATGATTAACAAGAAAATAAATGTTATTAGGATAAAATCGTGGGTTGCTCTATATTAATTGTTATAATTTCTTACTAGTTCTGTTCTGAAATGCTGAGTAAGTGTTAAAATGTAGTACAAAGCACCCCACGCTTTTGCCACGCTGACATTAATTTTCTCGTTAATCATTTTATTCTTACGTTAAGAATTATTCTTTTACTTTTTAGTTCAATTCACTATAAAAGCGTGTTTATTTGTTGTTTTTTTCTTTAACTGTAATTTTTATCTCAACATTTTTTACACCAGTTTATTTCAAACATTCACTATATCAAAAATAGTTTTTTCTCTTTTCCTCTTAAAATTAACAACGACTTATAAACATTATTGTTATATTGTTGTAACATTATTCAGATGCTTTTATGTTTATTTGCATTTTATAATATAAACTTAAATTTTCAACAATATTTGAAAGCATATTTCATAGCTTAGTATTAGAGAATTATCTTATGTGACGTTAGTAATAATATTACGACATCTTAAAGTAAAAAAATAAATAAATAAGGAACATGCAATTAGAGATGTGCAACATGGTCATTATTGGAAAACTTGTGTAAGAGAGGACATTTCGATGAATTACGGTAGGTAATTTAATATTACAAACTTGACACGGATTTGATCAGGAAAACTTTAAAAAATGCATGAAATACATATGTACAAATATAACACAAGCAATCAAGTGAGTTTAAATACAAAAATCTTTAAAAAATAAGTTTATCTTCGAAAAAAATTTGAAATTTTATTTTGAGTTCATTGTTGATGTAGGAACCTGACATAAATATGAAACTTTTTTGTATTTAAATAAAATTATAAATTAGTTTATTCAGTAAACCTATCGTAACCACATTTGCAATTGATACCCTTAAGAGTTTTCCCATACGTTATTATTTTGAGATAATTTTAAGTCAAAGGAGGTAAATTTAATCTATTCAGATCTTAAGAAAATATCTGTTTAAAAATGTAACTGTATCGAAAAGAGATGCATATATTGTAGTTTTTAACTTGAAATAGTTTTAAAATACTATAACGAGTATAATAATGTTTTTTGTTTCTTATTCATTAAATTTTTATCTATCAAACTACAACTTATTTACATCGGATAATTGTCGTGTTTTAAATGTCTCGTATTTTTTTCAAAAATAGATACCAAACGGAAAATAGTTATTTTTAATTAAAAAAAATCTCCAGAAAACTTTAAGAAGATTAATTTTAAATGCAAAAAAAAAAAAAAAAAAATGCAATGAACAAAATTGTGAACGCTATGAATTTTGCTATTTTGTGAATTCTAAGGCACTTTAAATTTGAAATGCATGTTTTCCCATTGTACTTTCAACAAAACTTTTTTCCTTTATAGTATTTTAATTAAGATTTTAAAACTTTACATAAACTAAATTTAATTTTAAGAATTGCTTAACCTGAAATTAATTTTAAATTTAACAAGTTGAATATACTTCACTTGGTGAGTTACATAATTTTAGAAGTTATTTAAATTATTTAACATTTAAATTCATTAGATTTAAGAATAAATAACTGTAAGCAAACTCTTTAAAGTAAAAATAATGTATGCATAAAGATTCCTATAAATATTTTAAGACTCTCTCGGGTATAAAATAACATATAGTTATATGCCATATTCTGTAGATTAATATTAACGTTTAAACTAAAAAAAACTTGGTTTTTACAAGTCACTCTTCTAATATTTTAATTAAATGTGTTTAACTTAAAATAAGTGACAAATTTCAAGTTTAGGAAATTATTTATTTTGCTCGTTATCTTCTAAATTTTAATCAGCTGTAAATTATATAATTGATACCCTCTTACATTAGGTTCTTAAATATTTTTATCACTGCTTTTAATCTTAATTTTGTAAAATTTTTATTCCCTCAACATATTAATTTGAAAATTTTATTAGCTGGAATTATATGAAATAGGAGATTTTTTTTGTCATTTTCATAATTTTTTTTATTTCTGAACTCATTTTGATTAACTGAAAATGCTATGTTATTCTCTTATTTTGTTCCCTTTCCATTATAAAATATTGAAAACTTAAAGGAAATATAGCAAGTAAAAAAAAATCAGTTGCGATTACCCTTATCATGATTTATTAGCAAATATCTTTGGATAACTAAAGAATTTGTAAGTTTTAAATGCAATACATTTTTTTTTAAAAAAATGTGCTTACTATTTATCTTAAAACGTGTTTAAAGGCCAGTTTTGAATATATATATAGTTATGTATGTATTAATTTTTATATCAACTTACTCAGTAGAATCTGATGACACCAAATGTGCAACATTATCTAGTGAAATTCAAAATAAAAAGAAGGTAAATATACATTGATGGAAAATAAAAAAGTTTAGTTTTAATAAATATGATATTTATATAATATATTAATATAATTATCATTTATATTCTACTTCCTTTATTACTAACCATTTATTATAAACCCATTTCTTATTACCCGTTATAATTAAGAACCAAAGTTTATTTTATTTATTACAGCTTATTCCAAAGAAATTAAACAAAAAAAAATGATAAAATGACTGTTATTCTAAAGTGTATCTAATTATTATAAACACAATAATAGCCCTAAATTATTTTCTATTTTCCGTCTTCGACAATAATCTATTATATATGGATTATACAAATTTGTTATAACCATTTCCATACTGTTTCGAAAATTCAAATAATCTTATGATTTCCTTCTACAATGAAGAACAATAAACACAAAATAGTAGTTTTTCTTTAACAATTACAAACACTTGAACGTATTTTTAACAAATATCTTAGTTTACGTAAATTGAATGTCCGAAAACATATCCGATGCAACCACACTTCATTTTTGAGGCATTCGATACCAATCCGACTACATTTTCTAAAACTTGGTCTCTTGAAAAGAACTATGTGAAGCAGTTGGTGGTCTCTGAAAAGTTTTCCACGAGATGAAGTGGTGAAAATTAGATTAGGGAATTTCGGAAAGGACGTTATCGGTCAGGAAACATCATTGTGAGGCAAATACCCTCAACCAGTGAGAGCACCCACTGAGCGTTGTCGATGGAACAAAACAACCATCCATTGAGATGGTCTAAATAAGTTGCTCAAATAAAGACGAGGGAAAAAAACATCTGGATATAGGGATGGATACAACCTTCTAGAAGCTGCATCTTTTAAAGATTTTTCTTTTACTTTTTTCTATACTTATTCCAACACAATTGAGTACAATTCTTAGCATTGTATGTTTAAAATAAAAAAAAATGTTTTATGAGGTATTAATAGTAAAAACTATGTGTTTAATTTAAAAAAATTTTTACAATTTTTATTTTTATTTATTTAACTTGTAAATAAAAGGGTTTCAGTACATACAAAATTTTATCTAAATGTAATAATGCTACACAATTTATTTTTTATGAGAAAGGAATTAATTACATCAACGAGTTCATAGTATATTACTGCATTTTATTCTATATTGAATAATAATTTAATTATTTAAAAATAAACAAGTTGTTTTAAAATACAGTTGTACATATCAACTAAACTTGGACTATAGTCAAACATAATGAAATATTTAAGCATATGTTGTGTTCAGTAGCGCACTTAGGAATTTTTCAAGGGGGAGTTCCGGGGTCGAAAGTTCACCATTCTTGAATCATGTTCCTTTTGATTTTGTCGATTTTCCGGAACACAATACAGTAAAAAAACTAATTATAGAATAAATAATTAGCATTAATTAATAAATTAATCATTAATAACAAATAGTTAAATTTTACTTACTACATACTTAGAATTATAATCAATCGGGTAAAAATCAAGGGCTTTGGAGGGGGGGCGGACCTCCAGGACCCCCCTTGTGTGCGCCACTAGTTGTGTTGGATAACTGTTTAAATTGTATTTAATGACTGAAAGTATGTAACATTCTAGATGTAAATGCACCAAATGCCTACTTGATAATGAATGATAATAGCCTATGAAAAAAAGTGTTAAGGAAATATTTTTATGACGAATTCATTGAAAACAAATAACTAACTGCAATACTCTAAAGTACTTTAAAACGTAGAATTTACATAATTATATAAAAATGTATACATCATTATTTCTCAGCCTTTATTCGAAATATTTAATATTTTTAAGATATAGTTCTACTTTCTGAGATTTCATGATACATAAAATGAATAATACGCGTTTGTTAAATAATTTACTTCTAAAACAATTTTTTTACTGTTCATAAACTGAAAACTTTACGTAATATACTGTTTCTTTTTTAACAAGAGTATATTAATTAAAAATCCACAAATCAGAATCTGTGTGTAAAGGGAGGTAAATTATATTCATTTGTCCTAAATTATTTCATTTTTAAACTAGCGAAATCTAATTAGCCATATTGTGAGCTGAAGTAAGTTTTAAACTATCTTTTCTAAAATATTCAATTTATATATTCATTAATTTTATGACTAATATTACTCTCGATTAATACTATCTATTTATATTACTTAAGTGTTCTGAAGAAACTCTTAATTTATATCTTGCACATATATAATCAAAGTTACGCATAACAAATTTCTAAATTAAATGCATCTACATCATTTTATATTTCAGACATTTTCATTCATAAAATTGACTTATAGATTCACAATATGTGTTTTAAAAGTACTCAAATATATACAAAATAAATTTTAAGAGGTTTTTTAATGATTCACATACTACATATATTCATGATTTTTATATTAATAATAATATTAACACGCGTTGATATTATTTATGTATTTTATTTTTATAAAATCGTGTTACAATAAACACATTTTTGATTTTGCATAAAATTCAAAGAACTAATGTTCGAAAAAAGATAATTTTTTTCTTTTTTTTACTTACTTTTACTATATGCATCTAGTTTTCCTACTAACTGCTTATGATAATAGCAGCATAATTTTAAAAGGGTAAAAAAAAAAGAAACTTTTTGTATTAGGTTTTTTTTTTCTAATCCTTTAAAATAGCTGAAAAAAATGTTCTTTTCTTTAGCAACACATTATCATAAAAACAACAAAAAACACTTTAATCTTTTTTATGAAAATTAATAAGCAAATGATTAATAATTACAGGAATTAAAGGTTGAAATTTATCAAAAGATGCAAGGAATATTAACCGATTTTGATGTATTATTACGGACAAAATTAATTTTATTTATGAATAAAAATTATTATTTCGTTCCGACAGAAACAAAATTACAATTTTTTAATTAGAATCAAGAGATGATTAATGACTTGGTAGTGAATATCATTAAGAATCAGCAGAAGATTACACTCCAGCTTCCAGAAAATGTTTAAGCATTGCCAGATCTTTGTTGTCTAGTGCTTTTAAATGCAGAGTTTCATGCCGCTGTAAGCAGACATGTTTTCTAAAACATAGAAGGAAAAAAAACGAAACTCCAGTTTGTTTTAATTAAGAAGGCTGGAGGAAAGTCTCTCAGCAATAAAAGAAACACCTCGATGAACAAGAATTAAGTGGTGCGATAAAAACACGACTTTATTTGTAAAGAATTATTCATTTTTGTGCACTCTATGCACAAAAGCAGAATTTTTGTTTATGTCGAATATAATGAGCTCTGGGATTAATGATCTTTTTCAGCAGATATGCTTCTTTTCACGCTGCAAATTAGAAAAAGAGGAGTATAATTTACCGTTGGATTACAGTTGAATATCATTATGGAAAACTACTGTTTGTGCATTTTCAGTAATGAGTGTTTGCGAAAACCACGATTTTTCAAAATACATTTCGTCATTAAGATCATTTCATTAAATTTTGTGAATCATGTTTTTTTTACGAATTACTTTTTTAGTAACGCGTAATGTATTTCCAATGGTTAAACAAAAACTGCAATGTAATGAATAGATCGGCTTAAAATTGAAAACGTTAATTTGTTTCATTCTTAATGCAAACAGTTTTCTCTTTCTTTCTTAATTTAATTCAATTACAATTTAATGACCTTGAACATGTTTCAAAATTAAAAGAAAAAACGTTTTTTTAATGCACATTTAAAATATTTCTACAAAATCACAATTTCACATTCTTTAAATTTATGAATTAACTTACTAGTAAGAACATATATATATATTAAACATCTTAATGGAGTGAAGAGTGAAGAAATGATTAAATAAGTAAATATAAAATACTTAAATATCTAGATAAATCCTAATGTAATATAAGTGTAAGAGTAAAATATTTTTGTGTGTGAAATAAATTTTTTAAAACAGTTTTTAATTAATTTAGGGTTATGAAGTTATAAATTTGAAAATAGTAGAAAATTAGCATATTAAGAACAAAATCATTGTTTTATAGCTTCGTTCTTTTTCTGGTAACTTTCACTTGTAGTATGGTATGTGGAAGCCCCGGAACGGCTAAGACTGCATCATACCTTCTTTCATGAATGGGATGAAGTTATCGATAAGACTTAAGCGGATATTTTTCCACTTCTACCAGTAAAAAAGGTAAAATCTTTCAAGTCCCATGTTTAAGTGTAAACTCTCCATCTTACACAATGTTTCAGTTTCAAGAATGTTTTTCTCAAATGATTGCTACCTAATGTACTGTAACTTTCGCTTGTCTAACTGCAATTCCGAATTCATGTGTAGATTTGTATGTCCACCTATGCTGATTTCAAACACTCATGTATATATTTTAATTTTTCATAAGCGAATGTAGGGTTATTTTAAATGTCCCTTTCTCCGCATTTTCACTAACATGTTATACTCCAGACTGATTCAAGACTCGTCGCGATAACACAAAAATTCAATCATGTCGCAGCCCTTATCGATGTTTAACAAGGCCTTAACATGTAGTAAGGTCAACAAAAAGCACACCTATGTGCATAGAGTATGGACTCTGAGGAGTTCTTTGTCGGACTACTTGATACCATTTGTCCAACTGGCAAATATGACTTTCTTTGCAATTGGGTATCATTGCCTGTTGGGATTTGATGAGCTGTTAGTAGAAGATGATAGCCACCAGTCTCTGTAATACAACGTGGATAAGCGAGCCTTCTCATAGATGTCTATTATTTCCTATTTCTACGGATCAATTTCCCCATTTCGAAATGACACTCCTTGCCATTGCAACAGAATCTGCTAGAGTAAATTGAATAGAAATAAAATATTTTGAAAAGGAAAGTTTAACACTAAAAAGACTGAAACTTAGTATATACTTATAATGCCCAAAATCAGTCAAAATGTCTGCATTGTGAAAGAATAACTAATGTGTAAATAAATTTGTTTAAAATTATACTATTTAATATTTTTTATATTATTTACAGTCATAAAACAAGTTATTAGTATATATTAACATTAAAAGAAATTTACTTCACTTGGGAAAAAATGAACTGTATAAAATACTATGAAATTGTGCCATTATATACATCAGGGGTGGGCAGAATTTTTCATGGCACTGTCTACTTTTAATTTTTTTCAAGATGTTGCGGTCCTCCTTGTGACGTAGGTGTGATCAGCAAAAAAAAAGCTGAAATGTATTTGTACTATAACAATAATAAATACTAATAATATAAATACAGAATATGTGTACTTGCCTACATAACTACAGTAGAAAAACTTACTTTTTTAAAACTACGTTTTAAGTGAAATGCAGAATACAAACATAAAATAATTATACCCATAAATTTAATATCAAATGAAGCATTTACAAACAATTCACAATACATCAAAAAGTGAATAATTTTCACTTAAAATTATTTCTCGTAGCTGTAGTCTCAGTAGAAGACTTTGTCTTCATATTATCCACCTAATCCCCCCAATCTTGAATACCTCGGTATATAATAACTAACTGCTAATTTTGCACTAAATTCTAAGTGGTCGTCTGTGAAACAGGAATGATATGTTATCTTAATTATATTCTTCGTTCAAAATGTAGATTCACACAGATAAGTAGAGCGAAGGAACAATGTTAAAGGAACTGCAGCTTTTTTTTTAAATTGGATAATTTACTTCATCTATTATATTCCAAAAGTTTTTCTTTACAAATTACGTCCTTTTAAAGGAGAAAAAGCTTCATTTTCCTCGAGAGATAACACAACATTGCAACAACACACACAATGTTGATCATCACTTCAACATTGTCTCAATTGGGTAACCTATGAATGCAACTTTTGATTCTAGTCTAGTAAATTCTTGTAAACGTCTCTCAAATTCGGGTTGCAGTTTTATTCACGGGTGCTTCCATCATCTTGATAATCAACTGAGTTTCTTTTAGTATGCGGTTTGAACGTTTTATGAGAAAGCGGTCACCCCAAAATGTATCGGCGGTCCACCGGTCGATCACGATCGACTTAATGCCTACCCCGGATATACACCATTGTTTTTCTAATTGAAGTTAAAAAGCAGTTAAAATTACTTCCCTTGGAAATCTAGTGTTAAGCAAAACATTGATACATTTGGAAAGAACTGAAAATATATATTCTTAAAAATTATCAGTTGTGATGTAAGAAAAAAAACTGGTTTTAATTTTTGGTACTAGCATCATAGCAATAAACAAATAACGCTTCGTGGGTTTAATAATACTGATAAATGGAGTTTATTTTTTGTTGTCACTCTGATAAAAGAAGTACTTCTTTCAAGTATATTAAAGTGTGGATAATTTTCAAGTACTACAATAATATCTGATGTAGTGGGATTTAATTGAAATACTCTAAGTACTCGTACATAAAAAATTATTTTATTTGTGATCGTCATAATGATTGCCACTTGAAACGGTTTATCTTCACATTTTTATGAAAAAAATATTATTTATTTTTCAGTAAAATATAGAAATATTCTGCTGTTTTATAAAGAACATGTTAGTTGAAGTTGAATTTTAATGTTTCTGTACACATAAAGGAATAGATGCATAATTTGTCTTGAGTGCAAAGCTCGCATAAAATGCTTAGTAAAAATTCATCGATGTTGAATACAGCAATTCAAAAATAAAATTGAATGTTGATATAAACTTTAAAAATGCGTTGTGTTAAATTGATTTTTCCTCAAAATAAGAGGCTTACATGTTCTTTTGCTTTTGAATTGAGTAAAAAAACCAATAGTTTTTAACTAAATAAGCAATTGAAGATTGAACAAAATTCAATGAATTTTATTTTGTAATTCGACAAATATCACAACAATTCATAAGGAAAAATATGTGTATTTTATTGGAAATATTTGCTCAAAAATGAAATAAATATTGACGCAAGGCAAAATGGAAATCTTTTCACTTCAATAAAACTTTTAGAATTCCAAGTGCAAAAATATGTTCAGGACTTTTTTCCTTTCTGAATCAAGAAAATTCACTCAGCTTTGATTCTAGTTTGCGATAAACAAAACGTTCATAAGAAAAGTTTCATACATAACTGTTGGATTCATTTACTTTGTTATTTTTTAATCGACTTTATTTAAACTGAATGATTCATTACAATTTTTGAAATCAAAGTATAATCTGCCGTTGTGATTTTTTTATTTCTATACACAATATACGTTTATTTTTTTCTTTTTCTAAACATTTATTCTGGTTATCTAAAGTTTAATTTTAGATTTATATTTTAAATAACAAAAAAGAATTGCAAGTCATTTAATCAAATGAATAATGGTTTCTTTTTTAGATATTTTTGTAATTTTACGATGTATGATTAATTTTATTTGCTTTATAAAAATTAAACTGTTGATTTCTTGAGCTAAAATGTTTATTGTACATGTTAAACACTCAAATTGTTTGAAATTATTCGAGATGGAACAAATCAATTAACAAAGATCACAAGAAGCAAACTTCCTTTGAGAAACTTTGCTAAAATTTGTTTCAAATTTAGCACTTTTTTCTTTTTTATTGAGAACATTTATGAACCTTGTGCACCACAAAATATCACACAGGTGTTTACAAAAGTACGCATGGAGCACACATCACAAAGGAAGGGGAATTGAATGTCACAAAGGATTACAATACAAAAATTCATGCTTTACTCGGAACTTGAACCCAGACCCTACGGCACCGTATACGTAACTGCTAACCACTATACCATATGAGAGGAAAATTTGGCACTTTGATTGAGCTGTACGTTCGGGGGCTTTAAGGGAATGTAAAATATATAATATTAACAGCCACAATTTCCCTGCATAAACATACTTACATTTTTAAGATGTTCTTAACTTTGAATTTCAATTGTTTTACAAAAATCTAAACTCTTGGGATACATTAAAGATATCTAGGATTCATATTAAAAATATAACACACACATTTATTTAGAAATTATTTTTTTAAAAAAATAATAATGTGTCGTTAAATGTTTTCAGATGTTTTTAACATTATTACTTATGAGACGTTATAAAAGTATTCATTGTACGAAAAATCATTAGATTTCAATTATTTTTTAAACATATTTTAAGCATTTCTGGTTTATCCTCTTAGTTTTGAATATGTTAGTTTCATATTGGTACTTGTAAGCCATATGAAACACCTTGGAGGGTTTTTTTTTTTTTCTTTATACGTGGCTTTTAAACGATGATGTATTGTAAGATGCGAGCAGACTGGCCAATTTTTATTTTTCTGTAATAACTTTTTCTTAATTATATGATTATGTGGGTATTAGAAAACTAATATTCATAGCTTCAATATTGATCATTAAGAGGAACTATTTATTTGCTGAGGAAAACAAGAGATGTGTCCATTTTCAGAAATAAAGAGTTTGGGTCAAAAATATTTTTTATATGCAGGTTGGAAACACTCATAAAATCATTTATAACTGATAAAAATGAAATCTGAATAATGGAGTTCTACAGAAAAAGTAAATCAATGAACGCTCTTTTAGTGATAACGAATCTATATTAATGGCCATAGTGTCACAAATCGTGAGCCACAAACTCTGAATTAAATACCCAACGAAAAATAAATAAAAATGAATAATAACCAAACAAAAAATATTAACACAACTGACCAAAATTGAGAAGAGTACGTCACACTTTCTTTGACAACTTCCAACAAAGCATTATCAGTGACTAGTGTATTTATTGTTCGGATTTTTCATCGAACTTAAGAGGACTTGGTACCCTTTGAGCTACTTTCTTTCTTTATGCATTTAAAAATTATATTTTGACATTTTATGTAGTGTTTCTATTCAGAAAATGATACGAGATGAAATTGTTTACATATTATTAACACAATTTTAAAATTTCTAATTTTTTGAACAAAATTTGGAAAATTTTAAAAATCCTACTCCTTTGTAATTATTAATTTTTTAACCTAAAATTTTCTGTAATATTCTTATGGATGTTCTAAACAACTTTAGGGATCGATTTTACAATATTTTATTCGTTTTCGAGAAAAAATGTTTATATACAGGCTAAAAATCAACAAAAAGCCAACATGTCTTATATTTTATTTTTATTTTTGAAAAAAAAGTATCCAGTTTATAGCAAAACAGATCTATAATTTTTATTACATGGTTTATTTTCTACATGCAGGAAAAAATGAAAGTGATTGGTGAATAATTGTCGAAGGAGTAGCATTTTGAATGCACTAAGGTTTCGAAAAACACAAACTGAAAAACCACTTTAAAGTTTATAATTCAGAAAAATAGTTATTATAAGCTTAATTAAACTTAAAATACCACTTTAAGCTATTAGTTATACATTTTTATTTAAAATAATTGCATTTTCATATTTCTTCAACCCACACATTTTTATAACTGATCAACTTTTAGAGAGTACTAACTGCACAGGAAAATTCAAGAAAAACGTTAAAAAATTTTTCTGTCACGACAAAAATTCTAGCTGTTTTTCTTCTTATAATATTAAAGTATTACATTTGTATCAAAATATATCTGGAATAAGAACTGAAATTATAAAATTATTAATATAAAATGCCTTAATTTAAAAATTTTACATGCACACATTTCACAAAGAAAAAAAAAAAAATGATTGTATGTATTGCCTCGGAAATATTCTGCTTTATTTATTACACATTCTTTTTTAAAGTTATTATTTCTCTTTATAAAATTGACTTTTCTTATCAAAACGCTTTTTAGCTTTTTTTTTTCTAAAAGGAGGTGTGGCTGAATTACCTAATTTGTTTTCAAAAGAAGTTTTATTCAACTTCTAACTTTCCAACACGCACAAGTGATATATCAATCGAAAGATAATAATGATTAAATAAGGATTAAATGAAAATAAGATTAAATGAAAATAAAAAAAAAACGATAGGTCTGTGATTTATGGGGTACCAAGTCATCTTAACAAAATACTAATAGACGCTTGAATCGTTTGTCCGTCTACGATGATTCCCACGGATACCATAATATATTTCCCATTTTCCATTTATTTTTGTGAATGTACTTAGGACTATTTTGGGTACCGTTTGTCATACTTCAGACTAAATTGGAATAACGAAGCCTATTCCAGACGAATTGATACCATTTTTGCTATTGCTAAAAGCAACTTGTTTCTGTCTATGCAACTGAGTAGCATTGCTTGTTTTAATTCGATAAGCTGATAACAAGACATACTAGTCATCGACGGTTATATTAGCACGTGAAGGACTTTGATGTAGTCTGTATCTAACATTTTCCGCTATTTCAAATTGATTTCAAGATCGCGTAGGATCTACGCCATTCTCGGGCTCCATCAGAATATCTTACTAACAGGAACTTGTCTGATCATACGACTATTCCTAGAAATTTATGATCCAGCTAATATTTTTACTAGCACAGCAGAGATCCTGGAGCTGATGGCATGTTGATGTGAACAGACACTTGTCATATACTACCTTATTCAGCTGCTATTACAACAACATATTTAGCGGCACTGTCCTGAGATACATCTGTCAGGCTTTTATGTTAATTGTTGCTCTTCTTTGATGTGACAAAAGTGTCTATCCTACTCAAATCTCGGTGATTTCAGCCATTTAATAGACGTGATCAACCATTTCCTTGTTATTGGTGGGAAGTAATATCTGAAATTATTATTCTCGATGCACTGGTAACTCTATGGACCGAAGAACATTGAATTCCCGTCACAATTTATTTTCAAAATGGAATGCCTCATGTATTTAGCCTAACTAGTATTCCACATACAAAGTCTGTTAATTTCCCTCGTATGGCCATAATCAAATGAATTGCTTTTTCAAATGAATTACTTGAGTACACACAAATGAAATCCTTCCCAATAAACTGATCATTATACATTTCTCACACGATATCACTATTATCTGGATATTAGCATATTGTTATTCTATGACTTTGGGATGATTTTTCATATTTTCAAAATATGTAGTCCAATTCCTTTTTTTTTTAATAAAAGCAATTTACTGAATATAAAGATTTATTATGAATATAACTTTTCTTATGACACAATATTTTTAAATTTGCAATCGATAAGTATACATTTAATTTCGAATTTTTTAATGTAAAATTAGTCACTTAGTTTGTAGAAATGTAGAAATTTTACCTTTACAGTTCACCTTTCATCCGATCTAAAACGAGTGATGGCGGTAGTCCAGTGGTCAGGGTATCGGATTATGGAGGGCATACCATGAGTTCGAGCCCAGTAAAGACTCGCCGTGTAGGGGAGAGATGCACGTTAAATTTGTCGAGAAGTCCTCCCATTGGTGTGGTAGTTTGGAGAGGGGGCTGTCAGCTCAGATGTCGTCCTCATCACTTGACCATGGTTCGAAATTCCGAGGTCCGTTGCCAAAAGACCTTGTGTAGCTCAACAGTGCGACGCACAGTGGGCAGTTTTTCCCAATCTGGCACTCTGAAAGTCAAAAAGAAATTGCGCGAAACAAAAAAAAAAAAAAAAAAACCCACTATTTATGGTCCTCATAGGTTCCCTAGCCATTTGGTAAACATCTTTTATCAGTACGCAAATGGAAATATCTACAATCAGCGGCTTAGATCAGGTTTCTTTTTTCTATAAGAAATACTTGCAAACGTCAATTTCTAGTAAGAAGTTCAATCGCTTCGTCTGAAAAAATTTGCAGATTTAAGCGTTCTTAATACATGCCATGGGTAAGTTATATCTTGATTTGACTTTCAAATTAGTTTCAAGTTTGATTAAAAATTGTAAAAACATAACATTTAGCACATCATGTACCTCCTTCTAACATATGTCAGTTTTTTGTGTTTATTGGAGTAGAACTTTTGGTATTGACACGGATCGATCACAATAACACTTAAGTCATATAGAGCAGATCTAGACCTTTAATTTAATACCAAATTTAGCTGCTACTTCCAGCTACTCCCAAAGTTATGGTTTTTCAGCGTTGGCCGAAGGTATTACTTGGTGTGCCTTATTCAATGTGTGGAAGGAAGAGCAAGATACTAACGCAAAATTAATGTTGTTTTGAGTTTAGTTAGGACTACAACGAACTTTGATAAATATGAGGACTAGCAACAATTAAAATTTAGAAAAAATGTTAAAATTTTCGGCTCGTTTGTAAGGGAAAAATGGATAAGGTGCCATAGAAATGAAAAGTTCTTCTCCAAGTCAAATGATGCGTGGGGGTCAGGGAAGTAAGATTTATATTATAATTTATTATTTTAAGAAAAAAATACATAGCTAATATTTTAGTGTGGTATTTTATGTTAATTTAAGCTTATAATAATTATTTTTCATAATTATAAACTTTAAAATGGGTTTTCTCGGTTTGTGTTTTTCACATTCAGAATACCACTTCTTCGACAATTATTTACCAATCACTTCCATTTTTTCCTTATATGTAATACATGTAACAAATTAGAGATCTATTCTGCTGTAAATTGAATACTTCTTTTTAAAAAATTAAATGTGGGAAATATTAGGAATTTTGCATTATATATATATATATATATGGTGCCAACCTCTATTTACAAGCCACTCCAATTATTCTACTCCTTATGCTCACGAGCGCACCGAGTGTTTTGGGAGCCTGCCAGTCGTTAGACGCTCGACGTGGCGGAAGCCGACGCAATTAGAACGAGGTGCAACGCCGTTGAAGGCAGATTCCAGTATGGGGTTTTTATGCCGCTAAAACTAATATAAATATCCTAGATACCCTACATAATTCTCTTATACGTATGATCGTCAAAGCCACAAGATGCATGCGCAATGACGACATACGCAATGCTCTTAAAATAAAAAAGTTTTAAAGCCCATATTCAGAAAATTGCAATTAACTTTTTAATGATTTACATGCAACCATATAACGTCAATATGCAAAATTTAACTCCATATACTCTAATGACAATACTAAAAGACCAAGAAGAATTCTCCTTGATTCTTACAACCCTCCGTAATTCTTAGTTTTAGTACAATAATTTTTATTCCACTCCTTAATAGCTAAAATTTAACTTTCTTTTATTTTTGTCAATACTTTTCTCTTGTTCTCCCCACAGGACTTGTGCCTCCCCATTTTCTAAATCCCAGCCCCCAGGGCAGCCAATTGGAGTCAATGATCACTTTACCAAGCATCCAACCAGAGAGCAGCCTCTAAGCTCTCAGTCATGCCAAAAACCTCGAAAATTTCCCACCCTGACGAAGCACGTTAGCCACGCCTCCCTGATTCCATCGTCCAACCAATTGCGGCCAGCAGAATGAAAAACTCACTTTCGTCAAGCTTCACATCCAAGTTCTATCAAGACATGGGATTGGGGACTGTGTTACAGTCCGGATGCCCAAAAGAAAATGCATATTCAACGCCTATTCATTGAAGGCAGACGTATGCATGGACGAGATGACGGACAGAGAAAGACGGAAAGCAAAGTCGCCATTTGCATGGATTAATACGAAGACGATAACACTTTGCGTGTTAATGATGGACTGTGTAGTTATCCGTATTGTATATAGCATGTAAATAAGTACGAGTAATTAAATCTATATTTAATCATAAACGAAGTGCCATTCCTGACCAGCGCCCCACATATATATCAACATTTTATTATTTTTTCTCCAAAACTAATTAAGGTAATGTACAATCGATCTCTAAAGGTGTTTAAAACATCCCCAGAAGTATTACGAAAATTTCATGTCTAAAAATTAATTAACACAAAAAAAACACGAATTTTAAAAATTTCCAATTTTTAAAGAATTAAATTTGTAAAATAGAGTGAATAACATGTGAAATTTTTTATCTCGAATCATTTTCTTAAATAAACATTATATGAAATGCTAAAATATAAATTTTAAATACATAAATAAAAAAATGCTCAAAGGGTACCGAGTCCTTTTAATCACTACCCATTATTCTTTGTTGTATATGTACACTGTTATGTTTGTTTGTATTTGCTTAATCTTTAACAATTATTAAAATTCATTTTTGTAACTTGCCACACTATTTCTTGTCTATATTCTTCCGCGTGTAAATTATAGCTTTAGTTAATAACCTTAGGTTCTTGTTCAAAAACTAGTTCCACTTAGCAATCATTTATTCTTGATCAAATTCTAACTTGACATAAATTAGTTAAGACCCTATTAGTCTTGTTTGTAAGTAAAAACAGAAAAATAATACCCAATTTACATTAATTACTATGATTTCAGATCATTATGAAGACTAAGGTATCCGAGTACGTTCGAAACCATGATTTTGCAAAAGCATATAAATGTATAATATTTATGATATTTAGTGTCACTTAGATTAGAAAATGTATATAAAATTGTTTTAAGAATAGTATTACAATAAACAATTATTTAATTACAATATTTTGACAAAAACATAGAATGACCCATTTTCAATGTATTCTTCTTTTTTGTGAAAACGCTTCTATTATAATAATATTTTGTCTGTATATAGCTCAGACCTCTGTACAGAGGCTCAACTAGAGTTTTTGAAATACATAACTTAGAAGTGGGTTTATCCATGTTTTACAACAGAGGGGAGAAATTTTAAAAAAGCGCTGATAATTATTTCAAATAGTTGTAACTCTCAAAATAATGTGAATTTTTCAAAACTCAAATTTGAGCCTTTGTACAGAGGTCTGAGTTATTTACAGGGAAAATATTATTATAATAGAAGCATTTTTCACAAAAGCAGAATATTTTGAAAAAAAGTTATTCTAAGTTAAATTTTTGCCGAAATAATGTATTTAAATAATTTTTTTGTGAAAATGGCCTTAAAACAAATTTATACATGTATTCTAATCTAAGTGACACTAAATATCATGAAAACTATATATTTATGCGCTTTTTAAAATCACGGTTTCGAAAGTAGTCGCATACCTTAAAGCAGTGCTTTTCAAACTTTCAGTACTGGCGCCCCCTTTTTAATCACAATTCTTATCGCGCCCCCTTATACATTTATAATGTACTGAATGCAATAATAATGCACTTTGACGCTAAAGCAACAATCTTTATTATAAACCGTACAAATTCATGACATGAATATTAAATTTCGTACATGTTACTTTTGAGCAAAAAAAAAAATTAAGTGATAGGATAATTATATTATGTTATTTTTCCTTTCTCTAATTTTTAAATTGGAACATATTGCAAAATGCGGTGGTTGCTTAGAAGACAAAATATAGATATCAGCTAAATGTAGAAAAAGAACTCAAAAGGTCAATTTCTAGTCATAAGCATTCCTTTGAAAAACTTTGCTCTGTAAGACAAGCCCATGGAAGTCGGTAATACTTATTAAACTTGTTCTTAATTTAGTATTAATTAATTAGTTATAAAAATACTCTGTGCAGCACTGATACATTAAAAGTATACCGGCCGAAGTACCCGCTTTTTGCACAAGTTCACATTTATAAGAAAATAAAACATTATTGATATAATCGCTTAATTGTAAGGAGAGTAAAGCCAAGTGTGTGACAATGTTTACAAAAATGTAAAATGATTTTTTTTTAAAATGATATTGCTCAAATTATAATTAGTTTTAAGCGAACTGTAATTTTAAGTCTCAAAGAATTAGCATTTAGAATTGTGTGTGATGTTGAATAATGAACAATAAAAAAAAATTCTGATGAAGAATAATTGTATTATGTTTAATATTTAAAGTGAAAAGACTTCAACATCTTTTAACCCTGGAGCAGGCGCGCACTCGATACTAATGGTCGAGCGGGGTGATTTGAGTCACCCCAATCCTTTTTTATAATTATTTTTATAGTACACAATAAATATCATAATTCCAGTGAATAATTTAATTAAGAGAAAATATACTCACTTACTTTCAAGGACACAGAAAACATTTCGGAAAAAAGTTATCACATCGGGAACTCAGGCAAAACAAGTACCTTAAGATCGTAAAAAAAAACGTCTGTCACTCCCAAAGAAGAGGGAGATATGTGACAAATATATTTTAGTTCACGTTAAGATTGTCAAACAGGAGGGTAGTGTGTCAGGGCTATTGGTAACAATTAAACAATTTTGCCAGAATTACCGATTCCGTGCACTGTGTGCTCGGCGTGACCGCTCCCGGATTAAAAGTGTATTTATTTCAATATTGATGATGCCGTTGGTTGAGTTCGAATAATAGCCAGAGATGGAGATAGTACTTAAATTTATATTACAAGAAAATAAATATTTACAGTTAAAGTTTACACTAAAAGGTAATAATGCGGTTAAATGAAAATTACACCCTTGAAGGTGCTGCGGATTGATGCGAACAAGACCTTGCGTCCGTCCGTTGCGTTTCAGTTTTCAGAGAAGTCCCCGTACCGGTTCCAAAAAGTTTCCGTTGGGGTTGGAAAGCGGAAAATCTCGCGCACTCAGTTACAGTTAAGTGAGGAGTGGAAAGTCTGGCGCACTCAGTTACAGTTAAGTGAGGAGTGTAGGAAACATACTCCCACCCCTATATCCGAACTAGTTCGGATATATGGGAAGTTTGTGAAGTTTATGAACAGGTCGTTTAAACACTGAGTCTTGGGTTTTTCACAGTTGCAACACGAACCAGTCCGTCGTTGCCTGGATGCACGCTGAAGAACTCGAGCCATTGGCCATGTACCAGGAGGACCCTCCTCTTTGATCAATACGATGTCATCTTCCTTCAAGTTTGGTTGTGCGTCCTGCCATTTCTTGCGAGGTTGTAAGGAGGAGATAAATTCGAGCTCCACTTCTTCCAAAAGCCCCGTTTGATGTTCTGTAGCAACTCCCAACGATCTCTGTGGTTGGAGGTTGAAGGAAGCTCCTCTGGAACTGAAAGAAGAACATCACCTGTAAGAAAATGTGAAAGGTGTGAGTGTAGATATGCATTCTATGTCAGAGTCATTAACGTAGGAGAGAGGCCTGGAATTTAGTAATCCTTCGATTTGCGTGAGCAAGGTTGTTAACTCTTCAAAAGTTAATATGGTTTCTCCCAATACTCTCTTCAGATGAAATTTGACGGATCGAATTCCTGATTCCCAAATACCTCCAAAATGTGGTGATGAGGGTGGAATAAAGTGCCAATCTATTTAAGATTTGGATAAGTAGTAAGAGATGGCTTCATTAGTTAGTAAGGAAAGCCATAACTTCCGTATTTCGTCAAGTTTTCGACGAGCTCCAACAAAATTGGTTCCATTGTCACTATAAATGTGGCGGGGAGCCCCACGACGAGCACTAAAAACGACGTAGTACAGCTATGAAGGAATCAGTTGTTAAGTCTCCGACTGTTCAATATGAACAGCTTTAGTTGCTAAGCATACAAATAAAGCAATGTAACTCTTTGTAGATTTAGTCCCTCGACCTTTGTTGCATTTAATCAGTACAGGACCAGCATAATCAATACCGCAACTGAAGAAAGGTCTCTCAGCGTGACACGGTGTTTTGGTAAATTGCCCATCAGCTGTGGTGTTGTGGTGGAGGTTTTGAATTTGTTACACTTTAAGCATTTTCTAATACATTTGTTAATTAATTTTCTACTTCCTACGATCCAATGGGACTGTCGAAGAACGTGAGCTAACAAAGTCGGCCCAGCATGTAAATGAGCGATGTGTTGTTCCTTGATAAGGAGTTCACTAATACTGTGCTGAGAAGGAAGTATGATAGGATGCTTGGAATTGAATCGAAGCTGGGAATTTTGCAATCTCCTCCCACCCGTACTAAACCATGTTCATCTATGAAAGGGTGGAGGGAACGTAATGGACTTTTGGGTGGCAGAGAAATCTGTTTTTAATGCTTCGTATTTCTTCCTGAAAGTAAAACCTTGAACCCAACGAATGATGGTTTCTTCAGCGGTTTTGGTTTCCGAAAAGGTAAGTGAAGTAGTATTAATATGGGATGAACTGATCGATGATCCTTGAGATGCTATCTTTTTACAGTTTTTAATAAATCTTTGGCAATAAGCAAAAATGCGAATTACTTTGGTGAGTGAAGAGTAATGTTCGAATAAACCATGAATTACATCATTTGATGTGTGAGTAAACAGATTGAAGATGGAGACTGATTTTGTTCCGCTTTTACCTCATCCGAAGCCTCATCGCAACTGGATTCAGCCTTGGGCCAACTAGAAGTTTCTAGCCTTAGCCAGGGTGGTCCTTGCCACCATAACTTGCAATCAGGTAAGCATTTAGGATCAATACCTCGGGATGCAATATCTGCGGGATTTTCCTTAGAAGGCACATGTCTCCAATGCTTTGTAGGTAGAATTTCTATAATTTCAGATGTTCTATTTGCTACGAAAGTTTTCCAATGGCGAGGATGACCAGACAGCCAGGAGAGAACTATTTTAGAATCCGTCCAAGCGAATACATCAAAGGTATAATATTTTTAATGTCCGTAAGACCGATTTAAATAGCTTGGATAGTAAATGTGCACCGCACAACTCAATCGAGGAATGGAAACTTGTTTGACAGGGGCTACTTTAGTTTTTGATACAAGTAGTTGAACCTTTATTTTGCCGTTGTGTTTCTGCCGACAGTAGATTGCAGCAGCATAAGCTAATGAAGAAGCATCTGCAAAACCATGCAATTCTACTATGTTGTCTGCTGTAAGGATGACCCATCTGGGAACAGTGAGGTAGTTGATGGCATTAAAGGCCTTTGAAACCTAAGCCAATCCTCTGTTAATTGTTGTGGAATGGGAGAATCCCAATCTGTTTTTGTAAGCCAAAGTTTTTGATAAAAATCTTCATGAATACTGTACAAGGTGAAAGAAGTCCTAAAGGATCGAAAATTTTGGAAGATTCAGATAAAAAATACGTCTCTTTGTGAGTGGTGGTGTAAGTTCAAGCGATGGTTGGAAACCAAAAGTGTCATTGGATGAATTCCAAAATAAGCCTAATACTTTAGAACTTTCATTAGAATCTTTGGAAAATTCAACTCGTGCATCATGAGAACTATGTTCTGAAAAATTGAGCGAGAAATTCGGTGGAATTAGAATTCCATTTTCTTAAATGAAATCCGCGAGTACTCAAAACATGAGCAATGTCCTTGCAAATGGAGATTGCGTTATTTGGCGTATCTGCTCCTGATAGTAAATCATCCATATAAATATCTTCCTGTAAAACTCGGGAGAGGTTGGGGATTATCTTTATCATCGAGAACGATTTGCTTAATACACCTAGTGGCCAAAAGGAAGCTGAGGCTAAACCGTAGGTGACAGTTTTTAGCTTGTATGTGCGAATGTTTTCACTAGAGTTATTTCTCCACAGAATTTGTTGGTATCTCTGATCTTCATCAGCTACTAAAATTTGACGGTACATTTTTTCAATGTCCGCTGTAAATACAATTCTAGGAATTCTAAAATTAAGCAATATTTCAAAAATATCCCTTTGTAATTTGGGACCTACTCTAGCAGAGAATTTAATGACGTACCATTTGTAGTTTTGCAAGATGCGTCAAAACTACTCTTAACTTTGTTGTAGGGCTGGATGGCTTGATAACGGCGTGATGCGGTAAAAAATTCTGATCTTTGGAAGTATGGGATCTGGAATTTACTAAGCTCATGTGACCTAGCGATTCGTATTCCTTCATGAATTCTTTGTATTGTTTTCCAAAATCTGGGTTATTTTTAAATTTCCGCTCCATTGCTAATAAGCGAGAAATTGCTGCGGGTTTTGAGTCTCCCAATTCTGAATTTGATTTATAAAATGGAAGTTTTACAACAAAGCGTCCATCGGAATTACATGCATAAGTATTTTGAAAATGTGTTTCCACAAATTGCTCTTCAGAAGTTAATAATTTATCTTTACGTTAGGAATTTCTTCTAATTCCCAAAATTGCTTTAATTGATTGTCAATATTTGTACCATTAATGTGAAGATTTAGCATTGAATTTGAGTTTAAAGACTCCAGTTAATTTGCCTGAAATTAGGGAAACCAAAAATGGAATTTTGAGCGATTAAATTACTTTGAGAGCAAGTAATTTGCCCAGGAAGCAAAATAGAAAAAAAAAGTAGTCAGATCCGAGAATCATATCGATATTGTTTGAGATAAAAATTTCGGATCCGCTAAGCAGGCATTTTTTAAATGAGAGAAATGTGTTTCGTTTATTTTTTTCCGTTGGTAACGGAGCAGTTAGTTTTTCCAAAACATATGCTTTAACTGGTAGTTTGACCTTGGGGTCATGTAACGATACTAAATCTATTTCAAACACACCCTCTAGTCATCGCGATTTTAGAATCTTGCAATCCTTTAATTTGAAATCTAGCGTTTTTCTTTTTCAGGCCTAGCAGTTTTAAACATTTTTCCGAAATGAATGTTGATTCACTTCCGCTGTCCGCCATAACTCGAACTTGACAGTTCTCCCCAAAATATTTTTAATGTTAACGCTTAAAGTTGGAAATAAAGAAAAACATGTTTGTATAGAGTTCACGGAAGCTGCAACTTCTTTGTTTTTGATTAGTATCATTTCCTGTCTGGTTTTGACCTTCAGCACGATGAGATTTATTTGCTGACATTGCGAAATTTTAAAATTATTATCATGTAATAGCGAATGATGCTTTTTTCTTACAATAGTGTCAAGTAAAAGTTGAATTACAATGTGACTCAGTGTGCCTATCAGATAAACAGTTCATACATAATTTTTGTTTATTAACAAGTTGTATACGCTCTTTAACAGACATTTCTTTAAATTTAGAACATTTGAAAACAAGATGATTCATTTTACAACAAGAACATTTTAAACTATTGTTAAATTTCGATTTATTAATATAAGGTTGTTTTTCATGAGTAACGCTAACATTATAAAGTTCTAAGTATGTACATCTGTTATTTAAAAATTCTATAAATGCTTCAAATGTGGGAAAATCAATATTATTTGAGAATTGCGCCCATTCTTGGCGCGTTTTAGGATCAACTTTTTGTAACAAAATGTAAATCAACCATACATCTCTAGACTCTGCTTTAGTATCAATAGATTTAAGACCTCTAATTACTTCGTCGGAAGTGTCTGCTATGTTGCGTAAGTTGTGAGAGTTAGTATCGTTAAAAAGAAGGTTGTTCCATGAAGGTTTTAATGAGTGAGAAAAAATGATTTGCTTCTTTTATCATAACGAGCTAATATTTTTCCCAAGCCTCGTTATAAGCCGTTTCAGTAATGGGAATATGCTTAATTATATTTGCTGGTTCCGACAGCAATAAACCTCTAAGATATTGAAACTTTTGTATATTCGATAAACACATATTATCATGCACTAATGATACATATAAATCCTTAAATGAAGGCCAATTTTTATAATCACCAGAAAAAACGCTCAATATTAATTTTTGGCAACTTAAAATTGCTAGATTTCATATTTGAGACATTTTCAAAGACATCAGGTATCATTATATACATATGTTCTCACAGATAAATTTTCTAAGATATTCTGTAGCTTGGCTTTGGTTTCGTAATATTTTGTTTCGAATTCTTCCATTTCAGAGGATTCGATAGGTAAAGCAACATCCGCTTTATCAAATTCCGTATAAGTTAATTCAAGTTTCTCTAACATTTGCGTATATCATTTTTGTCAAAAGTTTGATCATTTTTATCAATGAAATTTATAATTCTTGTAAGTGCAGCCTTCGCTCTGCCGCGAAGCACTGTAGCCGTTTCGGCATCCATTAATTGATAAAACGAAATATGGATGGAATGAATCGGTAAGAGAAACCAAAGTCAAACGTTGAATGAAAATGTAAAATAGTACTTATCTCTTGTTTCTCTGAATCGTTGACGAATGTCGTCGGTGCCTCAAATGATGCCGTTGGTTGAGTTCGAATAATAGCCAGAGATGGAGATAGTACTTAGAATTTATATTACAAGAAAATAAATATTTACAGTTAAAGTTTACACTAAAAGGTAATAATGCGGTTAAATGAAAATTACACCCTTGAAGGTGCTGCGGATTGATGCGAACAAAGACCTTGCGTCCGTCCGTTGCGTTTCAGTTTTCAGAGAATGTCCGTACCGGTTCAAAAAGTTTCCGTTGGGGTTGGAAGGCGGGGAAAATCTCGCGCACTCAGTTACAGTTAAGTGAGGAGTGGAAAGTCTGGCGCACTCAGTTACAGTTAAGTGAGGGTGTAGGAAACAATTGATGTTCTAAAAAATTATGTTAAACGTTTTCATTATGCTTGGCGTAGTAATCCTTCAAACTTCCCTAAATGAAAAAACAAATACATAAGAGGGGAGGGACGTAACTAACCGTACAAGTAAGCTCGAAGGTCAAACCGCAGCAAATACATTCTGCTGCCTACAGCTGATGGCAATAATATATAACAGTGATGAACTTTTATCTTCATAAAATGTTTTTGATTATGTCTGGATTTTGTCTTTCCTCTAAAAGAGTAACGTTTTCGCTTTGAAAAGAAAACGTAATAAAAAAATATCCTCATCATGGGATTACAGTAAATAGAATAAAACGTTTTTATTTGGTTATAGTATCAAAAATAGCTAAAAATGAGGTTTTGCAGTAAAAGCTTTTATTTTTGATGTTGTAAAATCGCAGATAATATATATATATAATATTTCCGTGTAAATGTGTATATTTTTTTGTATGTCAGAATTTTTTGTTTTTACTTCATTCTAGTAAATAAATTTTTAAACTTTTTATTTTCGATATGCTCGCGCCCCACTTGTAGGTGTATCGTGCCCCCCAGGGGGAGCCGCGCCCCACAGACTTGAGAAACACTGCCTTAAAGTCATAAAATAATTTCCGTGCGCCTGATTGGGAAAACTGCCCACTGTGTGACGTTATTATTTACTCACTAACCTGATCTAAAAGTAAAGTTAATTTATTAAAATTCCCTGTTTGGAATTTTTCTTTAAAATACATTACATTTAGCTAAAGTGAAAATGTTTAACACGAAAACGCTTAAGATGAAGTATCAGGCAACACGAAATTATAAAACGTTCCAGACAAACTACAACATAAATTTTTTTTTTATTAACACGAAACGGAAATCGTTTAGCATGAAATGATTTATTTCTCTTCTGTGGGAGATGTGAAATGAAAGGGAGGTTATTTCACATGTTTCGTAGAAAAGGACGATAACTTGCATTTGAAATACCCTCAGAGAAGCTTGTGACACGAGCCCATTTTGTATATGTAAGCTATGACGGGTGTGCGCCAAATTATGAGGGTGTGAACCAAGTTAATAAATGGACACGCGGGAAGGGTTCTTTACAAAGTCCACTGGTTAAATAAACACATTTATTAGACAAAACAAGCATTCACATACATAACTAGAGAACTAATATTTAGCATAGAATTGAAGATTTGGAGCGCATGCTCGTACATCCTTACAGTTCTAAACTTAGTCATTACTGAAGATTGTTCTATCCGCTAGAGGAATGACAGTCTCTCTACTGTTAATATGGGAAGAGTATAAACAACGCGGGGGAGGTTACAATCTCTCTCTATGGATCCGACGACGTCCCGGCGAGGAGACAGAATCAGAAAAATTAGATGTTGTGTAGTAGTAGCTTTTGTTTTGAGAGATGGATGGTTCTGCTGGAAATGGCTCTTGAAGCAGTTGACGGGCTTGGAACGTGTGTATTTTGTGTTGATGTGGACGTAACTTTTCGTGATCGGCCTCTTTTTCGAAGTGGAGCTACAGGAGAAGTGCCCATGTCTTATAAAAGTGTTAATGCAGAAGTATGGTAAGTTGCTATCGGTTCAGATGGATTTGTAAGGCTTGCGATTACATAAGAAGTGGGTGACTTTGTGTGAGAATTAAATATGAACCGTCACGCTTTGGCATGAACTTGGAAGTTTCTTGTTCTTTGCATTACTGATGTGATGTAAAGTTACCCAGACTATCTCCAGGAGAATAATAGACTGAGTGACGATTTTTTATCATATTGCTTTTTCGCTGATCTTGTTTTGTTTCTATTCTTTCCCGTACGTCTTCAATAATAGTTGCGAATCGTTTTAAATAAGGTGTTATTTCGGCATCAAAATTGTCATTGTTAACGACGCTTTTGAAATCTTCCACCACATTGTCTACAGTTCGTAGCTCTCTTTCGAAAAGTAGGTGAGCAGGCGTGTGACCTGTAGTGTGTCACAGGCTGTTGTGTTCATGGCGAAACGAATGACTGGGAGTTTGGAATGCCAATTAGAATGATCGTCTCCGACAAGTATTTCAAGGTGGAGTTTAAGGTCTCTGTTTTTCTCTGTACTGGATTAGATTGTGGTGAATAAACTGGTATTAAGTTTTGACTTATATTTAACGTAAAGCAAATCTGTTGTAGAACAGCACTGACAAATTGTGTTCCGTTGTCACTAATAATTCGTCTCGGTGTGCCATGACGCATGGAAACTTCTTCTATGAGAGTTGTAACGCATTGACGAGCACTTGTTTGAAAAAGGGCAAATAACTCAAACCAATTTGTGGCACAATCCTCAACAATAAATATCCATTGTTTACCTGAGTCAGTTTGAGGCAATGGTCCAAATAAATTAATAGCAATGACTTCAAATCTCTGTGAGTAGAATGGAGTTCTATGCAAACTAGCAGGGTTTTGGTTTGTAGCCTTAAAACGAGCACATTCTGGACATTTCTTAATGTAATCGGATATGAACTTTTTTCATGCCTGTCCAATAATATCATTTTGCGATTTTCTGGAATGTTCCATCTTCTCCATAATGTCCAGCCATCGGATCATTATGATGTCTTTGCATTATCAATTCATGTTCAGCAGTTGGAATGACTAACTGAGCTTCTGCAGAATCAGCATCAAGAACATAACAATATAAAACACCTTGATTCATCATAAATCCACGTTCAGTCCAATTTGCATATTCTTCAGTTTTCAGAGGGGATTCGAAACTGTCGATGATTCTTATTAAAATTATCATCTTTAAGCTGAGCCTCGCGCATGTCCTTACAACTTCGTGTTGGCATTTTAGCTATCGAGATATTATTGGCTTCGCAAAAGGATTCTTCTTCATGAGAAACTGGGCGGGTAAACATATCTACAACGACATTTGCTTTACCAGGAATATACTGTACTTTCAGGTTGAAAGATTGGATTTCAAGTGCCCATCTTGCAAGTCGTCCGGTTGGAGACTTGAGGTTTAGAAGCCATTTCAGAGGTTGGTGGTCGGATGCCACGGTTATTTCCGTCCCTTCAATATAACCACGAAATTTCTTCAAAGCCCATATCACAGCAAGGGCTTCCCTCTCTGTGGTAGAATAGTTGCGTTCTGCTGGAGTTAGCAGTTGACTAGCGTATACTATAGGATGTTCATCAGATCCTTCTCCTTGAAGTAAAACTGCTCCAATGGCATAATTGCTGGCGTCTGTTCGAATAATATATGGCTGAGTACCATCTGCTTGTTTTAACACAGGAGGTGTTGTAAAACAATTTGTAAGGGTTTGAAATGCATTTTGTTGATCAAATCCCCATTGCCACTGGACTTTCTTCTTTATAAGATAACTTAGTGGACGTGAAATCTTTGCAAAATCTTGAATATATCTTCGAAACCAAGAACAAGTTTGCATGAAAGATTGTAGTTCTTTGACATTTTTAGGAGGTGTAATATCCAGTATAGAGACTACTTTTTCTGGATCAAATTCTGTTCTTTTTTGTGTAATTCAAAATCCAAGATATTTAACTCGAGAAGAAGCAAACTGGCATTTTTCTCTATGCCAGTTTACTTGTATTCAAAATTACTTAGTATTCAAAAAAAAAGTTTACTCTTTATACCATAAAATAACACAATTCCATAGAACTCAGAGTTATAAACAACCTTGAACTGTCTATTTCTCCCTATTTTACTTATTTTCGCTTGCGCAGCATAAAATTTCTCATCAGTTTCAAAAATGAATCATAGTTTAAAATTAATACTAGAACAGGAAAGGAAATGGATAAATAATCTTTTTTTAACCACTAAATATATTAAGTAACTGAAGGAAATCTTTCAACAAGTTATACACATAAATGAATATTTTATTAAAAATAGCATATAACAAAAAAAGAAGTTTTATAGCATTAATATTTTGAATAAAGAATGCAATCATTTACGAAAAGAATACATATCTATTTTATTTTGTGTTTTCACTTAAGATTTTAAGTAAACAACGTTATACGCATTAATTTAAAACAACGCAGCATATATTTTAAAACATGGAATATAATTTTAACTGTATATTATACTACTGTTTAGCAAATGACATTTCTTAAAATAAGAAAAATATTTCTTAAGTCAATGAGAACAGTTTATATAACTAACACAGGAATGTACAGAAATGTTTTCTAATACTGAACAATGAAATCAATACTTAAAGAATTCAACATTTTTTTAGGATATTAAATCCAATTTGCATTTGAGCATGCAATAATGAAACTAGTATAATAAGGTATAATACTTTAAAGAAAATTCAAGATAAAAAAAACTTTTACTTGCACTTCAGTTGAAGAT
Organism: Trichonephila clavipes; assembly: GCA_019973935.1. Lineage (NCBI taxonomy): Eukaryota > Metazoa > Arthropoda > Arachnida > Araneae > Nephilidae > Trichonephila > Trichonephila clavipes. The sequence continues at coordinate 1,136,260 of BMAU01018592.1, read as the reverse complement.
TAATCCAAAGATTTGTTACTTGCTCATTCTACGGGTGAGAAATGAGTAGTAAAACCATATAACAGGAGATTAACAACGTTCGAGCTGTTAACCAGAAAATTAATACCGAGTAAACGGCCAAACCTCTTGTAACTAATTACACGTTGGGCGTCAGATTATGACGCGGTGGGTGCCAAATTATGAGGGGTGTGACCCAAGGTAATAAAGGGACACGCCGGGAAGGGGTTCTTTACAAAGTCCGCTGGTTAATTAAACACATTTATTAGACAAAACAAGCATTTACATGCATAACTGAAGAACTAATAGTTAGCATTGAATTGAAATGAATCGTAGCGCAAGCTCGTACATCCTTACAGTTCCAAAACTTGGCCATTACTGAATATTACTCTGTCCGCTAGAGGGGAGTGACAATCTCTCTACTGTTAATATGGGAAGAGTCTAAACAACGGGGGGTTACTAAGCTATTTTTACCCTCCTCCTCTACAAACGCCGCACAAATACATATCATTTCTCAACAGTTGACTTCAGATTTTGCTTACGAGTACTTCGCCGTGTGTGTAAAAATCGGGAATTAAGTTCAACAATAAAGAAATGAATAATAAATTGGACGACATTGAACAAATTACAGACAAAATTTGATGTTTAAAAAGGTACTACAAAGTAAAATGTCTGATTATGTTCCAAAAACTCAATAACTGTTTTTTTTCAAAGAACTTGAAAATTTTATATCAAATTCAATTAAGTTCTTGTTTCACTGATTTTTATTAAATACATGCTTATATACGTATCTGTGTAACTATGATGCACTCTAATAAACTTAATTTTTTTGAATATATGGGACTTTTTTTGCGGTATTCCAGTGCTTCTGAAACTTTCAATTTTTGCGATGTATTATTCAATTATGAATTTCATCCGGTTACCCTTCTTAAAAAAACAATTCATTGAATTCAAAAACACTATACTTTAACGCTGCAGCTACAATACAACTTTAACGTCCTAAGTGCCACTGGCATATATATACTAGCGCAGGGGTGTCCAACCCGCGGTACGTAGGATACGGCCCACCGACTCATTTTTTTAAAAAATTAAATATCAGGTTTTTAAAGTTTTTTTTTTTCATTTGGAAATTTATACATATACATAAATTTACAATGTATTTGCCTCTGACCTGTTCTTGTTTTAAAATAAATCCTTTTTTGATATTAGAAATGTGCTCTAGATTAAAATAGATTTATATTTTACTAAACAGTTACAATTGATTTTACTATTATAATTATTTTTTAATAAATTCCAAATTATATTATGCATATCCTTTACTATGGATAGTACATGATTCTTTGTGTGGGCAACTTTCATTTCTCCTCCTCCTTTTCTGTTTGGAGAGCCCAAAAAGCAAGAGGCAGTCAGAGATGTTTTACATAGTTTAAACGAAATATTCAGGACGATTAAGGTAAAGGGCAATGTATACTTAATGGTTTGCGAATGACCGCGCAATCAAATTTCAACAACGAGTATCGAAAGATCAATTCAAAAGGAATATCGCAATTTTCGAGAAAATGGCAACTGTAAAATTTTAACATCATTTGATCATTGCGTTATTGTATTATATAAACATTATTATATTATCTCTGTATGTATACATGAAAATAATGAAAACAATAGTAATAATTCATTTTGTTTTAAATTTTCACTCCAATAAATATTTTTTGTTTCCAAATCTTATATAAAGGTGCATATTTTTATGTGCAGCCCGCGAGACTATGTTTCCCGAAGTGGCCCGCTAGGTCATTTAGGTTGGACACCCCTGTACTAGCGACTCGCCCAACCAATACGTTAAATGCCCCGGACGTATGTATATACATACGCCTTTCCGAAGTATTTCCTATTCTGTGCACTGTTATCCATAAAAGTATTCCGAAGGCTTTGGAATGTAATAAAGGAATGCATGACAAGCGCATGAAGTCACTGGTAATTATTAAACTTGCTCTAAATTTAGTGTTGTTAAATTAATTATAAAATACGCTGTGCAGTACTGATAAATTTTTTGTGTATTATATCAGTGTAAATGTTAATTTTATTTTTTATTTGTCATAATGTGTTTATTTGTTTACTTTTAGTAAATTATTATATATTTTTAATAATCTTTTGTTTTCAACTTACCTATAAGATCGTGCCCCCCCTCGTAGAGTTTTCACGCCTCCTCAGGGGGGGCACCCCATAATTTGAGAAACGCTGCAGTATTCGTTAACACGAAACACGGAATTATGTAAACATGAAAAAATATTTCAGTCCTTCAGATTCGTGTTACATGATTTTCACTGTACTTGCCAAAGAATTGGAACAATTTTAGAGCTACATCTCGAGCTCTCTTTTCTAATTTTTTATATAGTTTCGCACAAAAATAGGTTTATTTACACTTATATATCAGATTATCTAATTTGCATTAAACTTAGGAACCCTTTTAAAACAGTATATAAATTTCTACCATTTATTGAATAATTAATTAATATCGTTTTAAATATGTAATTAGAAAACCCTAAACATTCCGTAAGCTAATTAAATTTTCATATCTTTATACCGTGATATTACTTGATGATATAGAATTAAACTGTTTAAGACACAACATAATTTTAAAGATATAAAATATTTCTATACCAGAAGTGATAAATATTTCTCTAAATTTTAGGAAGCAAACGACAAATATAATATATTTTCTCTCTCGTTCGATTCGAATTAAGAATACATTATGTTTAAAACATTAGCTTGATGTAACAAGTACACTTCTTAAGTTGATTCTCTACAATGACAATGTATCCCATTAATAATTTTAATTGAATTGGTATTTTTATTTCTTTAAAATTTGAATGAAATCTAAAAATTTAATTAATGTACTTAGTATATTTAAATATTCTTGAAGCGCATACAAACTTGATTTTTTTGAATTTTTATTCTATCGATATTTGCACATTAACTATTTAGAAACCGTATCACGTAACATATGTTCCCAAGTTTAATGAGTTTTTGAAAGATAACTTGAGCTTATGAGACCAACTAAAAGAAGCCATAAAATCATTTTGTAATTACGCAGCGCAAAAAGATACTCACACAGAAAATCTTTCATTTTGTGCTTAAAAAAAATCTTCACTTCAAACTAACACGTGAAATTTCATTGTTTGACATATATTAGTATTTTTATTTTTTTAAATAATTATACTTAATTAGCTTAAAAAGCAATTTTTTTAAAGATTTATTAATTTATTAAAACTAATTAGCTTTTTTACATTATGTAGTGTTACATAATTTAATAATAAACTCCACGTTACTTTGTCATTTATATTAAAATATCACTTTTGATTCCTGATAGATTTACGGAAATCATATTAATCAGTCTATTAATTACTTACAGTTTCATATTTTTTAAAAGGCTATGAAATTTCTAATTAAGAGAAATAAGTCCCTTGAGACCCACCTTTTAATTTATAATTTGAATTCGAATTTCTACTTAATTCATTCAATCAATTAAGGCAGGGGGCAGTTTCTAGTGGTTACAGCATCGGGCTCCAGACCGAAGGATCTGGGTTCGATGGTCGATGCCGCCAAATACCCCCCAAGTGCGCACGGAGTACGTGCTCGTCAAATCAATGGGTCCAAAAATCTTGTGGGCGGTCGCAGCACAAACCACGGGTGCAGGGGGCTGGAGAATATTTCCCTCCCCTAAAGTTCCATGATTAAATTGTGGGAGATGGAGATAGGTGGTGTCGCCAACTATCATGTAGAAGTCCAACCTGTATCAGGATCTGGCAACTTTCATTCCATCCCTTCGGGAAAGACACGGCGCAACAACAACAACCAATTAAACTTTCAAAGATTTAAGAAAACAAATAAGTTTTCTGGAATTTAAAATGAAATTCATGGTTATTACAATGTTTGTTCATTTCGTAACTGTCATACAAATTTCATTTATTCTTTTAATTTCAAATAATACATTATTTGAAATTAATTAATTAAAATTAAGAGGATTAATTGTCCATTTTGTAAGGAACATGTTCTCATGGTTTCGAATGAGATAATACATTCGTATCTCTTAAAAAGTTAATGATTTAGTTTCATATATATAAATTATCATTATACAGTCCATGTAATTATTTAAATTACGCCTTTAAAAACAGTTACGAATTTGGGGTTTATAGATAAAACTATTCCAGTGAATGTAAATTGCTCGCAAGTATTGGACGTAAAAATCTATAGTTGCAATTCTTAACCCCGTTACTTCAAAGAAGACCAAATAATCACATAACGAAATGATTGAAAAGTGGCAAATAGTTTGAAATGCCCTAAGCACATCATTTAGCACACATGCGAGTTAAAGCGATGTTAGATGAGCGCGAAAAAAACCAATATTCATTCTAAGTGATTGATGAATCTTTTCTTTCTATCTTGTACCAAAACAGAAATAAATTACCTTAACAACGAGTTATTACGGAGCTCTTCAAGGTAAAGTATAGTTCCTGTGCTGGAAAGATAAGATAATGGTATTCCTTAATTATTTGCTGCGTATAAATCCAAGAGCATTGGATTGTGATGACCTACATAAAGACTCTTGCCATATTATTCTACTATGCTTAGTGTTTGATACTAGAAAACTTTTTATATGTGTAGTTAGTTCTTTAACAATATTTAAATATTATAATTCGATGGGTTGTTTGCTGTTGTTTCAAGTATTGGTATCAGTGGCGCAGACAGGGGGGGTCTGGACCCCCCAAAGCCTTTGATTTTTCCCGATTGATTATAATTCTAAGTATATAGTACGTAAAACTTAATTAATTACTTGTTATTAATGATTAATTTTATTAATTAATGCTAATTATTTATTCAAAAAATAGTTTTTACTGTGTTTTGTTCCCGAAAATCGACAAAAATTAAAAGGAGCATGATACAAGAATGGTGAACTCTCGACCCGGACCCACCCCCCCCTTTTGAAAAAATTCCTGTGTGCGCTACTGATAGATATTAATAAACAATCAACAGAAAAGTATGCTATTAAAGCTTTTATAGGAACTTTAGAGCAAAACGTAGACATTTGTTTCCATTATAACTAGAATTTATTGAAGTCACTGAGATTATAATTAATTTTGAACTTGTTATTACGCTCAGAGATATAATTTTAAAAATATAGTTCTTTTATTTTAACCATAATTTTCATATTCTCCCATACAATTCTATTAGATGCAGTGCTGATGATGCATTGTTCAATGATGTAACAATTTTCAACTACGTGAAGATTTGGGCAATGAACTTCGCAATTATAAGCTACGAGACAACGCCTGAGCAAGAATACCGCTCTCCAAAGAATTCCTGAGGATGACACATTATCGATATTTTAAGTCAATCAGTATTATCGTTTTAAGTTCTTTATAAGCATTAGTGATTTCTGTAATTAATATGGTTCTTTATTTTACATTATCTTAAAAAAGTTTTTAATATAAAAAAACCAGAGCCATTAAACTTGTTTTCATTTATAACTTCACCTTTTTACGAAGAATTGGACTCTATAACAATCACTCCAGAATTAATGTCTTATTCTGATTTAACTGTCATTTCAAAAAAGCATAGTTTTAAAACTTCATTATTATCGTTTAAAATCACAAGATATGATTGGCATAAAATATGATACATCATTCAATTTATTTGCTGTAATACCAAATATACGTTTCATCTATATAAATAAAAATATATGTTTGCATATGTGAAATCGTTCAACCGATTACTATGAAGATTGGCAAGTATATGGATTTTTTTTGTGGAGAAGAGTTTTGTGATATTCTCTTTGTTGCAGTTCCTCACCAGATGACGCTACAGCATATCAACTTCTGCACCGTTCAATCAATTGCCAAGTTGCCAGCATGGTCACTAAAATTCATACCAACTTGGCTCTATCGGCAACATTTCGCTATCTTTCTATTGAATCGTCATTATAATATAAGGAATGGCGTTGTGCTTGCGAATTTTACAATTTTAATATAAAATAAATACATCAGAAAGTAATATTAACGTATTACACATCCAAATATAAATTATTTACACTTTTTTAAGAGTTCATTACACAAAATATGTAACAATGAGTTACTTTTGCTGAGCAGAGATCAGTTTAGGAAGGTGTTTTCAAAAATCGATCGACAAGAGAGTTACGGGGAGTTATAAATAAATAAAATATTTTTATCAGCTATTAGATATGCAGACTTAAAATTTAACAAATATGATTTTTTTGTTCAGCTGATATATGCACACACACAAAAATATTCTTCTGTTTTGTTTATAACTTGCAGTTCACGTAAAACTAACTCAGTAAAAACTTCTCTACCTTCAATCTGTATTGTTTATTTCTTCAATTCACCTGTGCGAAGAACGGGTATACCAGCTAGTATTTATATATAAATATATGAAGATCGCGGATAATTCTAATATTTTTGGTGAAATCACATGCAGACATTTAACAAGACATGTTGATTACATCTGGTTTTTATTCTTGGACATTCTTTAGGCGGGGCAAGATGGTATTCACAATAAGAACATAAAGGCAACACGAAACCGCTTGAAGAAATCTTATGACGAATAACAGCCCCCTTAATCCGCCTGCACATTTTTATCAAAACATTTTCGAGAATGCTGTTCATTTACATGATAGTTGCAATTTTATGGATCGGAAATGAAACGCAATAATCCATTAAGTCAGTCATATAAATTTCACAATGTGCTACTTTTGTAAGAATCAATGCTGCAGTTAACAATTGTTTTTATCGTTAAACAAGTAAATAAAAAGAAATAAATGTCACAAGAGCCAAATCAGTATATTTAAGAAATCGTTCTCAAGAAAAATAATATTATCATTAGAAACACACATATATATTCTGTCTAATTTATCGAGATCGAATATTTTATCCGTTAATTCGGGGGGGCTCCTAATATTGTAAAAAAAAAAAATCTTTTTTTCTTTTTCCTTTTTTTTTTTTTTTTGCACTTGCCTTTGCAAGTTTTACAACTACACGTAAATATCTATAGTTAGAAATAACAAACCTTTTATTCAACTGCCAAAAACACTATTAGTGAATTATTAGGCAAAGTTGACCCAGTTGATTGGAAATTTTAAAACACTGACCAAAATGTTAATCTTTTGGATTCCTGACTCAGAAATGGTTGTTTTTTATTTGACTTTATGTGGAAAAGATATTACTGAGCATTAACATCCTACTGCATGATGTATGCCATTACAGATTCTCCAAACTATTTAAAACATTAAAAAATATAACATTTTTCTATAATAGTTTTAGAAAGGAATTTCCTGTCTTTTCAAAACTCATGCAATAGGTTACACTTATGAATAATTTTATTTGTAAAGTCCAGTAATGAACTCACCCCTTTCCCATTGAAATTTGCTGCTCTAAGGAAAGATTTTCTGTTCAGAACAAAACGGATGTGTGTGTGTGTGTCATTTTAAAAGAAATATTTTTTTTTCTATTCCAAACTAATAAGCAAAATTCTTTCGGCTGTTGAAATTTGGGATTTAAACGGGGCTTCCTCCTTTATTTTAACCTGGGGAGAAGCCCACTATCTTATCTATTATCTTAATATATTTATATTCCAAATTTTCAACACATTTTTGTGAAAAAATAAAAATTAGCGTAAAAAGGGTAATTGATATGCTATGTTTTCAAAATAACAAAAAAAATTCGAATGAGAACTAATGAGACGTGAATAATTTATTTGTTTTACCAGTATTAAGAATTTTTAAATAAATACAACAACCTGTAATTACTCTAACCGTCAGTATCATGTTCAATTTCCCCCCTCCAATGTTTTTTCCGTCACCGATTCTAAGCTGCACCCGATCTTCAGTAGCATTAATATTGGGGGAAAAGTGCGGCTTAGATTCAAATAAATGCGCGTGGTATATGTTCCCTTTATAAATCCAAACTGTGTGATGGAGAAACAATAGTCTAATTTTTGCTTTCTGTAAAAAATTAGCCGTACAGAAGTACCAAAAGTAAAATTTCTAAATGTTGTTTTTAATGCCACCTTTTTGACGGTATTTCTAAGATCATATCGTTGGTTTTAAGACACACATTACTATTGATTGTAAATCATTTCAATCCGTTTCACAAAACATATTAATAATCTCATTGATATATCTATTATTAAAAATAGTTACGATATTAATAGTTATTTAAAAGCCAAAAATATTTACTTTATACAATGTTATGTGACTTTTAAAATTTATTTAACTCCATATTAATAGATTCTTAAATATTTTAAAAATCATATTGTTGTTTCTAGTGGCTATATCGATATTTAACTATCTCAATAGCTATATAACGATATTATCACGGTTCTCACGACCAACATAATAATGGATAAAAAACTCGTGGCTATGAGTTTTTATATTGCACCGAAGAGTTGGAGTCCAGTTAAATTTGTTGATAAATCAATTTATTATATTATTTCACAAAAAAAACGTTTCGATATTATATTAAGCCAACAAGAGAGACATAAAGTATGAAATGCAATAATTTTTCTTTCTAGGTTTTGCAAAAAAAAAAAAAAATATTTACGGGGGAAAAAACTATTATTGAAATTGCAGATGTATTATTATTTTTTAAACGAACTCCAATCTGTTACACTAAAATAAATGCTGGTAACAGTTGGCATGCGTGTTACACAAGAGACACGTATTTTCTTTTTCGCAGCGCGGTAAAAAGAAAAAAAAAAAAAAGAGTTCGTAAATCTTACTTTTACAAACTCTTCAATAAATAAAAAGAGTGTATTTTTCTTCAATCTCCTCTTTCTTATCTTGTTTTAGATAAAGAATAAAATTTTATGTTAGTGTATAAAGCGCATCAGAAGTATTTAAAAATAATATATGTATAGTTAATTTAATATACATCACAAAGATAAATTCATGTTTATTATATATTTAATTATTTAATACATATTATTAAAGTTGCAATGTTAAATTTTACTCCATCTCGTATCGGATGGGGTTTTACTTTAAAGACACTCAACTTCTCCTTCCTTACTATATAAAACAATTATAGAAAGGTGTTTTATTACATTTATTCTATTTGATATAGTTTCAATGTAATTTTTCCATGTGTTCTATTTGTTATATTACTCTTCAAAACAGTTTTACAAGATTTTTCTCATAAAATATTAATATTTAAAGGAAAAAGATAACATTTAAATGTTCTTAAAATTCCAATATATTAAGAATATTTTGCTGTTACAAAATAAAATATTAATAAAACTTTTTTTCACATTTACTTATGCTTATTCATCAGAACGTTGCTATGAATAAATATTAGCAAAAAGACAAATCCTAATTAGAAAGTCAAACGTTAAAGTAAATGCGAAAGGAAAATGTTTTAGATGTTAACACCTTCATACACTAATTAATTTTAGAAAATTTCGCTATAAATGTTAGTCAATGAATTAAAATTGCATTTCTCTTTGCGAAAATTTGATTTCATCACTCATTTTTGACTTTTTGCTCTTTTCTCTCTCCCTCTCTTTTCTTTCTGATTTTGTCCATCGCCAATCATTTATATTTCAAGAAAGGAAAAAAGGAAAAAAATAAAAACTAAAACAGAAATTAGATATATTGAAAAAAGAAGATGTAATTATATCTAACAGAATGTATGATGTTGTTTTTTCTTACCACAAGTGATGATGCTTTTTAATTATTATTTTTCCACTAAAGCTCTTGCTATATAAAAATATGCTCAAAGATCCATGATAAATAATCAATTTTTATTTTTATAGCTTTAGCAGTTCTACTTTTGCAGTCAATAAAATTTATAAAAACGGTTTTTATTTTATTATAACTTTAAAATATTATTTTGATATTATGCAGTAATTGTATTTCTTATTATCCAACTTCGGAAATATTCGTATCGTTAGCTTTCCTGTTTTTTTCTCCGGGTTGAAAAATACAAGAACAATCCAGATATAAATTTAAATTAAAACTTAATATACACACGAGCTAGAATTTATTAGTTCTATATGTAGAAAAACGTTAATGTAACTTAAAATCAGTTTACTTAAGTACACAATCAATGGAGTATTCTTAACAAATAACTGTTCACACACACAATGCTTGCAGAGTACATGACACTGGAGCCTCTTTCACTGTCTATGTGAAGAGGAGAAGGAAACAATTCAAATCAGATGTTGCTACTTTCGAGTATAGGGAAAACGACTCTCAGAACCAAATAATTTGTATCCGAGAAACACAAAGGTGGGGCAAATTAAAGTAAGCAACAATAAGAGAATGGCTCGAAACATAGCTGGAGATCGGAGGATTTGATTCAGTAGTTGGGGAGCCTGTTATCAATGAGATTTTGTCTTTATCTATGCCATTGCCACTGCAGGTGGATCAGAGTGGAATTAATAAGCTTGCGGAAGTGCAGCAAAAAGCTGCAAAGGAAAGTTTCTCTTAAGGGAAGGGTGGCAGGACTTCTCAACGGTACGGTTCGTTCTAATGTTAAGGTGTTGTGGTCCACCCAATGAAGTGTGTGTGTGTGTGTGGCCATTTTGTATTAAAATTTATGTTTTCTTTTCTTAACACTTGTTTCCGACATTGTATCCCTCTTTTTAAATATGACAGATTATTTTTTACAACAAAAACACAAGTAACACAAAATTGTCAGGCTGAATGCTTGGACAACTATGAGTGACTGCTGGATCAATTGCATCCGGTGCAACGAGCGTTGAACATACGTGAACCGATTTTAATCTGAAACAAACATATATACTTACATGTGGTCGCTGCCGATTCCTGCACCATCACGTGATGATAAGACATCATATCGAGAACTCAAGTCCATAGAAGAACGGGGTGTGGGAGGATGTCTTATAGCCAACATCATGCTATCGCCAGAAGAGCTGATTTTATCAGCGTTTACCCTGCTCTTTAAACAGATTGTGGTAATCAGCTGAATGAAATTTATTAAAATATCTATTTATGAAACTGTGTGTGTATGGGGGTACTTTATCGACACATAAGTGATTTGTAGAAAGTATTCACAATTCTTATTGAAAACGATCCATTGTATAAAATTAATAATTAAAAGGACATGTTTCATGAAATTTTGCAAAACTTTTGATGCTGATTTAACAAATAAATAACTATAACAAAATAAAAATCTTTAAAATGATGAGAGATTCGATTTCAGCACTTCTTAGTATAAGAAAGATCATTCAAGAAAGGTTCCACGTTCGTCAATTAATAATATTTTAGAATTCAAATTGCTTCAAATACAAATGTATGCATTCAGAACAAAAGAGAGAAAAAAAATAAATTGAATTTCGAAGGAATTACCATCTCAAAGAGGCGTTTGAGATGTTTTCGAACTATATGTTAAAACCACCAGAAAAGTAGAATAGGGGCAGTTACTGGATAAAAGAGATGGATACGCGTTCATGAAGTTAAACTTTTCAGAACTCTTAATTTAAACCTCTTAATGAATTTTGCTTCTTATGAAATCTCTTATGATATTTAACAAACATTTGAATTTTTTTTTCATGAAAGCTGCGTAAAATAAATCACTCTTTTTGTGAATGCCTCTTTAATTCATTTTTTAGTATTTCTTTTTGTTTTGAATAATATTTGCATTTCTCAAAACTGTTTATTTTTCTAAATTTCATTATTTACTACTGTGAACTTCAAATGACCATGAAAAAACGAAATGCCTCAAACATATGAAATTTATCAGTCTAATACTGACATGTATTTTTCTATAGATGTTAAAAAAAACGTTAACGTGGTACATAATATTTGAATATCCTTTCTTGAGTTATATGTTTAATTTATTTATTACACCTGTTGCAAATAATTATTTTTAACCCTCCAACCGGACAGCACGGATTTTTCTGCCCTACTAGAGAGGCTTCGAAAACGGACCACACTGAATTTTTCGTAAGGCCGGGGACTCACAAAAAATAACCAAACTGATTTTTTCCTCCTTAAGTAATGTGTTCAAAAACGGTAAAGTCGTGTTTTTCCGAATTCTTTCCCCCCCCCCCTTTAAAGGTTTAGTATCTTTAAAGATAATTAGAGACGGTTGGGGGACACAATGGGCATTGAAGGGAAGTTTTATGGCTCCCGGGGGAGACCGGTTCTTTCCCCTGCAGCAATCGTAAAAACTGGGAAGAATTTCTTTAAACCCTAAAGTGTACGGAAATAATTGCAAGTCAACGAGTTGAGAATTCTAATTTTTTTTTTTACCTTAAATGGAATTAAGTTTTTATAATGTATGTCTTAGTTTTTAAAAAATATCTGTAGTATTTAAATTCAAATTATTTATTAAAACATTGAGAATAATTTACTGTTTCATTTTTTTTTTATTTTAATCAATACTTTCAGGGATTTTTTTTTACAAATGATTATTTTGTTATGTGTCAAAAAAATAAAAAAAAAGGTTCAAAATTTAAAATCTTTTAAAATTTCGGACACTTTTAAACCTGAATAATTTTAAGCTTCTGTATTACATTATTTGCAAAAAATTTTTATGCATTGTTAAAAAAAACCCTATTTAAAAATCTTTTAGTTTTTCATAATTTTAAAGCCAGGTATTCAGGGCATCTTACATAGAATCCCTTGTTTTGTATTGTTCAGATAACAAATTATATTTGAATTTTGAATGTCTGAATATTAATTTCATTCAAAGAGAACTTTAACTACAAGCTTATATTTTTGAACTTGAATCTTCAAAGAAAGAGTATTTAAAAGCATCTGGGCAAATTTACAGTTACATTTGCGCATATAAATAAATATAAAGATCCTTTTTTAAATTCAAGTTAAAAAAAATATATATTTATGCATAATCCCTCATCATTCATGTTCCATTAGTGGTTGACTGAAGAAAAGGTTATTAAAATTTGGACATTTTTATAATCTTAACCATGCAAAACTAGGAATTTTGTATTAGCTCCACTGTGAAATTCTGCATTGGAATTTCGAAAAAGATATTTATACGTGTCTCACATACTCAGTTGAAAAACATATATTTACCATAAATACTAATAATTCTTTGGATATTTAAAATTATCATTAGATTAATTTTTAATATATATATATATATATATATATATATATATATATATATATATTTGACTTCTAATATTTTTTCAAGTATTCCTTGAATTTAATATAATTTAATTAAGTGAGGGGATATTAAAGTCGCACTCTCTCGCTTCTCTACTCAACTATTTGAGGGCTTTTGGCGGGGGCCTGTGGCCGGGATACCAGGTGGTCAAGGTATTGAATCATGGTTGGCATGTCTCGAGTTCGAGCCCAGTGCCACAAAAGACCCGCCGTGTAGGGCAGCGATGCACGTTAAATCTATCGAGAGCTGAAATGTCCTCTCGTTGGTGAGGTGTGGTAGTTAGGAGAGGGGGTGCCAGCTCAGGTGTCGCCCTCGTCATTTGACCATGCTTCAAAATTACGAGGTCCATCACTAAAAGCCCTCGTGTAGCTGAACAGTGCGACGTTAATATTCACTCACTTGGCGACGGAGCGCGTAATTTTAAACCATGGTCAAGTGACGAGGATGACGCTTGAGCATCGCTCCCTTACACGGCGGATCTTCAGTGGTGCTGTGGTCGAACTCATGACACGCCAGCTACGAGTCCGTTACTTTGACCATTAGGCTACCGCGGCCTCACAATGTGGTTGAAAACTGCATATTATGAGTAAAAATATGCTGAAACATTTGTGATGAACTTATAATAGATTTTTTCATAGAAGATAGATGTGTGATATGCTAAAATGACAATATGTAAAAGTTATGAGAATATCGATGACAATTTTTGAAAAATTCAATTTAAGTTTCAGTTTGAAACTTATTCGTTTTTTTTCGCATTTAATATTAAATAGTCGCGATAACAAATTAATAGTTTAACGCATTCATAGATTATAAAAAAATAAAGGTATATAAATGACATTGTTGGGAATAATAAGTTTTTATAGTTTTGAATTCAGACTTCTTTGCAGGAGTGTAGACTATTAAAAGGCTGATGTAGAAGTTAGAAAACTAATATTTAAAATATATGGAAAACAATATCTGCAATTCCATGGACTTGACGAGCAGAAGACGGCATTTTTACTTAGTAGGGCAGACTAAGCATAAGGTAGGAGCTTGTGGAGTAAACAACCAGGCCTCTGCAGTTTTGGCAGGTAATGAACTCCCATTTGTTGCTTTCAGTAAGGAATATAAAAATAACAAATACAAAAATAAGTCATGTAAAATTTTATATTTTTTTTAATAACAATGAATTGTGAACTTAATTTCCAATTCATTGTCACAAGTTGGTAGTAACTACGGTACTCTATCGACCGTACTTCTTATATATATATATATATATATATATATATATATATATATATATATATATATATATATATATATATATATATATATATAAGTACGATTGATAGAGTACCAATAATTTTAACGCAATTTTATATTTCGTTCTCGTAAACTTTACTCCTTTTAAAACATGTATTGCCAAAATACTCTCCTTTTGTATATTTATAAAATTTTAAAAATATAATGGTTATCTTACCCAACATTTTAAATCAGGGGCGGCAACTGTGTAGCTAAGACGTGCCAAACCAATCTGTCAGTATCATTCAGCATGCCACATAGTAGGAAATTTTGAAAATCCTTCGATTTTTACGGTAATATTTGCAGATTTAAAGAATAGAGGTAAATAATTTAGATTTGCAGTTTTATTTTATATTAATTATGGATCAATAAAATACATTTATTAACATAAAAATAAACAATATAAAATGTTACTATTTCTTCAACAAAGATAAAAAAAAATTAAAAATGTATGTTTCCAACATATTTATTTAAATAAGAAATAGACAAAGTGAAATATAAATTATTCCCTTCATTACAGTTAAATAAAAATTGTAATGCGAATTAACTCTTTCACCACTCTTCTTTCATATCGCAAAACCAGGGGTATAATGCGTGACACGAT
Organism: Trichonephila clavipes; assembly: GCA_019973935.1. Classification (NCBI taxonomy): domain Eukaryota; kingdom Metazoa; phylum Arthropoda; class Arachnida; order Araneae; family Nephilidae; genus Trichonephila; species Trichonephila clavipes. Next base: position 1,121,218 of record BMAU01018592.1, on the reverse strand, counting down.
TCTGAGCATTCAGTTGTTAAACAATTTCTTTGCGGAGTCGAAATATTTTTCATATTAGGAAAGATTTTTTACTTTGATATGCCGAATCATAAGTGGAAAGCAGAGTACATGCAATTTTCTTTTTTCAACAATTAAATCCCCTAGCAATAACATTCAATTATTTACAAAATAGCCGTAAATTTATCCTTAGAATTATCTTTCAGGTTATTTTGTAGTTCCATAAATGTCCATAACTCTCAGAAGATGTTTGTCAAATAAGGTCTATTATCAACTTCCATCCACTCAAGAATTGACAAATTTGTAGAGTAGTGCTGAGTGCCACTAAGAATTGTACCACGTGCCACAGGTCCATAGATTGCCGAAATGTTTTAAATGTTCTTATTAATTAACCATCTCCTATTCAAACAAAATTTATATGATAAAAAAGGGTTTTCATTCATTTTATATGGAATTGTATTAGATTCAACCATAAGTAATTTTGTGTATCAAAAAAATTACATTGTTTCGGGGATCCCCTTAGAGCAAAATGAAAGGAATTTGACATAATTATAGTAAGTTTCTCTAAAAGGGGAAACGTTCACTTTCAAAATACACTGCATAAAGTGGTTTTAGGTGTACGAAGTTATATTCACTATTATTCCTAAAATAAATTTTGATATTTTGGTTTTTCGTTAAGTTTTGAAGTTATTTCTTCAAATATACTTCTCCATTACATTTCTTTCAAACTTGCTATTTTCTTTTGCGGCCACGGTAGCCTGATGGTCATGGTTATGAACTCGTGTCCAGTGTTCGTGCCCTGGTACCACAAAAGTCTAGCGTTGAAGAGGAGCTGATGCACGTTAAACACGTCGAGGTCAAAAGTCCTCACTTTGGTGTGATGTGGAAGTTTGGAAGGGGAGTTATCAGCTCAGGTATCGTCCTCGTCACTTAACCGCGGTTCAAAATTACGTAGTCGCTCGTCAGTAGCCACCCTGTTGACTTGGAATGAATATAAACCTTTGACGTGCGCACTTGAGTTAATTCGTGTACGCTAAACAGTTCCAAATATGCACATTAGATATAATTCAAACAAGGTCGCATTTTATGCTGCTATAATTTTCTCACTGAAATATCAGCGAACGCCGTCTGCACTCGTGATATTTGACTGTTGTTTCTTATATTTACGATTTAGTCGTGAAACATCAAAAACTTGGATAAAATATTTGTATAAAAGATTAAGGGAAAAGAAATACTTAGATTTTAGAAGCAAATTACTAGAAAATATGTTAGGGAATATTTACAAGATATTTCACGACTCTATCTTGAACAGGAAAACGCCTAAGGAATTAGAATACACTCTCATCTTCAAAATTAAAAAAAGGAGAAAAACACATTTAAAATTTGTAAAGGCATAAAAAATTCCAATGCCTGTAAAGCTTTAATTTTTTAACATGTTACTATCCAACTTATGTTCTACATGAAAATTCTACTTGAAATATATATAAAAATGACTGAAAATATCTTTTCTAATTCAAAATTTTCTTCGACATAATATTGATAACAATTGTTAATTTGATCAATTATTCCATTTTATCAGAACCCTATATATTCTCAAGAGTTTTAAATGCAAAATATTTATACAGAAAATAGTAGTGATACAAACGTAATCCAGAAATCACCAAGATTGTAAATAATATTTTTTTCAGCTCAGTTCCTCATCGTGGCAGGTAAGCAACGTTTCAGTTTTGGCGACGGACATAATTTTCTTGGTCAAGTGACGTTAAGGCACCCTCTCCTAACTACCACACCACACCAACGGAAGGACGTTTTGTTGCATGACTTTAAAATACTGCAGTGTAGTACTTTACAATAGATTTATTATAATGTAGTTTGTGGTGCATCAGGGAAATATTTAGTTCATTCTGCAACATTTGTATTCTGTAGTCTAATTGTAATATTACCTGAAAAAAGCTGCATTTTAGATTTACCATTTTCAGCCATATTCCATCCCTTTCAAGTACTATTTCTCACAGTACTCTGCGTACATTTTGGTCACGGCATTTTTCAAAAGGAAAAAAAAAATAATGAAGACAAAGTATAGAGCTTTTAAATTATATAAACTATGTGTCAAAAAATAAATTGGTCTTTAAATCAATCTTAATTAAGTAAATGTGAGAAAACTCAAAAACTTAAAAACATAAGCAAACAGAAAGGATTTTAGAAACTAAAATTGCAGTTAATAGACATTTCACACGAAATAATGGATTGTGTTAAAAAAATATTTTTAATTAATTCAATCTAGGAATTCAAAAATGCTTTAAAAATGAAACCGAATTTAAAATCAAATCTCAGAAAATTAAAATTTCTTAAAACCTAATTGGTTTTTAGATCAGAAATTGAGCAAGTTTTCCAAATATATGAAATATATATTTGCAATAAATTGGGAGAAGTTTCTGTTGGCCGTGAAGTGGAGAAAATGTCCATTTCACAATCCTCGCCCTAGGCCACAGCTGTGTGTGTGAATGAGAAACCTCCCCTTTCGAACAACACAGAAACCGAAAACCAATAAAATCATCTCTTGCAAAACCATTTGAGGACCTCCCACAGTTTTAAGGGGGAAGGCATAAAACTGTGGTGCACTTTCGAAGCAGTTCGCGAAATTCATCCGAAACGTTTTCGCTACCACTAGCTTTGAAAAAATAGACCGCTTTCGAAGTGAAATTCAATTAGCGGGTCATCCACTCAGAGGGTTAAGAAATTGATTATGAGTTATTAATTTGATTATTAAAAGTTTTTTTAAATATCTTGAACAAATTATTTATATTTATATATGGCCGTATATAACATTAAATCTAAGCAAAATTGTTATTAAACACAAACATAATTTTAATAAAATTTATACGCCTAAACATTTATAATAAATTTCCTTCGCTTCTTTCAGAAATTATCCTCGAGGAGAAGAATTTTTTGATTCATTGATTTTTAGAGCCTCTTTCTGTGGAGAAAACGTGATGCATGTAAATTATTCTTGCTAAATGAATCTAGCGAAGAAGTTGATAGTTTAAATTATATTTGTGAAGGCAATATGGACTGACACTACTATCTATCTAGAATTAACTTCCAATATTTAATAACAAATAACAAACTTTATTTACAATTTTTATCTACTTACACTTTATTCATTACTAAACTATATCACACCTTGTACATTACTGAACTCTCACATCTTATAACAACCTCACAAACTTTACTCAAACTCTCTCGAACATGTCGTGTACATAACTCTCCCACAATCTCGGGGATGGTCTCACACAACACCACTGTTGAAACAGCGTCATATATTACCTTTACACTGGGCTGTGGGTAGCTTAGTGGTTAGAGCATCGGACTCCAGACCGGAAGGCCTGGGTTCGTATGCCATCAAATACCCTGAAAGTCTTGTGCGCTGAATCACGAGTGCAGGGGACTGAAGAATATCTCCCTCTCATTCAGTTCCATGCCTAAATTGTGGATATGGAGGTAGATGGTGTCGCCATCTATCGTCCGTTCGGGGAATTCACCAAGCTTAATCGTACTGTCACCTGTATGGTGACCAAGGCCAACAACAGACGTACTTTCTAGCCCCTTGCCACGATGAATTTAGTGGGCCCCGATCTGACTACGTCAGACAGGTGGCATGAGCAACAACCTTAACACTATGCTTTGCGAAACACATACATATTTTTGCATAAGACTTGGAAGTTCTTATTGGCATTGCAAGCAGGTCTATAAATTTTCAAATCCAGTGTATCTATCAGACTTCCTCTAGTTCAGATAATTAATATACATTATTAGTAATTATGACTATATTCCCTATGTACTATAATTGCAACTATAGTAGGGTTTGAATTAGCGAAGATAAAATTTGCTGATTTTGCAAAATATGCCTCTTCCTTCTTTTCAATATACCCTTAAGATTAACGAAAAGTTAGGCTCCCCACACAATTATTCCTACTTTCTTCTATTCAGTGGCGCCCACAGGGATTTTTCATGGGGGAGGGGTCCATTGTCGAAAATCCACCAATCTCGTATCAAGCTTTAATACGCCGTCCAACACATTCTTGTGATTTTGTCAATTTTAGGGAACAAAAAACAGTAACAAATTAATTATTGAATAAATAAAGAGCATTAACTAATAAAATTAATTATTAATAACAAATACTCAATTAAATATTACGTACTATGTTCGTAAGCTTATAATCAAATGGGGGGAAGCAAGGGCTACGAGGCCTTTGAACCCGGTGACTTCCCCCTCCCCTGTATTTGCCACTGCTTCCACTTTATTTATACGTATTTCGAAATAGCTTCTTTAAATACAATACAGTTCAATGAAATTACAAAATTAAATTACTAATATCTAGAAACCAATGAATTCCAATATACCGCATCTTGTCAGCATGTAACTATATAAATAACGTAATCTAGACTACAAATATCTAACATGTATATAATAGTAACAGTTTAAAAGTGAATGTGCTGTGAACAACGAACAACCATTTAACACTTCCCCCGTACAACTGATAGAGACCTTAATAAAGCGTCGATGCATCCAGTGAAAACCAATAGGAGTAGAATAGAAAGCCATCAGAGAAAGTATTTTCAATTACGTAACCCCATCACGTCCTAAAATCCCTAACCCATTCATGCCATATAGATAACATCTAAATGTCTTTTAGAAACTTCTCCGTTTTTTCCACCCCGCGGACCTTTTTAGGAAATAAAATAAGAAAACAAAATCGCCATCTGTCATTCGAAGAGTCAAAGACAGTTTTACCCGGGGTTGCAAAAAGTTGGGGATTTTTTTTCTCCCTCCCCTACTCTCTTCCTATAGGGAAGGGAAGATTTGGAACGAAGGAGAATGATGCCGATACCAAAATGCCAATCTGTAACTAGATGTGACAACTGAAGGTTAATGGAAGGGTTTTTTGTCATCTTTTCCATAACTATCTTGATAAGAGAATTGATTCAGATTGATAGATCATTGGTTTTTATATTTTGTCGAGAGAATTTGTTCACCATTAAGTATTCTTTTCTTAAGAAGGCTTTCTAACAATAGATCTTTTGTAAAACCTTCCATTATGGTTGCATAAAGAAATTGGTCCACTTTACAGCTTTATATCTCTTGTTTATAAATTGTGTTCTTATCAGTAAATAAATATATATATATATATATATATATATATATATATATATATGCATTGATATAAATTTTTAATGTATTGAAATAAATGAGACTTTAAAAAAAATCATAATTACTGCTGGATTTTTTTAATGCGGGTGAAAGCAATAAAGTATCCATTAAATAGTCTTAAAAATATTGCAAGAAATGGACGTCCAGATAGATTGATTCAGGACATGTAATGGTTAAATTTTTGAGAAAATTAAAAAAAAATTAATTTAATAAAAATAACGTAAAGTAATAGTGATAAAAGAAACGTAATTGATGTAACTAAATTGAATAGGTGTTTTTTTATTTGAAAACAAAATATTGAAACTAAAGAATTGTGTATAAAAATATTTATAAAAAATATTTTTCAAATATCTTTTTTCTTGGAGGCAAAATGCACAATAATTCAATGCAGTTTAAAGTAGTTTTAGTGAAAAAAATTAAATTTTTTTTTCGGAACATGTGTGAATTTAGGACTTAAATAATAAGGTGTGATAATCTTTTATTTATTTATTTTCATATTTAAGCCTGGTTAATTTTTATACACTTTTTATGTACACGGTTCGTTCTTTAAATAAATTTATATTTTTTGTAATGTGATATGACTTTTTTTTATCTTTAAAGTAGATAATAAAAAATATACATGATTTGCAAATGAATTATATTCAAAGAAACTTCTGAAATTTCTGTTCAAAATAGCAATACCTAATTATCGTTTGTTTAAAACAACTCTTATAATAAGAAATCTTATAATTCAAACCAGAAGGAAATTTGAAAAATTTCTTGATTGCAGTAACACCCACACTTTTTTAATGCTTTTAATTTAACGTATATCACTAAATACAAGTATAAATGCATATTTTAAAAAAACTTTTTTTTAATTTTTTGCCTTAACTGTTTGTAGAAGAGATTTTAATTTTTTTTTAGATAAAAAAAATTCGTTTTTTTTTTCAAAAAAAAAAAAATCACCATATGTTACTTAAGCATACTTTTTTATACATGTATATTCTATGAGAACACCAAATCTCTTCATAATCTGGGGCATCAACATCCCAACTGAGCAAAAAAAAAAAAACCGTATGGCATCGACTTTCCTACTTGAAATTATTAAAAACTCACATCACACAAAAGAGAGGAACTGTACTTAACTCAACAATTCATTCTTTGTGGTGTTTCACTTATAGCCTAACCAAAACTTTTTGCACCCTCCTGTCTCTAACGTAAACCACCCCCTTATGCCTAGGGTGTCAGGGAGGGGTGCCAGATGCCGAAATTGGTGAAATCCAAGCGAATGCATCCACTGAAGCGTGGGAAATGAAAGGGGGAGGACGTGAACCCCTGTATTACCATCCCCCTCTAATTCTTACAATGACGTCACGCGGTGGTTGAGTAATCGTGTTACATGCTCAATCTGTGCTACGCACCCTCGAGTTTTGACGCTCTTTGTTCTTCAGACCCTGCCTCCCTCATTTCTTTTCTGGGGTGGAAGAGGGGTTTGTATAAAATCGTAATGGAACAAAAGATTTCAATGAAAAGCACAACTCATTGAGATTTTCCGCTCAGATAAAATTAAATTTCGGGGCGTGAAATGGTTTTTGGATTCTAACGTGTTTGAAGTTCTTATTATCGAACACATTTTTCCTCTGTAATATTTCATTCGTATTGTTTGCCTTTTCTTTGCGATTTTTTTACTTTAAAAAAAAAGAAGAAAAGTGTAATGTGATTTTAGATTCCGCCGTTTTGTTGAACCACATTTTTAAGCGCAGTGGGTATTTTCAGCGATGGAGTTTGGAATTAAATTATAATTTTTAACTTTTTATGTATGTTTTGCCGTTTTTCTCTTGCAAAGAACAAAGGAGGAAAACAGCATATTGCTAATCGTTTGGATGAAATATTATGATTCTATCAAAAATAATAAGCAAGTAAGTTATGTATATATTAATGTTTTTTTTTAATTCTTAATGACTGAAATTAGCGATGTAATAGTTTATCATTGCTGTTGTTACATATGTATAACTAAAAGTCAGTTGCACAACAGACCATGAGGGTCAAAACTTAGTATACCTATATCAGTATTCGCGACCATGGGCGATGAGGTGCATGAGCAGATGTTTTGGTCAAATGGTCCGTCTGACACGGAACTCTCCAGCGTTTATTTCCCACATACAAGCTTAGTACTCATTAATCGACCCACTAAAGGGATGAAAGGCTGAGTCGACCTAGCTCAATCTGAGATTTGATACCCGGACATGTAGTGTGAAAGCACGATACTGACATTCAATCACCGGGTTTCAATTATATATGGAAATGACAAGAAAAGATTGAGATAGATTTATATGCAATGTATGTGAAATTGTTTGAAAAATTTGAAGGAAAATACTAATTTATATATTATATTTTTTTACATTTCAAATTTAACTTGCATTTAGGTTAAGAAGGATATTTACTTGAATTTCTTCACATTACAAATTGATACAATACAAATTACACAGAAAAACTTTCAATTTATATTAATTATAATACATATTTTTACTGTGATAAAATCTGGCAAAATAATTAATTAACCGTGATCAGTACCAAACTTAATAAAATATACACCTCTTTCTTTTCCGATACTTTTTAAAAAGATTAGTAGAGAAATGTTTAAAACAATGCAATACAATTTAGTTTTAATGCAATTCAATTTAGTTCAGTTGAAGATTTTTCCTTGAATTACTTGTGTGTGTGTTTCGCTTACTGAAATCTGTTACTATAACCAAGACAATGTTTAGAATCATAATAAAATGCATTAGAAAAATCACTTGCAGAATTTCAAGTCGTAATGAAGAATAACCTATTTAGTAATATTTAGAGTGAAACAAATTAGCAACTTTTATAAAAACTTGTGACTTTGAAATGTATTTGGTATCAAAGTATTTGAACTTTTAGAACTGTTTTATATCATAGAACAGTGGTCGTCAAACTGCATTCCAAGGAATCCTGGGAATCCACAAGATACAATCATGGTTTCCGCGAGTCGCAATAAGAAATCGAAAAGAAAATTATGCGTGTGTGTGCCAAATAGGTTATGAAGTTTGTAAGCCACAAATATCTAAAAAATCATTCTAGTCATTAAAAGTAAAGATTTTATTTATTGGAAATAACTTTATATTGCAATTTTTTTAACTTTTATCAAAAAAAAAATAATTAAAATGTTTTTTTTTCTTTTACATGTACTACTATCTATTAGATTGCAAATATTCTTTCGCTTACCATCATAGTTTCAACGAAATAATTTTATCCCTAGTAATATAATGTTTTGCAAAACTAAATAATTTTCTATTGGAAAATTTACTTTCTTTAATTTGACGAAAATATATTTATAATTATGGAAAAAGTACATATAAATTAAACTCAGAATATGAAGTGCAACTGCAGACACCATGCAGTTCACCATCAATAGACCTATACCATGCATTCAGTGACGCACACAAGAGGGGGAGGAGTCCTGGGGGTCCGGACCCCCCCAAAGCCCTTGATTTTTTCCGATTGATTATAGTTCTAAATTTATAATACACAAAATTTAATTAAGTATTTGTTATTAATGATTAATTTTATTAATTAATGCTAATTATTTATTCAATAATTAGTTTTTTACTGTGTTTTGTTCCCGAATATCGACAAAATCAAATGGAGCATGATAGAAGAATGTTGAACTTTCTACCCCAGACCCCCCTTGAAAAATTCCTGTTTGCGCTACTGCATGCATTATATTTAGTAACTAGGATATATGCTTGTATATTTCAATACACTTTGAAAAATGTAAGCACATATCCTAGTTACTAAGTGTAATGCATTGGTAGATGACACGCGTAACACTAATATTGATTATATATTCATTATATTTATATTAAATTTTTTAATAACAAATACAATACTTTTTATAATTGTTTTGACATAAAGTACTTATAACATGTTGATCTTTAAATATTCTTTTAAGACATGCATTCTACGACAGTGAGAGAGTTGTATGGAGTTTCCCAAAAATATTTTAGTGTTCTAAGGGGTCTGTGAGCCGAAAAAGTTTGAAGATCACTGCCCTAGAGCATTTGAAATAAATTTAAAATTTTAGGAATCAATATTTAAAACTCTAATTACATAGAAATATTATTGCTAAAATAAAGATTGCAAAGAGAAAATTTTCTGTCAAATGTAGACGTAATTAAAAATAAGAGGTTTTTATTATATATTATATTATATCAAAATAAATAATTTGCAAACAGGAATCTTACATTTACCTTCAACCAATTCAATTTCATTGCATAAAATTAATAAATAGATTAAATGACAGTGAGTGAATGAGTAGAATGCAATGGAAACAAATCTAGTTTCACACGTGCTTGGTAGAATTAATCAAAAAAATATACAGATTTGTTTCAAAACTCAGAATTGTTCAAAGTGATTTTGTTAAAAATATTTGAAAAATTAATTTTAATATGTTGAATGTTTTTGCTCAAAAACTGATTAAATATCAGTTTTAATGTATTAAAATAAATGCGATTAAAACAGTTCGTTTTACACATGTTAATGATTAAAAAACTATAAAATAATATTTCAAAATGAATTACTATTGAGTCGCTTTTATTGTGTTTTGGATATCTCAATTATTAGTTATAAATAGACAATTTAAATTAAAAGAAATATTTTTTGACAAAAAAAGCTAACATTTTTTTTAAAATTGCTATTTACTTTCTTTATTTTCTTATTGCAGCTTCGAAACTGTTAATGTACCTCATTGTTATTGTTTATGTGAGTACCGAAAGATGAAATAAAGATGGAAGTTGGGTGAAAGAAACACGTGAAATATGATTTATATATATATATACATTTTTTTGATACAAACCAAGATGCTATCGAGAAAATCAATGATTACAATGGTTAGTGATGGTTGATAGTTTTCAGAAGATATTAATCATTGACTACAAAGCATTGGATTATCATGGGCAGTTATGAGTGATCATCTAAATTCAGACCGCATATTCCAGTGTAAGGATAGGGCGACCACTGCAATCGACAGAGCATTATTTCATCATGCGGTTCCATCTCGCACAGCTGTCGTTTCACCCCGCCTGTAAAAAGAACAAATAAAAATGAAGCACTAGAAAATGAAGGGTTTTAGAAAGAGTGTCCCCTCACATTTTTTCCTCTCTTCCTGTTTTTTTTAATTTATCGCAGCGTAATGTAAAAGATTAGAGCACCACGTCCTTAACCCCCAGACCAAAACAAGGGGAAGTGCAAACCATTTGGGCGAGAGAAATGAGATCTATTTGTATTTAATGCTCAAGGGGAGGAGAGGGGGGTTTCCCTTAAATGGCCTTTTTGATTTTATCCCCTCCCTTGCAGCCCGTAACTTTCACGCCCGTTGTGGAAGGCTTTCCCGTTCTGAAACCCTTATCATGAAGGTGGCAATAATTGGGTGATGATGTATAACTGGAATAATTTCTGTTGTGTGGGTGAATACTGAATCCATTTGTTTTTTTATAGTAATGGATGTAACAGTTTTAATACATAATGAGGCATGCATTAATAGATTTGGATTTGTGTAATTTGTAAAAATACAGCTTATCTGATAATCAGTCTTTGTTTTAAAATAAATTATATTTTGCTATACAGCGATGATTGAAAAAAAAGTATTAATTTTTATTCGCAATAAATGTTAGTTTTCTCATTTGTAAGAATTTTATTTATTTAATAATAGTATACGTTATTTATAGCATATAAAAAACCGATGGATTTTTAGACTTTTAACAAAAATTATGTTTTAAATACTTAAATTTTTTTATAATATGTATGTGTATGTTTGTTCAAGCATATGCGCATGCATGTGTGTATATCTAAAAGTATTTTAAAAAATACAGTCAAAATTTAATCAAATTTAAATGCCAGCCTCAAATAATCAACTATGTTGTATCAAACTTAACATGTTTTAATAGTTTATAATGTAAGAAAAAAATCTCCACCAATTAATTGGGTCTTCTAATAAGTTGCTTATTTTTATTTCACTAGTGAATAAACCAATTTTTCCATCGTTTCTAAGTGGAAAATATTGTAAGAAAAATGAGATAGCTTTTTTAATTTTTAATTTGATTAATTTTTTTGAAAAGATCATGCTTATTCCGAAATTGGCATTTATTTTTTGTTTCATTTTTCTCAAAAAAGTAGTGTTAGGAATATTATTATTAAAAATGACCACACTCATAAAAAGAAAGAATCAATGGAATGTCTATTTAAAATAAATATCACTTAAAAATGGGTTTAAAAACTTTCCTTAATAAACTCTGAAACTAACAAATCACTATCGAAAAATTTTGGCCAAAAACAGGAAGGAAATGTGCAAAACAAAGAAAACATTTCGATATTGGCGACAGAAACAAACCTTTTTAGAATCTTACTTCCCTTCAAAAAGGTAGAAAATATATCACAGTAATAAATCACATTGGGACGGCGATGGCTGAAAACTCACTTCTTTCTAAAGAAGGAAGGGGAGGGGGATGAGAGAAAAGTTTTCAATGTCTGTATAGCATATATATATCAGCTGTAAAGAAAAGCAGCTTAAGTTGAATTGGATTTTGTTCCGCCTTCAATCAGCTTATCGTTCTATTTCAATTTCCTCGTCTGAGGTCTTAGAAACAAAGAAGTTGAAATCAAGGCAACTTATTTTTAAATATTATAAGCTGTTGTTTATGATACATACTTAACAAGAGAGAAACAGTTTTACTTAATTCCGTTGCAAGGAAGTGCAATATAGATTACTAATAAAACAGAAATGTATTTCTTTTTTATTATTATTTGCAGATTGATTGTACAAAATATATTTTCGGGAAAAAAGAGAGATATAGACTCTGTTTTCATATAAAACTGCAGATTAATCGTTATTTTTTTTAAAGTATATGTATTATAATTGAATTTTTCTTTGGCGTTATAGATTTTGATCATGATTTATAATTACTAAATATTTCGACGTATAATGCTCACACGCAGGATATAAAGACTATAGAAATAAAGATGACTGTAGCATTTAAGTCTAAAAGGAATAGAATTCTACATGAATTTAAACATTGTTTATTGAATGGAAATGACTTACCATATGAACTTTCCTTATTGGATAACATTAAAGGTTCGTTACATTCGTCATCCGTTACATCGTCAAGCACATCATCGAGTTCTGTTTCACCTTCACTTTCATTGTTACTTTTATTCATAAGTAAATAATCAAATTCCGTCTATCCAGATTCTTAGAGGTACTAATTTGTCAATGACTTTTGAATTATATCAGATTTAATTTTATGACAGGCTTTCATTATCCACAAATACACTATTTGTAGACTGGCATGATTCATTTTACCTTTTTTATAAATATTTCTTAACGTTCTAATATTCACATATCTAACAACCCTTTTCTTGCACTTCAGGGTTTAAGCTCTAGAAGTTAACTTCAGTTCAAAAGCCTATTATAATACTTCGAATAACGGACTTTAAAATATAAGATCACTTTATATGTATACTTTGGCTTACTTTAAAAAAAAGTGTGCGTTATACCATAAATATACCCAAAATTGCAGTTTGAAAGTATAGCTGCGCATTATACACCGGTGTGAATAATTAGATGGAATATATGATATTTCAGTTATTGTAGAGTGCAGTTTATAAATATAAGTAACAATGTATAATCTGAGTTTTATTGTGAATTCAAATAATAATTTTTTTCCTTAATAATGAATTAAGGTATCTGACTACATTCGTAACCGTGATTTTAAAAAAGTGCATAAATGGATATTTTTCATGATATTTAGTGTCATTCAGATTAGAATACATGCATAAAATTGTTTTAAGGACATTTTGACGAAAATTTTTTATTTAAATACAATATTTTGGCACAAAATTAACTTAGAATATAATCTTTTTTCCAAATATTCTCCTTTTGTGAAAAATGATTCTATTATAATAATATTTTGCCTGTAAATATCTCAGACCTCTCTACAAAGGCTCAACTAGAACTTTTGAAAAATTCACATTATTTTCAGAGTTAATACCAATCGAAATAATTATTGGCGTTTTTTTCTTAAAATTGCTCCCTACTGTTGTCGTAAAATATGAATAAACCCACTTTAAGTTATATATTTTGAAAATTCTAGTTGAGCCTCTGTACAGAGGTCCGAGCTTTATGCAGGCAAAATATTATTATAATAGGATCATTTTTCACAAAAGGAGAACATTTGGAAAAAAAGATTATTCTAAGTTAATTGTTTGACAAAATAGTGTATTTAAATAAATTTCTTTGGTCAAAATGTCCTTAAAATAATTTTATGTATATATTCTAATTTAAGTGACACTAAATATCATGGAAATTATCCATTTATGCGCTTTTGCAAAATCACGGTTCCGAACGCAGTCGGATACCTTAACAAAGCTGCATTCGATGTATATAAAGAATTATAATATATTTTTATCCTTTGAATGAATATTAAGGAATAACTCATATTCTTAATCAATATCAAATTTATTCATTTCAAATGTAAGGGTTTTATTAACAGTAGCATAATAAATTTAAAAAAACAGCATAATAGCATGTTAAGGGGACATGGTACGATTTACAATTTTTTTTTAATTTTATGATTTCCATAATTTTTTGGTTGCCTCCTACGTGTATGTATGATGTAAAACATATTTTGTGCTCAAAATTTCATATAAAGCTAACCATTTAATTTTTAAGAGAAAAACTTGAATTGAAAATGTTATTTCTCCTACAAAAATTGACGTACATATATGAAATTTGCTTTACAAGTACGTTAAACTATGTAAAAAACAAAAGTTGGTATGGGTTTTGTGATAACATGTTAGGTACTTTACAATACGTTTTTTTATGTATGTTTATTGAAGATTCCTTAAAAAATGAGTTAATTATACCTTTTATCATTTTTTTAAAAAACAAGTATTGATTTCGTTGAAAAATGCATAGCCACTTTTGTTCCATGTACTATTAGAAATAAGTGAAAAACATTTCCAAGTATTAAGCACACAAAAAAAAAAAAAAAAACGCCATAGTATTTTAAAGAAAGAAAAAAAAAAAACTAGTTATTTTATTTTTCCCAGATAAATCAGTTTAAAGTTTTGATTTGCGACTGGAATGTGAATAAAAACAAGCGTAAATGTCGTCATAACCCTACATTTTTAAACTTAGAGCTTTCAAATTTTGTGAGTTCGTAGACAAGTATATAAAAAATAATTTAGACAAAAAAAATAGAAATGATTTTTTTTGACCAATTTTTGTAAATTGTGAATCGTGCTGTTTCTTCTTAATATAACATTTGAAATTGAGGCTTCTTATATGAAAGCATTTTTTTTTTAAAAAAATGTATTGTATTTTTTTCTATTAACACATTTTATTTAAATTAAATTATAAAGATTTTTACAGTACAAATATAAAATCAAATCATATCATCCACGAGTTTGATTAGCCTAAAGCCAAGATCCGCGCTCTATCAAAAGACTTAAAAATTTTCTTTTTCTTGAATATAAATTCAACATATGCGATTCACAATGCAATAAAAAATATTAATTTTATTCCAAATACAGTAATTTCAAATTCAAATTAGCATAATTGCAAACATTGTGAGAAAAATCTTGTCTGAATACAAGGATATTTATTTGAACATTACTGGTACTCAAACACACGCGTAGGTTCTAGCAATTTCTTACTGAATTTAGGCATTTGTTACATTTTTAGATTAGCTAGTTTTTATGTTTTGTATTCAATACTTTAGAAATATATAAATAAAAATAAATATTTTCTCGAAAACATTCAAAGAATGTTATGCATAATTTACTCTAAAGAAGAATGAAGGGGAAAAAAAACCTCATTCGCGTCGGTAATCCCAAATAAGCCATGTTGCATTGTTTAAGACAAAGAAACGTTGCCTTCGAATGCATCGCGTGATAAAAGAACTCGATCGACGACGAAGAACTGCGAAAAGTTTGTCCCGACAAAATGGAAAAGAACAAAGACCAGGTCACGAGCAATAAAACATGTTCAGTCTTTAACTTTTATTCGTGCTAAAAGATGCCAGCAATCGTTCTTTTGATCAATCGCTGTGAACTTTGTCCTTGTGTTGGAGTAAACACTGATCACATTTGTTCATGGTTGAGAGAAGACACATTGTATTCCTTCACTTATGCCACAGTTCGTTTGGGGTTTGGCAGTTGTGAGTTCGTGTCAGAAGAAACACCACTTTGGACATTACAACTTGCACGAAAGTATTTATTTGAGGTAGTTTATTAAACATTTTATACACTTTTTTTATACAAGTAAAGTATAGTTGTTTCGATATAGCTTGTTCCTAAAATTTTATTACTTAGTTCTGCACATTATTTTTACTTGATACTTTATTATTTTAGTATTACTTTTTCTTAGATATGACCTTATTATTGAGCTCTTTTTCTTTATTTCATACCTAAGAATTTATTATTTTTAACTCCTACATTTTTTAATCTCTGGTTTAGTTTTAATAGCTATGAATGTTGTTTCATGTAAAACTAATTTTCTTTTTGTTATTATTATTACTTTTTATTTACTTTCTAAAATTTTCGATATTATTTTTTTGTTTTCTTACATGTTACATAAGTTAGCTTCAGATTTATTAGGCCAAGTTTATGGTTAATTTTTAAACTCCTCTAATTGCCTTGAAATTAAAAAAAATAATTAGAGTCGCGTAATAATATTTGATGTAATATCGCATTGATTATAATTAGATAATTTATCTAGCAGGGGCATGATTTTTTAATAGTTAACCCTGCATTTATCATGGGAAAAAAAGAGCGGGATTTCACGCACATGGTATCTCATACTCAAAGGTGTTTACATTCTGTTTCTTACCGTAAAATTTGTATACATTGGTGCAAAAGCAAAAAAAGTAAGAAATACAATACGTTTATTACACTTTTCACTCGTAAATTTAATTTTTCAGTTATTTTCATTAGGACATGCAAAGTATATTGTTTATACACTCCTTTAGTCTTCTTCGCGAATAAGTGCGATGTTTTCACTGGAATTTATTATTTTTTTTAAATTTCGTAGAAGCATTGCTTGCACGTTTTTTTTGCTGGTTTCTACATTTTTAAATGCTTCTATAAATCAAAATTCAAAACACTTCAGAATCAGCGTCTGGTTCGATGTTTAGTTGGGTGTTTCTGAATAGTAACAAAATAATTTGCTCATTTATCATTGTAACGTTCAACAACACAAACAAATATTGTCATAGGCTAGCATTGAATATGATGTGGTCATTTTATCAATGATTATAATTGCTCCTTCAGTTAAATTAAGGAAGATATTATTTCAGATTTCAACCACACCCGATGTGAATGGTACTGCAGATGAATCCATTGCATCACAACTATGTGTTGTTGAAAATAGGAGGCAGTTCCAATTTTTCTTGGGTGTATATGAAGCAATTTTTGTTTCTTTTTAAAACTAATCATATTAGAGTAAACTTCTCTATTCCTTAAACTCAAACATTTTTGGAATTTCTCTTTTATTTTCTCTTATTGTTTCAGAAATAGTATTTTTTTTCAAAGTTCATCTGAAAGTGGATAAGATGTGTACCACTTGTCTACTTTAAAATTACGTTCTTCCCAAATGTTTTTGCGTCTTTATAAATAACACATTTATTTTCAACAGTTTCTTCCTCTTCTAAAGCTGAATAGATTTCAGTGGAGGAATCATACTTGCTGTTACACTCTTCATCATTTGATTCTTCCTCATCATAATCGCGAAGAGACTTTCTTCATATGAAAATACTGTTTTACTATATCTATTAAATGCAATATCTATTAAGTTACTTAAATGTCAGATGTCTTCATTATAACTACAATTATACACCATAACATCAGGAAGATTTAAAACGCGCTCATGCATTCAGAACTGTAACGGCGATTTACTCGCAGGATATGACATACCCTAAGAGACGGTATTCAAAAACACATATTTAGAATTCGCCTACAAGCCAAGGCACCTCAAAGGATATGACCTTAAAGTCAGTTAATAGAGAAGTAAGAAAATAACAATGCATACATGTAAAAAAGATATTCGAGCAAGAAATATTGCTTCCACAATCATGAAAATTGTAAACAGTTTTTGAAACTGAATTTAAAAAAATCAAACTAATCTGATCTGTGAGTTAGATGTTTAATCTTCAACGAATCATAAGTTACTGGCAACAAACTGCTTTGTTGGCAAGGATTCAACAGTGAGTAATATGACACTCATTATGATGTAATGTGTCACATAAATTTCTCAGTATTATTTGTTATTCCTCGTATTCATATTCTAATTCATATTCAAATGTTTTATATAAATTGTACTTCATTGGAGAACTCGTATTCTTTTGAGTAAGTGAATTCTTTGTTTTAAAATGGACTCAACATTATCATTTATTAACTGTCAAACTACCTATTATCCGTTATCACGAAAATGTCATACTACATCTCATTATAAAAATTTGTAGGTATCTTCTTTGTTTCATATCTTTATACTGAATTCACGAAACCCTAGTTTATTACATGATCACGAAAATATTGCTTCCTCTTGAAATCGAAGGATCATAATTGCTTGCTTAACAGTGGCGTAACGGAGAATATTAGGGATCTATGCAAGAAGTTAGGTTTTCGGCCCCCAATCGTATTTGGCGTTAGTCAGGCTTTGGGTCACCTAAAAACCTGCCCATGATGCGGGGTTGGTGGAGATACCACTGTTGTTTGAACATCTGTTTAATTGATTGTTAAAGAGAATATCTTCTTTGTTTGAAAAAGTGTACTTTTAATATACATTACTAATAGGACATAAAATGTTACAAATAGCAAATTCAATTTACTTTGATGAGTCTGAAGATGAACTGAATATTTTTTAGGTATTAAAGATTATGCAAACGGAAAATTGCATTAATGTCCTGAGTCATAAAACATATATTTATATTTCAAATACACTTCAAAAGTTAGTATGTCTTATATTTTTATTCACAAAGTAAAATATTGTCTTATATCGAATCAAAATCACTCTAATTTATAACAATAATTTCCCTTACTTTTATGTTTCTACCTTTCCTATAACATAATTTAATCTTCGAAATACTATATTAATTAACAATTAAGCGTTTTCCAATTTCCTCCATATGTATTACAGGAAGAATTTCCTCGAAATATTCCGCCCTTTCCTGATTTCAGGGCTAGTTACATGTAAGTAAGAATAAAAATCGGTAGCAACGGAAATTAATAATTAATTATTAGTATAACAGAATAAAGTCACAATATGAGTGACTATTGAATACAGAAATATTATTAATCTACTTTATTTCGCTAAATTCATTAATGATGTCAAATGAATTGAAGTTCATTTGTGTCATTTGCTTGTTGTAGTTGATATAATCATGCTTAGTTAATATAATTATGCTGCACTCATTAATTTTTAATGAAGTTATTTATATACCGAGTAGTTTCAATGGAAATTGTATTAAATATTCCCGCTTTAAATTTCAGAATTCTGAGCAATTAATATTGAACTCTGATAAAATAAATGTTTCCTGAGATTTAAAATTCGTACTGCGTTAGATTACAGGAACACACTTGAGATAAAAATGTTAACTGTATATAAATCAGAACTAGAAATTCAAAGCTATTGTATTAATGAGAAAATTTAAAGTTATTGTATGTACTCAGTAGCTTTTCTAATTTTCCGGGTTTTTTTATTCACGAGAATTTTCGGGAAATGCCAGGAATGTAATTGTCGTTCCCGGAATTCCAAGGCATACATCAACATTTCAAGAATTTTAAAACAAATTATTTTAAAATAATATCAATAATAATTATATAAAATAAGGATACATATAAATCCCAAAATTAATATTCATTCATATATGCAGATTAAGATACTACACGAAATGAAACGAAATCTGCAGAAAGAAGTATTTCGAAGAAATAAATAATTTTTCCCAAGAAAGGAATTACAAATTAGAATACCAAAGAATTTACTTAGTTTTATAATAAATAAATATGCCTCACTATATCTTTATTTTGCAGATTATGCTACAGCCTCGATTTTTTTATTTTCAACTTTATCATATTGACAAAAGAAAAATATTTCCCCAGATTAATAATTGTAATTTTTTTTAAGGTAACCGATTGTTTAAATCATCATTTTCATCAAAAAATCGAAAGTTATTTTTTAATCTATTTTTGTAGCCTGTTTAATAAGCTTTCTAAAAGTATCTTACTTTAAACTCTGAGACAATTAGGAAGAAAAAAAAATAACAGCTATTTTTGTATGGCGTAGTAAGCCCAAATAGAAATCGGAAATTTAAATTCTAAACCGGAAGTGTGAGTTTTCGGTTGATTTTCACCCGCAAAATTTTTTTTATTCGTTTAAAATATTTTAACAAATTATTTTCATGATGTTTTAATAGATATATTTTGCTTTCAAATACGCAGCAGTTAAATGATTGCAATGTTTGTTTTGATTTAACAGAGTGATATTTTTATATCATTTGCGTTCAAAATTAGAGCTCTTGATATCTTTTATGAATACTTTTAAATATATTTATAAATATTTTTTATTAAGTTAAAAATTGCCATGCCATATACATGATCAATGAGGCCAAAAAAGAAGAGATTTCCAAAGAAAAGAATTTGTTGGAGTTGCGTTGAAAGAAAAATCGACTGATTCTTCAAATTCAGATATTAATTCCATTTAAAAGACTCATATGGATCTTTGCGATCAAAATGTCGTAAGAAACTGAATTCACGGAAAATTTCAAAGCTGCAATGAAAGTTTTAACAATGTCGGATGGAGTATAATCCCGAGAGACACCGTTATTGAGCTACAAACACTCCACTTAGCGATTTAATTGCAATAATACTTTTTATAATTCTGTGGATTTGCTGGTCTATTACCACTACTTCAAAAGTTAGGAATGGTATTAGGGCCTGAAATGAAAGAATATTTTTGGTACCTTGACAATACGAGAATTGTTGAATTCGACGAGGCATTCTAAACCAGATAAGAAATTGTCTCATAAAAATTTGAAATATGAGGTTCAGGAAGGTACCACGTATAAACCTGGAGGGTTGTAATACCTTTATAAATCTCTAAAAAAATTTATTACAAATATAAACTTTATTTTGAATTTTCTGAAGAAAGTTATTTTTGTACATTATAGTTCTGATTATTTCAATTACTCTAGATATCTCTTAGACAAATTGAAATATCCTTATGGATTTTTTTAGTTTGTTCTACCTGTATGTATTATGACAAATGTTTTGTGCTAAAAGCTAATTAAGTTATTTTTAAGGTAACTTTTTATGAAAAAAAAGATTTTTTTTTAAAAAAAAATCTGTTTTTTTTCTTTCTTAATTTTTTTTCATTTTGAACACCTTTATTTTCTAATTTTATTGTAAAACTTGAGTGTTTTTAGTATACAGCACAGTTAAACTTTAAAGAATTGTTATTCCTGCAAAAATCTTGTTAGTTTTTATAATAGATATATATTTAGAGTTGTTAACAAAAGAGCACATTTTTGTAATATTTTGGTTCAGATTGCTCTATATTTTGAAAAATAATTGTTTAAAAAATTATTTTTGTTGTATTTTTATAGTTTTGGAACGTACTTACTTAAAAAATAACAATTACATAATTATTTAAGTCATATTTTAGAAAATTGTCTCCGAACCCATTCGGATACCTTGATGAAATTTATCATTTTTAACACTAGGAGCAAAATGCTACAATTAAAGTTTTTGTAAATTAAAATTTTGAACAATATATTCACTTTAAAAAATTACAATAATATAATATGATAATATATAAAAATAAAAAAAGAGATTTTATTGTTTGTATAACCAATTTTTTGTTTAAAATATTGCTATAATCTTCTTTAATGTATTGCTATATTATTGTTTAGTGTATTGTTATATTCTTGTTAAGTAAATATAACTAATTGTTAATTCATGCATCTCACACGAAAGTTTTGTTCAGAAAAATAACAAATAAGAAACATTTGGGAGATTTTAAAAATATACTCCCTCCAACAATTTAAGGATTCATTCCTTTTTCTAAATTGCTGATTCAATTAAATAGCTCGTATTAAAGACTAGTATCCGATTTTTTAAAAAAAACAAACAAATGAAATAAATAATAGTTTTACTAGTTAAATATAGTAGATAACACTAAAGTTATTCACATAAACCAAGATCTCTGAGCTTTGATCAGATTGGTCGTGCTGGTAAGCAGCAAAAAGTGATTTCTTTAATAATTAAATTCAGTTAAATATGTTTAACGTTAAAACGTCTAAGTCTAAATATTGGTTAACACGAAGTAATGTAACGGTCCACAGACAACCATGTATTTTCTCATGCACTTTTTTCTCTTAACACGAAATGAGATTCGCTTAACACTAAAAGATTTAGCAACTGGAAATGAACAAAATACGTAAAACACCAGCTGCGTGTTTAAGGCGAAAATGATTAAGCTTTTTTTAAAAATATTTTACGACATTTTCCGAACATTCCTTTTCAAATACATAATAGTCACAAACAATACTACAATTAGGAACTTAAAATCATTCGAATTTACATAAAATTCCAAACTGAATGAACAAGTAATAATCCAATTGAAATCCTTTGTTTTAAATAAATAATGTTGATGACTTATTATTTAGATTACTAAAAAATAAACTCATTTATAATATCACACTTTATGATATTATTTTTTGTAACATAAACTTTATGATGAGTCTGTGTTATGCAGTTTGAAAATTAAGTACCTAATTAAAAAACACACTAGAATAAATCAAAATTTTAGAAATTATATATACCGTGACATAGAATAATTGAATAAAGTTATTGCGATTTTAATTTAGGATGCAATAGTTTAACTTGAGAAAGAAGAAAATAAGGAAAGGTCATACTCTTTTTGAATCACTCTGATACATATTTTCTTATTCTTTTTGTCTTATGTTATGATTACGTCGGATGGATTGTGAGAATATGTCCTAAACTCAGCAACTTAATTTGTTGAATAAATGATTGTTTAGATAACCATACCAGGGTACCTATTGAAATTTTGCTAATTAATTGAAGTCAGCGAACCATATGCTTTTGAGACTTTTTAGTAATCTTATATCCTGTATTCAAGGGACTAAAGAGAATGTTACAAACCCAAATTAATCCATAACCTTTTAAGACCCATTCCGCATGATCGTGTGGGTTAGACATTCTTATACATTTTTGCTTCTGGAATAGTCGTATTTAAGAAAATCGCAAATCCAATGATTGAGCCGGTTTTCAGAAAGTGTAAAGTGTTACTTTTTTATCAACAAACGATGGATGTGACCCATGTTTTACTTTCAGCTGGCAAATCTAGCTTTGTTTTTAAATACAATGAAAACATGTCTTCTTTTTATCTATCGTAAAAAGGTAATTATTTCTAATTGCTTGTACACAAATTTTTGTATTAATGTTTAAATAATTGTAAATTAGGAAAAATATTAACTATACTCTATTAATGTGGCTTGTAGGACTCGGGATTTCGTTACCCGCCCAATCATGAGGGGGTTGGGCGTTACTTCAGTCACTGCAGCTGTAGAGATAAATACTTACCATGCGAATTTTCTGTTCTGTTTCAATAATTTTCGAAAGCAGTTTGAAAAAATGTTGTGAAAAATTCAACTGTACTTTATACTTGTCAAAAACAAAACAAAATATTTCCACAGTAGATAAATATTGATTTAATAAAATAGTAGATTTTACATCAATAATTTCCTTATTTGTAACAATTTTATTTGAATTATGATTGTTTCTTCTATCAAATTAGAGCTAAAAATTTATAACTCGTAAGATTTCATAGGTGACATGTTTCACAGATAACGCCCAACCTGCACGATCGTGGGGGTACTCTCTATGTTCCAGGAGGGGAGCGGGAATTTTTTTATTATTTTCCCCAATGTCATCGTGGTCCATATAGCATTAATAACGAGAAGAATTTAATATTTGAAGATAAAAATATTTTGGGTCTTAAAGGATTATGGGATCATCCTCAAATAATTTGACAAGCCTTCCTAAAAATTTTATTTAATCCGTGCAATCAAATCATAACAAAGTACAATACAAATGTAACATATTCTTGTGTCTCTGTCTTTATTAAAAAATTTATTTGAGCAAATCATTGGATTTCACATCGTTGAGGAAAAACATGAAGAAAGTTCTACTTTAATGCAATTCAGTAGAGTTTAACGGACTACTTCTATGTTTTGTTTATTTTTGGTCTTTTTATCCCAAATATTTACGAAGTAAGATAAATGTATTTTTCTATTTAGGTATGCATACTTATTTTCAGAATCTTTGAAGCTAATATGTACTTAAAAAGTCTTCATTATTTCATAACAGTATATGAACTGATTGTTTCACAGAAACCAGGAGATATATTTATATCATTTCCTTTCAGAAGCAAAGAGACAAGCGAACGCAGTATTGAGTTGTCTCTCCTTATGTTTACACTTACAGGGGGTGTTTCTGTGCACGTAGTTGGGCAAAGGTAAATAAAGGGGTGGAACTTTTTATTGGAATTCCCTGACGTGACGAGACAACTCAGCGGAAAAGAGCTTAATTTCTGCCACATAGGACGGAGATATAATATAGAAACCATTATCGTATTTCCTAAGAAAGTAATATCCATTTAGCTCACTTCTTCCCATGGGGTTAATTAAAGATTCTATTTTTAGATTTATCAAACATATGTGCTTAACATAACACATTTTTCTTTCCTAAAAGACTTCCAAATTTACAATAGAAGCAATATATAAATACAGGAGGAAAATGATTATAGATAAAAATTCATGTTAAAGTATTTTAAAACTTTTGAAACTCAGCTTCAGTTTCTTAATACCGCTCTAGATCAAGGTAGGAGATATTGACTTCACCCTGGTGCATCATTAACTTTTAACACCTCGTTAAGTGAGAATTTTCAATTACAGTTATTTTTAATTAACTGCAACTGCTACTACATTGAAGAGCATTTTTAGGTTGAATTAGGACTTCTCACAATGTATGGAACACCACCCATTGTGAAATTCATGACTATGACCAATCAGCAACTCTTCTGTGAGATGTAATTGGATTGCAATGCAATATATAAATTTATGGTTTGATACTAAATTACACGCACTAAAAAATTACGTATGTGGTTATGGTAACAATAGAAAAGAAAACTTCTGATTTATTCTGGGCATAAGAATCCTATTGTTCGGATTCACTATGTTTTCTTTTATGATATTTTCGCATGCTGGCAATAAATGGTTCTCTTTTTTGAGCTCCTTCATCGATGGATTTGTTCATTTTCTTCATTTTCTGTAAAGGGCATTGTTTAAATGAATGCATTTTTATATATTTATATATGAATATATAAGATTATATATTTAGAGTCAATTACTCTAATTATTTAAAAATATTTATATGAAAATTACTTATACAGAGATTATATTTATATAATATATATGTTTACATGGTACTAACGCACTATCGCAAAAATGCCAACTTTCAAGATAACTCGCCAAGTTGGCAGCCCCAATTTCCTATGTGTTGCATGCGTTGAATTGACATCTATTTCTTTCTTTCATATAATGTCATCAATAAGCACAAGTACCGTTTATATAACTTACATAACACAGTATATTATGTAAGACAAGGAAATTTATGTCTTGAGAGCCGTTTTCTTTACTTAAAGTTCTCTAAGCAAACAATTTCAGAGGGTTTGTACTTTTTCACAATTGAAGCTTTTATTTTCTCGTAATGTCTTAGTTGTCATCACTAATATAAACCAAAATATTAACAACTTTCTCGCCAATTAACATCATTAAAATTTCGGATTTTAGTTGTTTTGCCACATTTTTGTGCTTAAATGCTCTTCCTACTGAATCAAAAAATAGATTTCACGTTTTGTTTCTACTTATCTTTGGTCTCCTACATAAGAATAATTTTTTTCCAATTATTTTCACTCAAGCTCCTCTTTTCTCGTTCAGCCGTTGGACTTGAGTGGAAATAATCAGCATGACAGTAATATTTAAATAAAGAAAATAAAAATTCACGGGAAAAAGTGTGTATGAAATTATTACAAAAAAAAAAACAACATTCGCCTTAAAAGTTTTTAATTCAAAACCAAGCAAGCATCACCAACTCGAGCCCGAGTGCCGACTGGAGCTGAGTAAAACCGATTGAGCGCAACTCAGCTAATCCTGACGTTTAGATTAAGCAAAACGTGACTAAAATGTTTTCACTGGAATATAAGGCAAGAATATTAAAAATAAAGTTACGTAATTAGAATGACACAAAAATTATTTCTAAAAATTAAATGAAATTTATGTAAGAACTCAAGCCATTGCATATATTAGTTTATATTAGAATACTGTAACTAACATAAATAAAACATTTTATAATTCATATCTTAATAGAAAATAAGATAGCCGTAAAGAGTTATACAACGTTAATTTTCTCGCTAAATTTGTCATGAGTAAAGAGCCAAGGAGGCCTTTTTTTATTCTTGCTCTTCTTTTCTATAAAGCACATAATTGAAAAACTAAATCATGATTTAGAAGTTCTATATAATTTTACGTTTTGTCACGTGAAAAGAAAATAAGTTTTGTAAAATTTATTTTGAAGAAATTACAACTTTTTATTATTTAATACATGCAAAGTTTCATATGCAATATATATATATATATATATATATATATATATATATATATATATATAACGTATAACTCAAAAGAGAAAGAATTTGGTACAGAATGATTTAAATAATTGAAATTCTAAATTTTATTCCAGTTTAATCATTAATTTCACAGCTATTTGGGGAAGTTGTTAGAGATACACACAAACTAGATTATTTCAAAGCAAACATAGTTTAGAATATTACCTTTTATATATATAAATGTATTAAAGAAACGGTATGGTAATTTGATCTACAACTAAAATTGAAAAAAATACTTTACGACAGTGTTTCTCAAACTTTCAATACTGGCGACCCAATTTTCAATCATAATTTTTGTCGCGCCCCCTCCCTGTACAACAATAATGTATTTACTGCAATAAAAATGCACTTTGAGAGAGAGACGCTAAAGTTACAATGCGATCTTAATTATAAACCGTACAAATTGATACGATAAGTATATTAAATTTTGTGTATATGTTACTTTAAAGTAATATATATTCTGAGAAAATTTCTTAAAATATATATTACTTACTTAATATTATGTTATTTTCCTTTCTCTAATTTTTAAATTAGAACATATCACAAAATTATATATTTAATTAAGATTTATTTCCTTCAGCATCCATTTCTCAAAGTACAAATATCATTAGAAAAATAGTCTAGTCTATGTTGCTCGCTATCATATCCATCACATCTGGCATTATCGGGTACGTTTGCGTGAGTCTGGGCAACCTATCGGACGTCTGCGCAAAACATGTAATAATGCTTTTCCTCGTACAATTCCAGTCAGTTTTGGTTAACTCGATACTTCTATAGCTACGGAATCTAGCTTGAATGTACATTTTTTAATTTGAACGTTAATTGTAATTCACGGTAATTAAGTATTTACGGCAGTAGATTAAAACAAAATCATACACACATTTTTAAGTCGTAAGCAAACATTCGACGATAATAAAGGATTAACAAGTACACAGACGAGCATGGTTCCGAAAATTAAATCAAGGCAATATTCTCCAAAATACTTATATTTTGGATTTACCACTACTGAAGTAAATGATGGGGAAAAAAGCCCCAGTCACCATGTGTTAAAACTTACAAATCTGAAGAACAACATGTGAAAGTTGTTTTTAAAACCATGCAAAATCGTTTAACCGTGTTAGCAAAGAATTTTAAAAAGTATTTTCTTGATGAGGACAACTTGGTAGCAAGTTACGAGTGAATTAGGGGTCTATTTCAGGATACTCCAAAAGGGCTCTCAACTTCCGAAGAAGAAATCTTCATAGATTTCACATTCAGTGAAAAATTAAAAGGCAATTTTGTAATAAATCGCTCTTTGAAGTTTGGGTAGAGGTGGATGATAAATTTTCTGTACTGAAAACAAAAGAACTTCGTATACTATTACCATTTTCAACATCCTACCTTTGTTAAAAAGGATTTTCTGCGGTGGCTGCTTTGAAGACAAAATATAGATCTCAACTAAATATAGAAAAATAACTCAAAGTGTCAATTTCTGATATTAAACCATCCTTTGAAAAACTTTGCTCTGCAAGACAAGTCCATGAAAGTCCCTAATAATTATTAAACTTGTTCTTAATTTAGTGTTAAGAAATTATTTATAAAATATTTTCTTCAGTACTGATACATTAAACGAATACTGGCTGAAACACCGGCTTTCGCACGAGTTAATTTTTTTAAAAAAATAAAACATTATTCTTGATATAATAGCTGAACTGTAAGGAGAGTAAAAAAAAAAAAACTGCGCGCACGACATTGTATAAAGAAATATAAAATGATTTTTTTTAGATAAATGCTATAATTGTAAATAACTATTTAAAAGAACTGTAATTTTAAACCTCACAGAATTAGCATTTAGAATTATTGTTAAATAATAAAAAAGAATATAAAATTCCGATGAAGAATAATTGTGTTACTTTTTAATATTTAAAGCGAGAAGACTTCAAATTGTTTTAACCCGGGTGCAGGCGCGCACTTGATATTAACGCTAATGGTAGTGCGGGGGACTCAGTCACCCCAATCACATGTTTATAATTATTTTTACTCTACACGATGCAAATCGGAATTCCAGTGAATATTTTAATTAAGAGAAAGTATACTTACTGGCTTTCAAGGACTATTCAATTTTTTATTGATGATTTGAGTTAAAATCCAATAAAACTGAACAAAAATGATTCAAAAGTGCAAGACCTTAATAAAGGACGCAAATCAGAGACACTTTTCACTAATGTTACAGAAATGTTATTTGCTGGCAAAGCTGTCATATTTTGTTCAAGTTATTGTAGTTTTAATGAGCCTTCATGATCGAGTGAGTGAATATTAACGTCCCACTGTTCAGCTACACGAGGGCCTTTGGAAACGGACCTCGTATTTTTGAACCAATGTGAAGAGACGAGGACGATACTTGAGCTGGCCTCTCTTTTAACTACCTCACCACTCCAACAAGAGGACGTTTGAGCTCTGGACAGATTTAACGTGCATCTCACCCCTACACGGTGGGTCTTTAGTGGTACTGGGCTCGAATTCGGGACACCTTTGGTGATCAACAAATAGCAAGTTGAACTTTTTCTTTCTTGTGTCTTTTTGACAAAGCGAACTGAACCTTGTGGTACACTTATGGCTTCATATTTTAAGTTGATGTAGTTCTTTAGGATGCATTTGAAAATTTTCCTTTCGTTTAAAGTTCATCGCGTTTCTCAATCATGAATAATATGCATTACTTCAACTTCCTTCAATAGAGATCACAGATGCCCCACGCCACTGCTCCCGGGTTAAAAGTGTATTCAGAAAAAAATACGGATGATCTAAAAAGGATTATGACGTTTTTCACTATGCTTTATATATTTAAGGGAATACTCATAAAAATATAAATCTTGTCCAAATAATCCTTCAGATCAATCAATTCTTTTCCTAATATCATAAAACTATTTATTATTCACAATTTCCCTAAGCGAAAAACAAACACATTAAAGATTGGTCGGAACTAATGTAGAACACTAACTATACCAGTAAATTTGAAGGTCAATCAAATGATCAGCAAATGTATTATGCAGCCTGGTTGAAAAATGAATCATGTCTTCAGTTTCTTTTTCTACAACTAATGTACAGTCTTTCAATAATAATTACAGTGATAAATTAGAATTTTTCTCAGGGTCTAAGTTTAGTTCTTTCTTTTAACGAGTATTATTTTATGTTAAAACGCAATTAAAAAATCTCTCATTGAGGAAATACAGCAAATTAAGCAAAATGTTTTTTCTCTCTTTAATTTGGTTTTGGGATTAAAGATAGCTATTTGATGACGGAAAACGCCAGTTGATAAACATAAATTATATCAGTGTTGTGTATTTTTTTTAATTATGAAAGAAAGTATTTTGTTTTACTTCTCTTACTTTTTTTGTTCTCTTTCCGGCTATTTTTTTAAAAAAAAATCTTTAAATTTTCGATATGCTCGCACCCCCCTTGTAGGGTTATTGCGCCCCCCAGGGGGCGTCGCACACTTTGAGAAACACTGACTTAAATGTGCTGTTTTAGGATGTTCGCACTGACTTGGTGCAAGAGAAAAAAATTGGTGCTCCTTTTCGTAGAGCTTTGACTGAATCCGTTATTCTTTTACAAATGTTTAGTAGAATATTGTTCGCTATTATTTAAAAAAGTATGAAATGAGGTATTAATTTACTGCAAAGAATCTGATATAGGAGCTTGTGCCCCATGCCATATTAAAAAAAATATTTTTAAAAATCTAAAGTTACCTTTATTTAAATTCATTTTTGTATCCTTTATCAGTAGATTATTATTAGATTCAAAATAAGAAGACATTTAATTTTTTTTTGCTTTAATTAAATAATTTTAAGTTAATTAGGATTTGTATCTATATATGTTTACCAGGTACGCCAAATATTAAGTACAGTAGTTTTTTCATTATTTTTTTTTACTGTTTTTCCCCTACAGAATGACCTTTTTATTCTTACAATAAATGAAATCCAAAGTAAAATTAATTTCCTTTAGTGCATTTTACTGAAACATATCCCTCAAATAGTGACTGGGCTCTTATTGAAACTGGTATTAATATTAATATAAACTCATATTGATATTTATCTCTCTGAAAAGGTATTCCGACTTTGAATTCTAGAGTTCATTTAGGAATTGCTCGTAATAAGTTCCTCTTTATGCCAGTTTACAATTACTTAACTAAAATATGTCCCCCCCCCCCTTTTATTTTTTTTACAAATAAAAATGTGTTTACCCTTAATCGATCCATCGTTGTGTTACCGGAGGTTATTAAAGATGCAAATGAAAATAACGGAAGTTGGCTACTTAGATTAGTTGGGCCGTCATTCACCCGCCTTTATGTAACGCGATGCAATAAGCAGCCCCCTTTTCTTATCGTGCACTGGGTCCTTCAGGGTAGAAACTAAAGTAGATAGAAACATGTGCTTGTTCGTGCCCTATGCCTGACATCATACCCGGGTAGCGTCATGATTTATTACACTATCGGATAACTCCGGAAGTGCCGCAAACAGCTCCCTGTTGAGCATTCCGCACTAAAATGCGGAATTAACGGCTAACGTGGTTGTTTCCTCGTTTGTGAGATGGGTGAGCAGCACGAACTTGATAAATGTATTCAAGGGGAGTGTTGAGAAGGTAGCGGAATTGACAGCCACTTGTCATTCCGAGAGCATCGACTCGATGTCCCGAAATACACTCAAGATTAATAATCTAATTAATGGGAGGCGAATTGAATGATAACAAATTATTGGGCGTGATTTCTTGGAATAGCACAGGTTCACCGGGTTAGAAATTCTGCTATTCTGCCATTAATTAGTGACAAGCCTACTCACGGGCTCTCAATTAGGATGTAAAATCAAAATATATGTAAATGTTTATATGCTTTTGAATTATTGTTGGTTTAAGTATTGTGAGATTAAAATTAAGGTATCCGAACACGTTCTGAGTACTTTTTAACAAATTAGTACATTTAAGCATTCTAAATGCTTTTTTAGGATCATTATCATTAAATACTAATATTTAACTAATAATTTTTAAAATATGTTACCTAAATTTTACGAAAAACACAATTATAAGTGAAATTTTAGCGCTATTTTAGAAAAACTTCGAATAAATTAGAGAAAAAAATAATAAACTAATATTAATAAAAGTATTGCTAAAACAAATTAGATACATTTATCTAGAAAATGTACTAACGTTTTAATGATTTATTAAAATTTGAAAATTTTAGAGCTGATTGAGTTAACATTATAAGAAATGTGACATTCTTTATAAGACCATTATTTAAATAACAAGCTATAACTCAAAAAGTATTCATACAAGAAGAAATATTTTAGTACATCCTGTAGAAAATAATATAAATATCTTGTTCAAAAAGCTTCATAGAAATACACATGAAGCATTTTGAGTTACCAGACTCACCATGATAGATTTTGAACAATTTAAATGCCCACATCTGGTAGATCAAAGACCCACTTCCGGTTTTTCTACCTTTAACTTGACCTCTAGGTAGCGTAGAAACAAAACAAAGTATGTTTTGTAACGTCGAAAGATGTATCTATTCAATAACATAAAAAACAAAAATATCTGTCTTGACCGAATTCGGTCATTTTCAACGTGTTCGGATACCTTGGTTGAATTATAGCAATTTCAACATTTTTAATGTAAAAACTGAACTACTCAAAGATGTCACGATTCAACCAAACTATGCAATTTCTATAAACCAACAAAATAACACTGTTGCTGAAATTTTCTTATAAAGTGCAGATGTACATCATAATCTTTATTTTAACTTTGCTTTCTATCAGTAACTTACTGATCATTTTGCGAGTTGTCCTGATGATTATATACTGTTCCGTGGGGAGATATTGTGACCAGATATTATACCATGGGTTGTTGTTTATTATAATATCCCATCCTATGTAGTATTCTTCTACTGAATTTAAGTTTTTAATTTAATATAAATATTTATTAGATTTTTAGAAGTATTTTTAAAATATTTTTCTAGTTAATCAAATCTTATGATCTAGATTCAACACCAAGCTTCCATACATCTTTTTTTGAGTAATTTTTTTTTTCTTGTTTTGTATTTGTTTCGTAATATTGTTGTATGATTCAGATAAGTGGCTCTATGAAAAATGTATATTA
The DNA here is from genome assembly GCA_019973935.1 of Trichonephila clavipes. Lineage (NCBI taxonomy): Eukaryota > Metazoa > Arthropoda > Arachnida > Araneae > Nephilidae > Trichonephila > Trichonephila clavipes. The sequence continues at coordinate 1,089,077 of BMAU01018592.1, read as the reverse complement.
CTACGATCATATGTTTTAAAGTCGATACATTTTTATATACATATTGATTACAGAAAAGAATGATTTTCTCTCTGAAATGAATATTTTTCTATCAATCCTTAGTAAATTAATGGTTAAAATATTTTTTCTAACAGCCAGCTGGGTGGCGTGGTTGGTTTCTCGCTGGCCTTCTGCACCCAAGGTTGCGGGTTCGACCCGTCCCAAGTCGATGGATTTTCATGATGCGGAAGATTGACAGCGGTCATGTCGTATGATTATACGGCATGTGAAATATCTCTAGAGTGTCTGTTTGGTTTGGATTCTCAAGGCAAATTAAATCCTAGTACAGGCTCACATCGTCAGAGCTCAGGTGCCTATAGATGAAACTGGGAATCAAAATTACGTGCGGTGATTGGTATTCCACCTATATGGTGCCGCACTAAAAAGAGATACCAGCTTCCGGGAAATGTACTAGGTATGCAATGGTTAACCACCAGTCCGCAGCCCATTAGAAATGAGAAAAATATAGTTTTTTTGAACGATGCGTCTGTTTTTAATTTTACGCTGTTCACATTGGATCAATTTAGAGAACCTATTTCCTATCATGAAAATAAAGAAATCATTGGTATTAAGTATGGTATATAAATAAGAACTTACTGAAAGAACCATTTAGAATTAGTTCTCGCTATAATATTTCTTAATACATGTCAGGCACTTCAAATCTCTAACTATTTGTTAGAATTTTAAGTATTCCACACGCCTTCAAGCACACACACATATATAAAAAACCATTATATATTCAGCATGGCAAAATTTCTAAAAAAAACAACTTGATTTGTAAAAAAAAATCTTTTTATATGACTTTTCTTATGCTTCACCATTGCTGTATATTAGTATGAAACAAATGCCAGATAACGTAAAAAAAAAATAATGCTTTTTTATTATTTTATATTCAGAAATTAAGTCATGTAGAATTTTCTGTTTGCGTGCTGCAAATATTTATTTAGAGTAGTATTTTATTTATTTATTTTTTACTATTTCATCTGAATTATTTACAATCCATTCTAAGAAATGAAGCTATACGACGACACAGCTTGAATAAAATAACCTGAGTGCTGATACACATAGCGATAACTCTTCTGAATAGATCCTACTGCAAAAGTGCATTCTAAAACTTTTATAAATTTCTCACTGTGCCTTAGAATACTTTCCTATTCCAAATCTCTTCCCTACGTATTCCTTACACATAACTCCAGTCTCGTCAATGGGCCTTTTGTATTGACCTCTGAATACATTCCGTTAAATGCGAAGCGGTGTTGATGGCTTAGGAAAGTTTAGTACTACTCTCGATGAATTTGAATAGATCTGCTTTGCTCCAGAACATCTTACTTTTCTAAAACTCTCTGCAAAACTTTAAGTAACTATAAAGCAATATTTCAAACAAAATTTTTAGAATTCCATAAGTAGTTATTTAGAAATATGTTTCAAGATATTTATGAGTGGAGGTTTGCGTAGTCATTTAATGTCTTACAAATGACTAATTCGAATATGTACGAAAATAAACTTTAAATGTGAAGTATAGCGTTGAATTTAGATATTGTCAACTTATGCAACAATTCTTTTTTTTAAAAAAAATATTAGATTTCAAAGGAATTTTTAAACAGAAAATAATGTATAATAATGACTGCATTGAATTTTTGAAATCCATCCGAATAATTTTCATTCATTTACTTTGTGAGTTTTGTAGATATTCCTTAAGAAATATAAATTAAAGAAAATAAAGCCGACTTCTCAGCGTTTATGCTTATGTATAATAAACCGTATAATATCAGTGCACGTATTCATAAAGCCAAGTAACACTTTAATGTCAATATTTGAAGTGTGTAGACTTTACTTTTTCATACCCCGCTTTCTTGTTGGAATTGCAAAACGTTAAAAGTATAAAATATGCATTAAACCCTTGTACTGCATACCTTAATTGAATGTATATTCCTTTGAAGGACAATTTTCAAGATGTGTATTTTTTTAATTGAGTACAATGTTCAGTCATATAAAAATATTATTAAAGAATTTACTGATGCAAGTTTTTTTGAATGTTAAAAAAAAGTTTTTTCTTCTTAATTTTTTTTTAAGAAAAAGAAACTTGCGTGCACTACTTTCCTTTTAAGAGTTTATACTAATCGTCCCCTTACATATAGATTTTGACAAAGTTCTCATCTCATATTGTACAGTCTTATAGTAAGAAGCATTACATAGTTAAGTTATTTTTTTTTTCATATTGGAACAAAAATATTACGTACAAAATGAAAAATTACGAGTTTTTAACTATATGAAAGTACACGCTTATTGAGAAAATCAGTTTCTTTACTTCGCTTCTTGATACCTTCAGCAAAGTTCACTTTTTACTTAGTTTTACAGTTAAATAGCAATTAAATCAAATACTTTTCACAAATATAGGATGAAATAGTGAAGTAATTTAATTGTTTAGACCAGGGGACGACAATATTTTAGCTGTGGCATGCCAAACCGATCTACCCATATGATTCAACGTGCCATGAGTAGGATACTTTTTAAATCGTTCGATTGCCACCATAAAACATACAGATTCTGAAAATAGGGATCAGTAATATAGATATTTACAGTTTTATAATATATTAATTTTGCATCATTTAAAAATATTTCTTAACATAAAAATAAAATAAGCATAACATAAGCTATAGCTTAATTACAATAAGCTTAGCATTAAATATAAACATTTCTTCAACAAAAATAAAAAAAATAAAATTATACATATTAAATTTAAAATATATTTAAACACGTTTGAAACATACTTCTTAAAATAAGAAATAGACAACATAAAATATAAACATTTCCCTTCATTATAGTTAAATAAAAAAAATGTGTGTATGCTTATGATCCACTCGATGGAAGTTAAAACTTCTGATTTATTCTGGGCAAAGGAATCCAATTGTTGGTATGTACTATGTTTTTTTTGTGACATTCTCGCATGCGGGCATAAAGTAGTTCTCTTTTTCATACCCATTCATTGGTGGATTTGTTTATTTCATCTTTTTTCTACACAGGGAAATGTTTACATACTTATACATTTATATATGAGTATATATACCAGGAGTGGCTAATCTTTATAGATTAACGTGCCCTTTTTTCTAAAGAAATGCTTATTGAGGTACAAACGTGCCGTCAAATAATTTTGACTCGTGATTATTGGGAAAATAATAAAACTACTAACAACACAAAATGCTTATTTACTACAGAAAGATGCATTTTGTATTTAATAGTAGTAAATGTTTTAGTTAAACGTGTAATTCAAAATATATAAATTATTATTAGTGTGATTTCTGCGGTTGCAGATTAGATGACAAATAAATTATATTATGATTGGGTAAGATGTTGCTTTTAGCAGAATGCATACTGAATCGGAGTCATCTGCCAAATGATTTCTAAGTGAATCTTTAATGTTATTCATCTCTAAAAATAATGACGCGTAGGTATAGGTCGATGAAAATATGGCTAAAATAACATGAGCCTAATTTTCAAACAGTTAAACGTATCTGGAATCGAAAATTTAATGTTTTTAAAATTTCGTACCTGGCATTTTTACTTATATTGCTCGTTAATCTTTTTGTTTCAATCAATTCTAACTTTTTCCTTGTTTCAATAAACTTTTGAATCCATATTGAACCAGACTAGAAATCAATAAATTGCATTTCAAATTCTTCAATTTCCAACCAATCGAACTGGGGCAAGTTCAGTTTATCAAACGAAATCACATCAGGGTACATAATAAACTTATGTGTGTTTCTGATAATTCTTTGTGTTGAAAATATTTCACTGAAAATTCCTTGAATTAAGAATCAATCGCAGTTGACCGTTTTGATTGGTGGCGTACCCAAAATATTGTGCCGCGTGCCAACGGTTTGCCATCCCTGACATATACGATTTAAATGTCAATTTTTATAATTATTTAAAAATATTTATACGTGTAGATTTTATTTATGTAATACATATGTTTATATGGTACTCATGGGTTATCTCAACAATGTTTAAGTACAAGATAATTCGCCAAGTTGGCAACCTTGACTTCCCATATGTCGTACGCGTTGAATTGGCAATCATGTGCTTCCAATCATATACCATAAGTATTGCGATATTACGTAAGTACCGATTATATAATTTATATAAGGATGTATAATATGTTATGTAAATCTAGGAAAACCTATGCCCTGATAGCTGATTACTTTTCTTTAAATTCTCAAAGCAAAGAAAATGTGGGAATTCGTACTCTTTCACATTTAATGCTTACATTTCCTGATAATCTCTTAGTTGTCATTACCAATATAAACTTAAATATTAGCATTTTTTTCGCCTATTAACTTCATTAAAATTTAGGATTTTAATTTTTTTGGTACATTTTTGTGCTTAAAAATGCTCTTTTTATTTAATCAAAATATAGATCCAATGTTTCGTTTTTTCTTGGCACAGGGCATACAATTATTGATACATCCTTAAGGAGTTTATCTAATGAAGGAATATTTTCAACAACATAAAATACACTGAATTTGCTCATTCCGTTTGTTGTTCCAAGTGTAAACTAATTAACTCGTCTTTGCTTTTACGTTGCACAAATGTGGTCGCAGGGTAGTCCAAGACAAACTCCTGATCTTTTATAAATTCTGAGAATTTCAAAAGTATTTTTTAGTTCAACCATTTAAAATTATTCATGTCCTGTTTCGCTGATTTCTTCTAATACAGATAGCAAGTTAACTTTTGTAATATTTTTAAACTGTATTGATCATAATCAATGTTCTACGGACAAAAACTAAACTCACTTTTACCAGATAATCCGTTAAGACCTCTTCTTTCGTTCAAACTCAAAAAACTTTAATGCGAACCTAGTGCTTGCAGCACTCTATTTTCATATCGTAAAATCAGGGGTATAATTTGAGACTTGCAATTTGACACGATTTTGAACATTGAGTTGCTAAGCAATTTCTTCACAAACTCAAAATTTTTTTCATATGAGGAAAAATATTTTATTTAGACATGTAGAACCAAAAGCGAAAAACAAGGTACATGCAATTCTCCCTCTTCAAACAATTTAATATCTGCAGCAATGACATTCAATAATTTACAAAATAGCTGTAAATTAATCTTTAGAATTATCATGCAGATTTTATTGTAATTCCGTAAATATCCACGATTCTGAAGATGTTGTCAAATAAGGTCCATTACAAGTTTATCAACTTCCATCCACTCAAAAACTGACTAATTTGTATAGATGTAGTGCCATTGAGAATTGTTCAAGCGGGTCACATGTAGCAAGTGTGCCATAGATTGTCGGCCCCTGGTGTAGACATATAAATCCTAATCACACCTTTAGTGGTAATGAAATTAAATAAAAAAAACTTATGCTATACTAACAAGGTCAGATTATGGATTTGTAAAATACACTAAATAAATTAATTTACTGCTAAAATTCCATTTCATTTCCGTTTTTGGCATATAATTCAAGAAGGGAGATTTAAATCTCCATAATTTTTGCTGTTGCTTTACATCAGGGGTTTCCAACCCAAATGACCTTGCTAGTCACTCCGGAAAAACATTATAATCTCACGGGCCGCACATAAAAATATGTTCCATTATATCAATGATTTGGGAAAAAAATATTTATTGAGTGAAAATTTAAAACACAATGAATAATTATTGTTGTTTTCATTATTTTTCATGTATACAGACATAGATAATATAATAATTTTTCTATAATATAATAATGCAATGATCAAATAATGTTTAAAATATTACAGTGTGTGTTGTCATTTTCTTGAAAATTACGGTGTTCCTTTTGAATTGATCTTTCGTTACTCATTGTTGAAATTTGATAGTGATGTCATTCACAAGCGATTAAGTATACGTTGCTCTTTATCTTAACCATTCTGAATATTTTTTTAAACTTTAAAAAACATATCTGACTGCATCTTGCTTTTTGGGCAATCCAAACAGAAAAGGAAGAGAAATGAAAGTCACACACAGAGAGAATCATGTACCATCCATAGTAAATGATATGCACAATGCGATTTAGAATTTATTGTAGAAAAATCAAATGTAACTGTTTGATAAAATATAAATCTATTTTAATCTATAGGACATTTTTATTATCAAAAAGGATTTATTTTAAAACAAAAACAGTTAACAGGAAAATACGTTGTAGATTTATATATATATATATATATATATATATATATATATATATATATATAAATTTCCCCTCAAATAAATTTCAAAATGAAAAAGCTTTAAAAACCTGATGTTTAAATTTTTTTAAAAAATAGTCGGTAGGGCCACAACTTACGTATTGGCGGGCCGCGTGTTGAACATCCCCTGCTTTACATAAACAGGAACTGACTTTTCTAATTTTAGAAACAAGTTTAATCTATTTTACTATTTTTTTTTATTTAGTGCATTGCAAACTCTTATCGTATTAAATAAAAACAATAGAAAGAGCTATTTTTTTTTCTTTAAATTTGCTTTGAGGTTTTTCAATTATGGCTATGGCTACTTTTCTTTAAAAAATGTAATGCCACTTCTAGCTATAATGCCTCACAGACTTTCGATACTTTTGCAAAGTGAACAAAAAGAAAACACTATTTCTTTTTATTATTTGCCTTAGAATACCTTAAAGCCAAACTCATTTTAAAATCATGGCTTAAAAACAGTTTTTAATTAAATTCATTACACCTTAAAAAAGATGGTCCCAATGAACATAATCATTATGCAAAATCTTCTACAATAACAAAGGTAAATTAAAACTCAGTTATTTTTATTATTTCTGTTCTTTGCTGAACAGTTAAGAGAATCTTTGAATAGATTTAATAGGATTTTATTTAGATTTATATAGTCAGCGATATATAAAAACACATCTATCTTGTGATTTACGTTTCTTTTGTATAAAATCTTTATATTTACTCAATAATATTACTACTCACATATATTTAGTCAATCATTATCGCTTATTTAAAAATGCAGACAACAGTTTTGGGAGAGTATTTTTAATTATCTAATTAAAATTAAAACAACAAAAATGTTTGTAATATGTTTTTATATTTTGGAAACGAATTAAGTTGCTTCATTGAATTAATCCTTATTATTAACTAGAAAATTGAAAATGCATAGCGTACATAAATTAATTTTAAAAAAAAGTAAGAATGATTGTTTTCTCTCAGTGATGATTCAAATACTATACATTATTAATTAAATCAAAAAATAAATAAATAAACAGGTAGAGAGAAAGAAAAAAAAAGAAAAGGAGCATGTGTGTGTGTGTGTGTGTTTTGTATCTAAAATAAATCAATTTAATAAATTTATGTAGCTGAATGTTTTAATCATAAAATCCGGCGTATACGCGCACTTTTAATACCAAAAATAAGATCTAAATTTATGAGTGCGCGTTATACGCTGAGTATAAAAATGAGAGCTTCAGAAATAAAAAAAAAGATGTACATTGAAAAAAAATTAGACTTCTTTATATATCGAAATTTATTCATTTATTTAAACGAAATGACATTTCTAATGAACTTAAAAAGTTGTACTCCTAGAAATATACCATTTTTTTCTGAAGCTTGGAATGTACCTCGAATAAAATACTTCAAAACATAAGAGTGTTGCATGCAGACATTTTAGGTTTCTTTACAAAAGAGGGTGCGCGTTATACGGGGAATATACCTAAAAATTAAATCTGCAGTTTGTGTATGGGTGCGAATTATACGGCGATGAACGCTATACGCCGGATTTTACTTTATTTATAACTGTTCTTAGTAAATACATTTCCACTCTAAATTTAAATTTGTATTTTTATATAAGTATATATAATTATATCTCATCACATATAACAAAAAATATGTGTGACGGGCTCACGCGTCTTTTCTTTAACATGTCCTTTGGGTTCTTTGAGCCAGTATTAATGGCAACTCTTTTCCAACCAATTCCAAGAAGTTAAGTGTGAATGAAAGATGCAAATTAACGAGCTTTTTTTAAATATCGGAACTTTGAGTAAGCGAAATGGCAATTTGTGGCAGTTGATGGCAAGTAAAGAAATGTTGATATAGTTCTTGGTTCAAGTTTGGATAAGTTTACGTGACGGTGATTAGAAGTTATAATTGATAAAGATCTAGAGAACCAAGGTGCATACCAGTGCACGCAAGTAAATACTAGATTGCTTTAACAATATTAGAGATTGATTCTTCAGACTGCAACAAGGTAGGATTGAATATTTAATATTAGAATCAGTGATTGTATTGGAATTGAGGTTAGGCTATTCAGTTATTGATAGTGGTCTGAGTTTGGTAAAGTCGTTATTATCTATATATATTGTGTGTTGCGTATTTTGCCATCGTAGATTCTGTCACATTAATTATTATAATTTAATTTGTTAGAAGTTTAAGTTGAATATCTTAATAAAGTCATATTAAGATAATGATTCTTTCTAGTTATTTCGTTAATCCTGCACCTCTAGCTCACGCTGACACTCCGAGAGATATTCTCCCAAGAGGGGGGGATATCACATATTGAACGCTACTTAGGATAGTTTTGTACATTTTATCATACTTTGAGATTTTACTATTTAAAAAATTTACACTTTTTTGCTATTACTCTTAATATTATCGCTATTATATAACTATACCTTTACATAATTAGTATTTTCAGACAACTGCGATACATAGAAATTCCTTTAACATAATCCCTGTTTTTTATGTATCTACTAGTAAAATTAGAAGCAAATAGATGTGCAGGGCTAGTCAGTGTATATCTGAAAAATAAAACTAATATAAAATAGAATAGATCTAAGGTATTTTATAATTCGCATTCATATAAAAAAATAAAATACAACTATATTCGAAATTGAATTATCCAATGTTTTTATTTTTAATTTTTTAACAAAAATCAGGTTAAACTTCGCCAACTTATAGTTTTAAGACCTACATTACAACGTTTTTCAAGATATGAAATCTATAATCAGTTATTGAAATCGCTATGCAGTAATATGCTGAAATAAATGTGAAGATTGACATCTTGAAACATTATTTAATTTGGCATATCTTTCCCTAATCTTAAGTGTTGGCTAATATATTACTCTGTCCATGCTTTTAGTTGTTTACGATTTAATTATTTCCTCGCTTTGTGTTTGAAGTTCTTAATTTCTCTTAGTGCAATTTAATATTCTCTCTCTATCACCCTTAATATATATCTTACCGTTACAACACAAAACCCATTAATAATCAGATTATGTAGCTAATTTGCAGATTAACTGACTTGCTCTGTTAAAGTGCGGAATCAGGAGTTTTCCTCATTTTAACTAGGTTATTCTTCAGATTAGTGTTTTTCAAAAATTTCCTCTACTCTTTCCTTTCCGTCAGGAATTTTGATTGAACGCTGACTGACTCATCCCAGTATAAATTATCCTAAGCGTTCTGAAACTAGAATGAACAATGCAGTAATTGTATTCTTTGAATTAATTTATAATGTATTAAATTAGGATTACCAGTATCTTCTGGAAACAAATTAAATAGTAAAAATTCTAACATTACGAAGTATACTTGTCCATACCGATTTAGCAAACGCAACTCCGATAAGAGAAATTATAGCCAACTAAACCTCTTCTGAAGAAATACATTTTCGTCAAACAGCATTAAAATAGTCCCTTTGTAATGGGAAGGGTTTTCAAAAATGTGAATGCAAATCTAAATGTACCATAAACAAGTGTACTTGTAACAAAAACCAATTGCTAAGGTATTTGAAGTGGTATTTTATATTGCACTAATAAGTTAACATTTTACTACATATATATGTTTCAAATATTCATTTCCTTAATTTTAATACCCAATTGCCAAACACATGGGCCCGCGGCTTTAAAAAAAAAGGTAAGAGAAACTGTTACCTCAACATTTTCCAAATATAAACGCATTTTTGCACAAAATTAAATGTTTAAAAGAATGATAAGAAGTAAAATTAAACCTTTGTTAATGAACAAATTGTGCCACAAAAAAGTCTAAATTTTATCAACAATTTAAGAAAAATAATCAAAAGATGAAAGGCATATAAACTATTGAATTAAAATAAATTATTACAAACTTTAGGAGAGAACTTTCAATGAAGACTCGTACTTGTATCATACGCTACATTCATTTCAATAGAAGTAATATTATCTTCTAACTCAACATATTCCTTTAAACCAGGATGATCAAGAGCTTCAGCATTGCACCCATCACTTTCCTTGATATCCATCATAATAGTTAAAACCGCAAACAGGACAAATTCAGGATCATTGTGTTTGCAGGCGCTGTTGCTCGAGTTTTGACCCAATGCCTTCTCTACGACATGTGTTGGCAGCTCTCTAATTCGTAGAAACCAAAACTTCTGCACTTGTTTCAGAACTCTTGCAACGTTCTTAAATCTTCTACGATTTCCGAAAGTTACTTTCAATGTTAGAATTAATTCAGCTTTTCCAAATTGAGGATGCTGACTTCGAGAATTCAGCAGTGGCAATAGATGAGCCCCTTTACTGCTGTATCTTTGTCAAATTTATAAGAAAGTTTGTGGAAGGAAGAACTCAAAGATCGTGCAGGACTAAAGGATAATCTTTGAAGGGGGTTTGGAATCCTTACTTCATCAAATTTCTCTGCTTCTCATATTACCCTTAATAATGCTGACCATATTTGCTCAAAGGACACTATTAAATGGCTGTCATTACTGTTGTCTAAGGCACAAAGAACGAAACCACCTGCTCACGTCAATGGGTACTACAGCCAGAGAAGATTGGTGTTATTGAGAACGTACCGGTTCTCCCTTAAAATCAAAATTGTTTCAAAATAAGGGTAAGTTACTAGATATACACAAATTTTTACACATTACCTTTATTAAATTAAATTAAATTTAGTGTATTAATTAATGCAGACTTAAAAATATTTACAGTGAAGAATATTATACGAGATTGTGACTTAAATTACTTCATGTTGGACAAATAAGATTTAAAAGAAGTTTTTTTTGTACCGCATATTTATTTGCTTTCCACTTATAAAGTTCTCATTACGTTTAGTTAATTTTATGCGAATTAATTGCACTCAAATTATAACTGAAAAAGAAGAAGAGAAACGAAATAAAGATTTCATTATACAAAAAATAAATTTAAATATGTATGAAAATAGAATTTTGCGTTTCCAAATTAAATTCTTTGTTTTGCAAAAAACAATGAAATGCATATCTTTTGCAATTGTTAAATATACAAAACAAGGCTACAAAAAATTTTTTGTTCTTTTTGAATGAATTTGTACATTTTTTTTTATTTCCATTGCTTATGCATTCTAAGAAATTTTTTAAAGATAATCATAAGATAATATGTCATACTGTTGCATTCAAATTTTTGAAATTTGTTCCTATTTCATTTTCAGACCATGTAGTTGCTCCTATAATGATTCACAATATTTTAATCAGAAAACAAGGAGAATGTAATGGCTCAAGGTTTGGTAGCTGCATTTCATCACGATGATTATAAAATAAAATACGAATCAATTAATATTCACTGCATATTGTTTACATGGTAAGGGGATTTTATAGTCAGAGCTATTATGATTCATTAAAATCAACTCATTTTACAGTTTTTCTTTCAAAAATTCTTTCTTCAGCTTTTGACTTATAAACAATAGTTAAAAATGACTTTTATACGGTTTATCTTCTCTCTCCTTCAATCAATCATACTTTATCTTTTTCATTTCATCATCTTTAACAACTTACGACCTTTGGTAATATATTTCTATTCAAGAAATGACTCTTTGCAATCCGAGACTGTAAATCCAATCGACATATTTCGTAAGAAATCATTAATCTCTTGCCTTATGGTGGGAATAGTTTTCAAAACTTTTATTTCCATTTCCAATTAATCAATGAAAAAGATTTATTACAAAATTTACTCTAAAATATATTCCAGAGTTTTTTCCCCCATGCTGATATCAATTTTATCAATAAAACTTAAATTTATCTACTCGTTTGAATTTATAAAAGAATATATATATTTTTTATAACCATAAAATATCAATGGAAGTAAAATAATTTTTCACCAGAAAAAACAAAAAAAAATAATGCTCTGTTATTTTATAACACTAACGTGATGATTCTTGAAGCTTTTTAGTCCCTTACGTAATTGAAAACTATACTTAAAATTAAATTAATTTTTTTAAAAAAAATTGATTTTTTGTAAAATCTTTAAAATGTAAACTTTTTTTTCTTTTAATAATTATATATAGGACCCTTTTTTAATTGATGTGTTTTTCCTCAACAGAGTTTTCTATGTGCTTCCTGAAGTGAAAACTATTTCAATCTTTTGGCCCTTGGAAAAATTTTTAAGGAGTAAAATAGCAAATGGCTGAGTGCTAACAAAATCCCAAAATCTGTTAACACAAGCATCTTAATATGGCAAGATTGTTTATTTGGAGAAATTTTAAATCTGATCACTATCAGGAATACATTCCGGAGCAATACTTACAAAACATATGAAACATAAAAATTAAATGCTTCAGTAATTTATTATTTTCTGCGTTTTTTTAAACATATAATTTGGCATCTATTGCCGGAAAATGAACTAGGCAATCCCCATTATAAAAAATGAAATAAAATGGCCATGCAACATTATTTTAGAAAATATACACATTTTTTTAAATGCATAAAAACGTTGAAACTATACCATATTTATTCGAATCTAGAACTCACTTTTGTTCTAGCATTAATGGTATTGAAAATCGGATGAGGCTTAAAATCGAAAGGGAAAAATTCGTTAGACGAAGGAAATGGAGCATTATCCAGAGGGTTAGAGCAATTTCAGGTCCATGTATGCAGTTAAAAGTTGGTGATACTCATAAAATCGACAAATTATTAATTTATTGTATAAGTTCTCTGTCTCTTTATATATATATATATATATATATATATATATATATATATATATATGAGACATGTTACTTGTTTTGAAAGTTGTTCGTGTGGAAAGAATCTGCAGAATGTAAGAACATTTCTGCTTGTCACTCCTGAGAAGGTTTACAAGGTACACAAAGCTGCTGGAATTTGTTTAAAGCTTTCTTACCAAAATAAATTTGTCGTGTCATTTATTCCTGTGTTGACTAGTGTATATATATATATATAAATTGCATATAATTATTCACTAGTTTCTCACTTATTTAAATATATTTATATATATTCCTCCAAAGGAATTTATTTAGATTTAATTAACTTTTAAAGCTGATTGCGATGTTTATCTAATAATGAAAGAATTCCATTCAAAGAAAAAAAGAGAAGGCTAAACACTCCATATAAAGTGTGTCTTTATTCATCATTTGTTTTCAACAGCATTCGGAATTGAAGATTTAAATCTATGGTAAGTAAGTAAATAAAATATGATCCTTTTTGGTACCCTTAAATAGAATGGGATGCTTACATTCAAACTAATTTTATAAAAGTTGTTTCCATAAAAGTGAAAAATAAGGAATTTCGTGATATCGGCTCATAATCATCATGCATTAATGAGTGAATAAATTCAGGCAACAATTGAAGACTCAAAAAAAAAAAAGGTTTCCTGCTAAAGGAATCATATGCCACACAGATCATAAATATTATGTAGACAAAGTATGTATCAATAATATGGTAAGTAAAAGAGCTGGAATGCTTTAGTTCTCTCCTTAATACATCAGAGATAAATGAATGAAGATTTCACCTCGTTTTAATTTTCCTAGAAAATATTTAAGGAGAATTCCTACCTAACATAACAACAATTGATAATAAGGAATGCCGATTTAATTTTTGATTTTTGAAATAAATTTTGTAATTAGGTATCTGATTCATAAAATAAAGTAAAAGTCTACAATCAAGTTAAACTTGAGGATCACTCTGTACGAAACAAATGTGAAAAAAAATCGTGAAACAATTGAAAACAATTTAATTACAGCAATACCTTTTCAATAAATGATTCGTGTTTTGGTCTGAATCTGCTGATAAAAAGGGTGATAAGAGAAGCACCTGGTGGAGAATGACTAACAATTGTTAGCCAGAGAATAAACGATCGGAATCGAAAACAGAAGCAGATTTTTCGCATTATGAATAATTTAGTATGCTTATCTTGCTAAATTGAAAATCATGATCTAATACGCTGTATCACTTGAATACATACAAATCCAAATGGTTAAAATAATAATAATAAAAAAAGAAGTCAATAACCAGCTTAGGAAAATTATTCTTTTTAAAACCTTCGAATACGAATACTTCCTAAAGTAGACCTATCACGAATTGGCAATTGATTTTCTTCATTTCTAGTCTAAGGGTTTAAGAGAGAATCTATGTTTGCACAGCAGTGGGTTTGTAGCCTGAGGGATGTGAATTCCAAATTCGATTCCACCTACTCGTGGTTCGGATTAATGAGAATTGCAGAGTGCTAAGGCAAACAGGATATTGTTCCTTCCTAGATACGTTGCAGAAACATCGCGCCAACTTGTTTTTCAAGTCTCGGTTATTGTCGCTTTTTGACTTTAGCATCTGAACATAACACATAATTATGAGTTAAATTACCATCGACGCGCAAAGGAAAAGCAAAGAAGATACTTGTACTTAAGAATATTTTTCTTCGTGTATTTTGAATTGATAATATAAAGGTGGATGAAATTAAGCTCTGTATAAACTACAAAGGAAATAATTATAAATTTTTTACATTTAATTAATTTATTTCAATGGCATTTTTTTTTATAAAATGAATTTAATTGTAAGAAATATACGACTAATTCCTACTCTTAAATTAGAAATTCTTCGAGATATCACATTTTTTATAAATTGATAAGTGTTACGAAAAACAAATTCTAAAATTAAGAGATCTACGAAATGTAAAGTAACAGTTTTACAAAACACTTTCTTACTTTTCCAAGAATAAGAAAGTGCTTCCATTTTGGAGGCATATTGTAGGATATTGTAGGATATTTTAACAGGTATCTTACGTAATATATTTGATATTTTTAAGCAAATTCATTATATATTACCATTACAAGAATTCCGAATAAAAATATAAATGCTTCATTAATATGCAAGATTTTTTTTTCTAAATATTACAACACATTGGTCCACATTTATAGCTCTACCATGTTTCCTAATTTAATTTTATTTATGTTTACAAATTTGAATATTTGCTCTGATCTTTATTGTCTCCAATAGTATCTTTAGAACTTTTGATATCCTGGGAGACTTTTAAGTAAACAGTACATGATATACGCCTTCAAATTCTCGTTGAAGTGGTAACCTGCAAGAAATAAATTTGCACGACTCAGTATCTCACACACCTAGACACAAACCGACTACCACCTTTCAGCTTGATGAATAATGAAGTTGTATGGTGGTAAGCGTAAGCCTAAGACGGACGGCGGATATTACATAATAATTCAGACATGCCTCACTTGCTAGTTTACATGGTGATCGAAATTCCCAGTTTGTGTGTGTGTGTGTAGATTTGGCCCGGAAATGACATTTAATGACTAAAAATATTTAGATTATGAGGTGGAATCGAGAACTAGACAAATTCCCCTCGAAACTGAGGATCCTTGTGCAGACCCAGTTGGTCCTTGCCATAAAACGTTTCTGGTTGTCACGGTAGTCATTAATCGATCTAAAGTATACGTCCATACGTTTTGCAAAAAGACAGAGAAACTATTAAGAATTAATACACTCTAAATATGAAACACTTTAGGAAACAGTTTTGGAGTGATGACTTCTTCAGCCGGGTTTGCTGGAGAGTGAATTTAAAGTAAGTGTCCGGTTCGGCTGCGTTACTCCACTCGGATTTACTCGGTTTAAGTCGGGAATTGTATAGTAGGGTTTTGAATAACAATTTGCTAAGTTTTGAATTAAAACCTTTTTAGGCATATGTTTTTTTTTAAATAAAAATTTCATTTACATTTTTTTCCTGCGAAGTTTTATTTTCTTTATTTATATATTTAAATGTAATCCGCCTTTATATAGTTACACATCATGCATACCACTTCCCCTCCCCCCTCCAACGAGTGAAGGAGAGAAGAAGAGTCCAAGCAAAAATAATTTTAAAAAAAAGATTATTCTTATGGCGAGGCTAAGAAGAAATTAAACATGGGATCCATTTTTCGATTCAGTAGAAAGAGTATTTAAAGCCAAAAATGTTCCACAAGAATTAAAAACTGAAATTTTAATAAAGTTAATTGGCGAGAAAGTTGTCAATATTTTGGTTTATATTCGTGTTGACGTCTAACAGATTACGAGAAAATAAAAGCATTAATTGTGAAAAAGTACGAATCCTCTCCTTTTGCATGCTTAGAGAATTTTAAGAAAGTAAACGGCTATCACACACACATAAGTTTTCCAGCCTTAAATAGTATAAGACTTTATAAAATTTGTATACATGGTATTTACGTACTATGACTTTGGTATTGGCGACATTATATGAAAGGAAGCACATGGTTGCCAATTCAGTGCGTGTGACACATTGGGAATCAGGGTTGCCAAATGACGAGTGATCTTGAACGTTGGCATTGTTACGATAGCACTGAAATACCAAATAAACATATATATATATAATCTGTATAAGTAATTTAATCACGAATATTTTTAAATAATTAGACTAATTTACACAGATATAAATGATGTATACTCATACATAAATATATAAAAATGTATAATTGTTTAAACATTTCCCTTTGCAGAAAATTGATGAAATAAACTAATCTACCGATGGATGGGAACTCAAAAGAGAACTACTTACCACCTACTCTCAAAAGTATCTCAAAAGAAAACGTAGATTTTCCAAACAGTTGCATTTTCTTCACAGAATAAATCAGAAGTTTTCACTTCTATCGTGTGGTCATAAGCACATATACACGATTTCTTTCTTTCTTTCTTTTTTCTTTTTTGAAAATAATGTTTAATCTCTTCAATATTATTCCCAAATAAAATAAAAATTATGTGATGAGAATTAGAAAAGAAATGCATGTTCTTAAGAATGTATTTTTTTCCTTATTTTCCTTGTTTAATTTTATAGACAATAGTTTTACTTGAATGACGTCTAAAACCTTTATAATTCGTATTGTAGTTCATTATTCTTTTTATGTAATGAATTCGAATGTATTACAGAAATATTTTAGAAGACTAAGCAATTTTCTCTTTTCACTCACCTTAAGTAATTTTTTTTCCATTGTAAATATCAAATCGTAATTTTTAAACTTAAAATATAAGAAATCAAGAAAAAGATATGTATGTTAATAAAAAGTGTAATGCAAAGTTTTCCAGAAAGAAAAAGTTTTAATTATAACGAATCATTCGTGTATCAAATGACTTTCCTTTAGTTACACATGACAAAACTTAGATTATTTATCGTTGTAATGCAGTGTTTCTCAAACTGTGGGGCGCGCCCCCCTAGGGGGCGTGGTAACCCTGCGAGGAGGGCGCGAGCATATTGAAAATAAAAGGTTTAAAAAAATAATTTTTGGAATGAAGTAAAACAAAATGCTTTCTGACATAATAAAAAATACACATTTACACTAATATAATTTATTTTTATCATCTGGTGATCATCAAAAATAAAAGATTCCACTTCAAACACTCATTAGCCATCTTTGATCCTATAACCAAATTAAAAAAAATATTTTGTTTGCTTTCGGTCAATATGAGAACAATGAGATATTTTTTTTTATGTTTCTTTTAACCTAAAATATTACTTTAGCTGATCTTCGAACTTACTGGTATGGTTATCACCGTCTTTTTAGTACGGAAGTTGTAAATATATATAATACATATATTTCTGTTTCATCTTTTTCCATGTGAAAGAGTTTTATGATACATGGATAAGCATGAGTATTCTGAAACATATAATGCATAATGAAAAACGTTTTACGCAATTATTTTTTAGAGCATGTTACACTTTCCTTATGAACAATTTTGTAGTTTTGATTGCTGTGTTGTACGACTTATTATGGTATATAAATGTAAATAAGCAGAATATTTAAAAAAATGGGTATATGGGATCCCTATTGAAGGAAGTTGAAACTGATCAAGCAATTAAAGAACCTACTGAAATAATGCATATTAATCAAGATCACGAAAGTAAATATCAGAAAAGTGTTAGACATGAAACGTTTGAGTTGATTTGAAATTTTCAAATGCTGCCTAAAGATCTTTCTGAAGAAAACTATGAAGCCATAATGTAGCAATTCACCTTGTCAAAAAGACACAAGGAAGAAAAAGTTCAAAATGCTATTTGTAGATCATCAAACAACAGCAAAACTACAAAAACGTGAACAAAATATGACAGTTTAGCTGAAAAATAACGTTCCTGTGTTGTTAGCGAAAAGTGTCTGTGATTTATGTCCTTTATTAAGAACACGCACATTTGGAACATTTTCTCTAGTTTTATTGGATTTTTTGTCAAATTTTCTAAGAAAAATTGAAAAGTCCTTAAAAGTAGGTAAGTATATTTTCTCTTAATTAAATTATTCACTAGAATTGTGATTTTTATCGTGTATAGTAAAAGTAACTATAAAACAAATTATAGTTTTAAAACAAACTAAAAAACACGCTTTTATAGTGAATTGAACTAAAAAGTAATATATATATATATATATATATATATATATATATATATATATATATATATATATATATATATATATATATATATATATATATATATATATATATATAACTTAAAAGTAACATATACATAATTTAATACTTATTTTGTTAATTTGTACGGTTTATAATTATGATCGTATTGTAGCTTTAGCAACAAAGTGCATTATTATTGCATTCAATTCATTATTATTTTTAGGGGGCGCGATAAAAATTATTATTGAAAATTGGGTCACCAGTAGTGAAAGTTTGAGAACCACTGTTGTAATGCTATATTGGTGACTTAATGAAATAAATTTTCCTTAATCCGCTACCTTCTATAAAAGTTTTATATGAAAAAAAATAATAATTCAAATGAAAAATGTACCAAATAAAGCAAAATATGTGTGTGAAGAAACATTTCTTGAGATAAACATGGCTTTTTCACTTCTCTAGTAAAATTCTTAATAATTTCATAATATTTAATTTATTTCTTGAATTTCTAGTGACGTTTAGTCAATTTTGTCAATGAATTTATGAAAATATGTCTTAATTTTTCCTTTCATTGAATTTTAAGGAAAATTTATCATTATTGTAAAAAACTTCTAAAATTTATATTCATTATTGGTGAAATCAGGCATTTGAAAAATGACAATGTGCAATTTATTTATGGTTAAAACTATAGACCTATGAGGCTAACAAACAGAAGTGAAGCTAATGAAATAAGAAGTAAAATTCTATAGATCAACTGCATATTTTACAATGAAACTGAATCATGTGGATACCAGGTAAAAAAAATACAAGAGCACCATAGTCATAATCATAAAACAATTTCCGGCAAGTAACGATTTTTCAGTGAGGAAGAAAATAGTTCGGTTTTTATATTATTTAACATCAGTTAATCAAATAACATTGAAATATGACAGTCTTCCCTATTAAATACTTACGTCCTTTTCTCAATAAACACATATTGAAATGAATTTTAGCTAAGAAAATGAATTTTACAAGCCTTATGCCAAATTCTCAAACCAAAATTTTTAAGTATCACACCTAATTTGAATAATTTAAATCTTCAAAAGATTGCTTTTTGAACTCAAAATTAATAAATGCACATGTTTCCAAACTTCACTATCCCGAATCCATTTTGGCATTTTAAGGACTCAAGTAAGCATGCATGCTGGCAGTGAATCTTAGGTCAGATTAGACAATTAATTCTTTTAACACTAATGAAACTTCTAAGTAATATAATATTTATTTGACTTGATTCTTTAATTAACGCCCCTTTCTAAAGTAACGCGGGAAGGGGGGGGTCTGGCGACCGTCCACGCAATTTTTAGCTTCATACAGATGACAAGGACGGTATAAAAGTTGGTACTCCATATTTTAAATTTACACACAATGCCAATAATAACATATAAATTGAGTAATGAGGCAGTTATTAAACTCAAGCTCAGTGACGCAACAGCCCATGAGGGCCAGGGCCTACTGTGTCCATTCCAGTATACGTGACCATTTGACACTGAGGTGCATGAGCTGATGTCCCGATCAGGTGGTCAGTCTGAAGCGAGTCCCCCAGTGTTAAAGTCCCCAATCAAGCTTGATACTCATTTATCCACCCACTGCAAAAGGTATTAAAGGCTGAATCGAACTTACCCAGTCCGGGAATTGAGCCCGGACCTATGGTGTGGAAGCGCGATACGCTACCACTCGACCACTGGGTATAAGGCAGTAAAAATTCTAAAATATTATTATATTACTTACCAAAGGCCTGCAGTTGCTGAAGAAGTCATAACATTAATATAAAAGATGAAAGTGGTAATTCATAGATTCCAACACATAAAAGTCGGGATATAAGAAATTATTCCCCACGTATTTACACACGCTCTCTAAAATTTATTATTTAAATATTTATATAAAGAATATTTTTTGAAGGAAAATTACAGCTTTGGAATATTGATTTAAAACAAATATTTTATTTAATGTTTATTTTCACACCATATATAATCGAACGTATGTGTCGAAAGAATCAAAATGTATCTAAAAGATTTATAAAAAAGCCCACTTCAGCAAACAACGTGTTATTACTTCCAGTACTTGAATTTGATTTTGAATTCTCAAGACTGAATCTTCTTCGCACTCCTCTAAAGTTTCGAAATTTTCAAAAATATTTACTTTGAGGTTGTTGAAAATAAGAGCTTATTCAAATTCCTGAAGGAAACGAAATATTCTCATGAGGCGAGGGTATTTTTCTATCTAGAAATACTTCTATCTTTCCTAACTTAGTTTCGTAAATCCCATTCCATTTTCAATAACATCATTTACGTGAGGGCAGCGTCAATTTTGGAAACAGCTGAAGAAATAAATTATTTTACTTTCAAAAATATTTATGTGAAGGAATCGCATTTTATCTCTTTATTTAACAAATGAATCCATACTTAAAAATACGATATGACATTGAGTACACGCTTCAGTTTATTTATTTATTTTTTTTTTGCAGAACTCTATTTCTTCTATTCTGTCAGAATTATCCTTCTAAGGTTAAAAATAAATTAAATACTTTTTTAATAATTATAACAAAATAAAACATTTTTCCGTTGATTATACAAAATCTACATAACATACAAAAGTTACCTTCTTTATTTATGACGGTTTCATTTTAACTGTTATTGATTCGATAATTATTTAATAATTTAAGTCATCAGCAACTATTTGTTTATTTCATATTAGGAATCCTGTAAGTATTGTGTTTCGTTTAAAACGGTAGAAAATATTCCGGTTTTATGTTATAAATATTTTGTGTTTTTCAGTTTTTCTATGTTCCATTTTTACTTTATGATATCTACCAAGTATTCGGATCATAATAAACTTACAGATTTTTTTTAAAATTTTGAATTCCTAATCTAACTTTTTCATTACTTATTTAACTGTAATTGGGTCTAAATTTTATCTTAAAGTTTAATATAAATTACACTTGTAGGCAAATATTAATTAATGTACCATTTTATATTATACACAGATTTTTGCAGGGAATCTTGTCCAAGGTAAATTACTCTCAATTAATGGAAAATACAGCTTAGTCAAGATATTATTACTGCAACTATTTGCTAAATAAGGACGAATTAGTTACTGGAATGAGAAAGTCGTAAAACAGACAATAATAATAGTTGAAAGAAAAGATGAAACAATACATAAATTCAGAGTAGAATTTGTTATTTCGTTTATTCAAATTTTAATAGAGATTCGAAGTTTTCTTTAAGGTATCCGACTACGATCGGAGCCATGATTTTGTTAAAGATTATAAACGGATAATATTTATGATATTTAGTGTCACTTAGATTAGAAAACGTATATAAAATTTTTTTAAGAATATTATCACAATAAAAAATTATTTAAGTAAAATATTTTGACTAAAAATTAACATTGAATTGTGGGAACCCCCCTGGGTTCCACCCTGGACACTAAGATTGAATTGAGGCAAAGAATTATCAGACGCCATTTTTTGAATAACAAATTATATTTATTCAATTAGCAACCTTCTAAATACAAATATTAAACAATATGTCTACGTCAAAGGGATTTACCCTTAATATTACTTTAAAACACAAAATATGATATTAATCAACTATTAAATTCAATATCGAACGGGTTTACCGGAATAAGAGGACTGAGAAATACACGCAACTTGAATTACTAGCATTCATTAATTTTATACTAACTTTATTATGTATTAACTCTTGTGGTCAGATAAACTAAGTTATAAATATCACCTGGCTATAATGTCGTTCTCTTCAGGTACATCAATCCTTTCAATGGTTTTTCGCTGACTAATAACAGTACGACTCTAATCACGCAATCCACTTGAATCTTCTTAACTTCGTCATTACTTCTCTTGGCTCAATCTCCTTCTATCTGCTAACTTACAATGCCCTCCTTAAATACCTTAATTCATTTACATATCCCATTTTCTTCTTTTAGAGCTGGTTGGAAATATACGTAAATTTACTATCCACAAAGACGCCTAAGAGTATCAGTGATAAGGTGCCTTATAGATTCGTCACAGAATGGCTAAAGTTCAATACATTCTCTTTTTACAAAAAAAAATGCTTCTATTATAATAATATTTTACCTGCATATATCTCAGACCTCAGTATAGAGGCTCAACTAGAATTTTTGAAACATATAATTTAAAGTGGATTTATCCATATTTTACTACAACAGAGGGGAACAATTTAAGAAAAAAACGCCGCTAATTATTTCAATGGGTGTTAACTCTAAAAAAATGTGAGTTTTTCAAAACTCCTTGTTGAGACTCTCTGGAGAAGTCCTTACTTTATCTAAGCAAAATATTATTATTATAGAAGCATTTTTTATAAAAGGAGAACGTTTTGCAAAAATGTTATTCTAAGTTAATTTTTTGCCAAAATATTGTATTTAAATAATTTTTTTTTGTCATAATATTCTTAAAAAAATTTATACATGTATTCTAATCTAAGTGACACTAAATATCATGAAAATTATCCATTTATGCGCTTTTTTAAAGTCACGGTTCCGATCGTAGTCAGATTACCTTGAATATTTTAAATCGTCCAGAATACTTTGAAGTATATTGGACGTAATGACTTACTTCTTTTTAAAATATCTCTCATCGACTATATATATAGAAACAATCCTTATCAGTTAAGGTGCTTAATCAGGTACATCCAGACATTAAAATATTTTTCTCATTTTATTTCCTTATTCTTAATAATATTCATAAAAGTTCATTCAATATTCATGAACGTCAAAATATAAATCAAATTAAATTGAGAAAAAAACGAAGTACTTAAATTATGTTTTAATTGAATCACATATTTTCAAAAAAACTAATAATGATTATTTCTATTGAAGACCACAGTAATCATCAAGATATAAATAAAAAAGTAAGACATTAAAATATTTAAATTAGGATCTCGCATATATTTTTGTCAAAAACTTTGTGTATAAAAAAAGTGAAAGGGGGAGAATGCACTTTTCGAAGTTTAAACAATTTTGCTGATATATAAATATATATTTATAGTACAAGGTTATAATAATGTTTTCATTTAATGTATATGTTGTGGAACTCGGCATACGAATTTACTGGCATGTATAAATTAGAAGGTCAGAAAAAATTCCATGAATAGCACCAATACAATTAAAAGCAAAAAGCAAACCTAAAATGAAAACCTACCAAGCGAAAAAAACTATTGCTTTGATATTTTTGCAACAAAAGACTTGGAATAAAGATTATTGCTGCTATTCAAATTGGATTAACCTAATTATGCTGTATTGAAATTGACATTGAAATATTTTCGAGTCAAGAGTTATATTTATGAATACAGTAATAATAACTACTACAGGTAAAAGGAAACAAACAGATGGAATAAAACAATTATACCTATGCTACAAAGACAAATAATTATTTGAATATTATTAAGGAAGGACCAATTCACTCTATTCAAATGCAAATCTATTGTTTGCATTTTATATCAACCCGACAATGAGAAGCGCCGTTTTACGTGGTTCATGTAAAAGAATAAAATCGCTTTTATACGTAAAATAAACAGAGCTGTATTCACCGAACAAATAATGCACTAGAAAGATCAGTTAACAACAGGCTGCTGCTCTTAGACATTGATGAAAATAAGGACAAAACCTTTTGTCCTTTTTTTCAATTACCTCCGTTACCTAGACTAGGGGAAGTGAATGTAGAAGGCGTTGTCGTATAATGCTCGTCAAATGTGGAGAATGCTGTAAAACTACGCTTTTTCACCCGATTCACCCAGATCGCTTCACTAGATCACGTACGAACGTAAAATGAAACTTTATGTACCAAATAAAAGAACGATAACTCGATTACAGCCTTAAGACTGGAATTAGCTCCTTGGCGTTTGGAAACGAATCTGAATTTTTGGAGTTAAGCTTGGTTGTAAATAAAAATAGCTCCAAGAGGAAGTTGGGAAAGGACATCCAGCTGTTTTCTACGGACTGAAAGATAAACACCCTAAGGAATGTGTACATTTCTTTGGAGGTAATTTAATAAATGAACCTTTCAGGAGACCGGTGCCAAGTTTCACAGTTAGCGCACGTCAAAGGATAAGACGGCTTGTTAACTAAATTAACAGAATTTCTCTTGAGAATTTCAGGCTTTCAGCATGCTAAATGCAATGAGAGTTAACCTGTGGATGTGCATTGATAGAGAACAAATGCCTTTAAGTTGGAATTCAATGAAAACAGAACTAGGATAAGGTAATAAGAATTCTTTTATTACAAGTATTTTAAAAATAACTAAAAATCATTATTTATGCTAATATATATTACAATATAAGATATTTTAAAATACTTACTAATACACTGCTGGACAATTGCTAAGGGCGGATTACAAATTGCTATGTAGCATAACATTAAGCGAGACATGAGGCCTAGTAGGATAAAATACAGTTGCCACACTGTTCAGACATTAGAATAAAGAATATTTATTGTTTTGGAAAGTACAAAAGCTGTCAAACATCTGAAAGAAAAACAAATGTTCATTTGATCTGCGTACGGAGGAATGGAACAATGCATCTAAAAGTCAGCAGGCACCTTAAAGAAAGGTATCAGTACGGTATATGTCCACCGTGGAGTGTGATGCAACATTCCACACGTCGTAACATACTTTGCACAACATTATCCAGCAGCTGTTGAGGCAATTTATCCCATTCCTCTGTGAGTGCACGGATGAGGGTGTTCTTGTTTGTCGGAGGATAGTTTCGACCAGCAACTTGCCTCCCCAAAGCATCCCACACATTTTCAATGGGGTTTAGATCTGGAGAGCGCGCTAGCCATACGAGACGTTGAATACCCTCGCAGTCTAGACAATCCTGAACAGAGAGTGTTCGATGACATGTTGCGTTGTCGTCCATAAAAACAAATTTATCACCGACAGCACCACGGAAAAGACGAACATGAGGAAGTAGAACTTCATCAATGTATCGTTGGCCCGTCATAGTCCCATTCGCAATCACATGTAGGCGCGTGCGGCCATTGATCATGATGCTGGCCCACACCATGATACTGCATGTCGGATATCGGTCCTTTTCCTGGATATTTTCTGGACGATAAGCAGTACCACTCTCGCGCCAGATCAGTTGGCGTCTACAATCCGATGACAGACTGAACCTACTCTCATCTGAGAATAGTACGCATGCCCAGTCCTGTTCAGTCCAATTGTGATGCTCACGACACCATTGCAAACGGGCAGTACGGTGCTGTCTGATCAATGGGACACACGCAACAGGTCTGCGTGCGTATAGTCCTCCTCCCCTCAAACGTCTGGCAACAGTTTTTCGGGAGATCTGCTTTCCTGAGGCAGCAAGAAACTGATTTGCCACCTGCTGAGCTGTGGTGCGCCTGTTCCTTTTGCTGATAGGACGATATATCTGTCTTCTGCAGGCGTCGTACTTCTAACACGACCTCCCCCGTGCCGTCTACTACACATTCCAGTAGTTTTAAATGACTTCCACAGCCGTGAAACAACGCTGTGATCGATGTCGAACTCCCTGGCAACATCTGTTATTTTTCGTCCTTCTTCGATCTTTCCAATAATTCGGCCACGCATAAAATCATCTATGTGATGTCGGGAAGACATGCCAAAAATTTTAAGTTCGTCTATTAAATCTTTCCTGTAAAACTTTGACTTGAAACAACAACTGTCCACACGCGTCAAAACCTTTAAAGCTCTTATGAACGCTATCACGTGATGAACAGACGTGGAAAAAAAATTTGCATACTCATACTTCTTCTTACTAATATTCCGCACTTATTCTAATTTTCCACATTTTGCTTCCTTTCATTTTGTGGTTGCTATGGGTGATAGTGTTATCCGTCCTTAGCAATTGTCCAGCAGTGTATTATAAACGTGAAAGTTTGTGTGGATATTTGGTACTCTTTCACGCCAAAACAACTGAATGGATTTTAATGAAACTTTACAATAATATAGCTTATTCATCAAAATAACACATAGGCTATAATTTATAAAGATATTGTGTGATGTGTCCAAAATATAACGATAATTGTAAAGTAAGTAGGAAAAATTCTGCCATTTGCAAAAGAGCCCGCGACAGCATATATATATATCTTTTATGTGTGAAAAAAACTTTGCATTTTGTTTTGTCTAAGCCAGGCGTCAGGAACTGCGAAAGCTTCAATAGGCGGAGTCTGAGACTCATTACAATTTTAACATAAAATAAATACAACAAAAAGTAATATTAACGTATTACACTGCCAGATATAAATTATTTATATGATTTTAAGCGTTCATTTTTGCTGAGCAGAGATCAGCTTAGGAAGGTGTTTTCAAAAATCGACCCACAATAGAGTTACTTGGAGTTATAGATAAAAAAAATCCTTTTTATCAGCTATTAGATCTGAAGACTTAAAATTTAACAAACAGTTTTTTTTATTATGTTTATTCAGCCGAGATGTACAAAAAAGTTTTTTTTTGTTTGATTTGCATTTCACGTAAAATTAACTCATTAAAAACTTCTTTATCCTTCAATCTGCCTAGTTTAATTTTCAATTAAGCTAGTATTATGTAAACAGTAAGCATCATTTTCTATACATTAATTTTTCACAGTTGGAGATAAAAGATACTTTTCGGTTGTACATTAAGAACACATTTTTAAAAAAACCATAAAAAATTAATAATTATGAATATTGGTTTCATTACTTAGCACTTGGAAACAGTGAAAATAACTAAATAATTATTTACTTAAATTAATTTAAATTATTTCTAATCATAAGAGGTTTGACGTAATTTTGATAAAAACTTAATGAAAGACAATAGCAAAAACTGTTCAAAATTCAAACAGGATACCTAATTTTTAATATTAATTTTCACTGATATATAAACACATGGACACTAACAAAACATAGAGTGAGTTTGTATTTACATAGATAAGTGGCATTTATTTCAGCACTATAATTTGAACAGTAGAGTTTGTAAATAACGAAGTGGATGTAGGGAAAGAAAAGAAGGGAAAACTCCAAGATTATACAGCTTACATAAACACGTATTAACGATAATTTTCTTAATCCATACATGATTGGCTAGAAATGAAACCACTTCTAAAAAATTGGTTGCTAAATATTTTAAAGCAATTTTCAACCTTTTATTATTACATTCAGCTTAAATCTTTTTCTATAATGTTATATATAATATGAAAAGTGTACATATGTTGTTTGAAAAATATTTCGGAATTAACTCACAACTAACCTTTCAATGTGAAAACAGTTTTTTTTTTGTATAATTTGTTTTCTTGTTTAGAAGTCCGTGTCGTTCAATTTCAAATAGAGATTGCAAATTTTTTCTCCTCCTTTTATTACTAAACCAAAATAAGTAACTTATACAACAAGTACTTGAACAATATAAAACCAGACGATAACATAACGAATAGTAGTCAATCGAATAAAAATAAATTTCTACAAGGATTATTGTTGCGACAGTCGCAAACGGAATAATAAGTTATTTCTCTTTTAACTGATTGAATTTCTCCATCAGATAGACAAGGTACGCTTTAAATTCCTTTTTGTAGGGATTATGAAGTATATGTGGTAAGAGTAGCCACACAGTTAGCCCTTAATACTCAAATTCGGGAAAGTTTTACTGTTAAATAATTCATTTTCAATAATGACTACATAATATTTATATTACATAAATTTCTAAAAAAAAAAGAAAGCGAATATCTCGAAATTTATATTTTAAATTTCCTTCTAAAAATAATTAGATGTAAATAGCAATGTCAAAGAAGATGAGGAATATTGCGTACATGTAACAGTTAAATTTAGTTTCAACAATTTGAATTTCTCTTTGTATAAGCATTTGTATGATTAAAATATCTAATTCCGCTTATTAGAGTGATTAGAAATATGTGTGTGTGTAGAAACATATTAATTATGGACGTCCTAAATTAAACGAAATGTTCTAATTTGTGTCTTTGGAATTTATTTTTATTTTGAAACATTTATCTTGTTACGTAGATCTAGATTTTTCCCGTATTACATAAATATCAGAATTTTATAGCGATACGTTCTTTTTTTTATTAATTTATTTACAAAACAGGCTTTTGCCAATTAGCATTTATTATCTCTCTCGACAGTTGTCTCAACTTCGCATTCATTTACGAATAAAATAACTTTTTATTGCGACTGTTGACAGAATAAACCGTTATCTCTTTCTATCCTGTGGTTAATCTGACATAGAATGACACCGCACGAGTTGTCATTAGTCGATTATGGTGCTCATAAGCCAGTGTGCCGTAATCAAAGAAACACTCATTCTTGCGTTATGAATTACAGCGGAAAACAAGAGATTATTTTGAGTCGTACGGCATGTCTTTGGCTATATCGTCGTTCTGAGTAGAAACCGCAGTTTTCTCCCCCTCTTTTCTGACAAAAATGTCAAAACCCCTCAGTAATAAGAGCTTTCTCCCATTTCCCTCCTTCTTATCCGAATCAAGCTTGCAAGAAGGTAGACGATCATTCAAAATCGTTCAAGCTGATAATGCGCCAAACATCCGAAACCGGACGATAGAGGGCGCAAGCATCGCGTGACATCATTTCTAACGATGGTGGACGGTTGTCTGAACTAAGCGATGCGTAGAAACGGAATGCATCTAGTTTTCCTTTTTTTTTTTTTTTTTTTTTTACCTCTTTTTTCCTTCTGCTTTTGTTTCCTCTCTCATCCTTCCTATCTTTTCTACTTTTCCACTAACTCAGAATTTTTTGTTCTTGTTTTCCACAGTTATCTACTTTAGCAGGGAAATGAAAGTGTAGCAGATACAGCAAACGTAAAAGCGCGTACGTAGATTGTTTATTGGATCTTCATCTGCTTTTCCAAATCCCTTATCGTGATATTCATTCATATCAGAATTGAAAAATGTTTTGGAGGAAAAAGGAAATAAAATTAAATTGCGTTTTAAAAGTGCCTAATCGACGAGGAAAACGTATTGTAGTGCGTAAATATTTTACACGCATTCTCTGGATTTCGAGAAAAATTAATAACAAATTTAGAATTACGAACTCATTAGGTTTTAGAGATAACATAATTCAAAGGAATTATTCAAACAAAGCATTTAGATTTAAAAAAAAATATCGATTTATTCATTTACCTGAGAAGAGAAATGACTACCATATACTAATTTCTACTGAAGCTACTTTAATGAATGTACCGCTTGCTTCCAGTATATCATATTTTCAGAGCAAGATGGAGAACAAATTGTTTTCTAAAAAAATATAAAATGGATGCGATTTATTAACCTGTTCTAATGTATTTTAATAAATAAGTTTCTTTTAAAGGAAAGGACTTATTTGTTCAAATTTATTAATTTATTATGCTTAAAATGCTTGCTACAAATCAACCATACTCTTTTTTTTGTAATAAATAGACAATTAAGAACAATGAATTTAGTGAATATCTTATTGAAATGAAAGTTAATGCATATAGGATGAAGTTACAGAATAGACCTTAAGCAAAAAATAAGATAAATATATTATTACAGGATGATATATCCAGCCCTCTTTTATATCGTGTTTGACAGTCATAATTTCATTGTCTAGAAGAGTAAATATTACATGCATTAAACTATTTTTGTTTTAATTTTACAGAAATATTGCATTTTACAATCTAATTTTATTTCTAGAAAAAATTTAAAACTGATTATTAAAATGTTTCTTTCCTTATTTTCAAGAATTAAAAAGGTTTCACCTTACGATTTATTTTCTGTATAGTTTAATGAGTAACTATACTTATTTTTTCAATGCCTTAAGATGTATATATTTTTATAAATATTATAAAAATTGATAGCTATTAATATTGGTATTGATATAATATTGGAAAACGTGAGCAATTCTTGCATTGAAAAAATTTCTATTTCGAAAATTCTCCATCAATGTGATTTATGCATCATTTCTTGCTATGTTATAGTATTTTACTCGTATCGGTTCGAATTTGGATTAAATATAAGAAAAGATTTGAATGAATTACTGATTTTTTAAATTTATTTTTAGAAAAAATTATTTTATATCTCTCCTATTCAAAAATATGCATATATTCTAAAATAATTTTGAGTTTTCTCAATATTTTTTTTTAAACTTAGGCAAAGTTTAAGGTTAACACCAAGAGCCTATCACTTTCTATCCCGGAAACGTTTATTTCTCTATTTTTAAAAGAAATAAAATAACATTGTTTCAATTTATTTTATGCAAACCTTCCTATACTAAATATAAAAGCTATTAATCGATGACAAAGATGAAGAGACACAAATTTTAAAGAAATAAATATAATATTTAGTTTCATTTTGATATATTAGAAACTATTTAACTACATATGTACATGTATTATGATTGATCATTAAATGCACTTGATTAGGAAAATTAGAATGATATATGCTATCTTTTAAACTACTATGTACGAATTGCTAAAAATAAGCAAAAAATTCTGCAAGTATTAGGTAGTATTACATGTTTTAAACAACAAATCTGTCAAACTTGAATTCTTTAAAATACGTTAAAAATTAATTCTTAACAAAAATATTCTAGACCATCATGGATGATAAAACCTGTTTTAAATTAATATTTCAATTCAGATGTATTTAAATAATTGCATACAAGATAAGACTATTGCAAAAATAAGAACGATGATAACGCATCATCTGCAATAGTTGTGTGAACGAAATATTCACTATTTTTTAAAAGTAGTTTTTTCTCATGTGAATGTAAACTGTTTTAATTTTGATGTGTAATAGTTATCGAATTTGGCATGTTATTATAATAGGAGATATAAATCAGAGTCGCTTTCATCATATCCACATTAGTTTCAAATTATCAGATTTATTAATTCTTGTATGTCTTGGGATTACTTCTTTTAAATTTCATCTTGTAGTACATTTTCTAATGAATTGAAGTGTACTCAAAAACCATCAAAGGTAAAAATGTAATAAAACCACATAAATATTTGCATGATTTACATAGTACAGAATTAATTTATTTATATGAAGGAAGTAAAATACTTTGGAGGAGTCTTAAAGTTTTATAAGAATCAAGAATGAGAGTGGTTTTAAAATTACGATGTCTATAAATTGTACTGACCTATTTTGTGCCGAGAGATAAAAGCAATAAACTTTCATGTATAGAAAGTTCTGACACTATAGAAAAGCCTAGTGAATACGAAAGTAGGCAAAGCTGCATTTTCATACTGAATACCAATAAATAATATCCCAGAAATATGACGAATATGTATTTCTCGCCGCAAAAACAAATTTAGACTAAAATTTAATAAAGATATAAATAACATTGAATATAAATTATGTGTTTAAGAATTATTTTAAAGGAATTTCATTTTTCACATTAATAAAACATTTCAAAGAAAGAACATAAGAATGCTTAAAATTTCTTTTATTGAGAAATCAGTGACAAATTAAAGGATTAATAAGAAATTTTTACTATTTGAGAATATTTTCCACATTTTTTAAAATAATATTTTTCAAAAATTTCTGTAATTTCTTCTGAATTTGTATTTTATTTATTTATGTACTTTTTCAAAAAAAAAATCGAAACTGCTTTATTTATGGAAAAAAATCTAACATTTTTGAAATGCATATCAAATTAAATATATGTAAATGGAAATATGTTGAATTTTCTACAGTTCAGCTCTGAATTTCAAGGAGTTTCCAATTTAT
The DNA here is from genome assembly GCA_019973935.1 of Trichonephila clavipes. Classification (NCBI taxonomy): domain Eukaryota; kingdom Metazoa; phylum Arthropoda; class Arachnida; order Araneae; family Nephilidae; genus Trichonephila; species Trichonephila clavipes. Next base: position 1,056,693 of record BMAU01018592.1, on the reverse strand, counting down.
TCGTGATCGAATAGAATTGTTTTCATGATTTTAATTTTAATGTATATATATTACTAGCTGGTATAACCGTTCTTCGCACGGGCGAATTAAAAAATTAAACAGTACAAATTGAAAGATAAAGAAGTTTTAATGAGTTAAATTTACGAGAATTGCAAATTAAACTAAAAAAAAGCTTTTCGCATATCTCAGCTGATCAAGAAAATCATATTTGTTACATTTTAAGTCTGCATAACTAATAGCTGATAAAAAGGAAATTTCTTTTTATGTATAACGTCCCGTAACTCTCTTGAAGGTCGATTTTTGAAAACAAAATTTATTCCTTCTGCTCAGCAGAAGGACTACATTGTTACAAATTTTTTGTAATGAACACTTAAAATAGTGTAAATAATTTATATGTGGGTGTGTAATACTTAACTAATACTTTCTGTTAGTATTTATTTTATGTTAAAATTGTAACATTCACCAGCACCACCGTTCCTTATATTATAATGACAATTCAATTGAAATATAGAGAACTGTTGGCGATAGAGCCAAGTTGGCATCATTTTTGGCGACCCTGTTGGAAATTTGGTGATTGATTGGATGGTTCAAAAGTTGATATGATGTAGTGCTACCTGGTAGGAACTGCAACAAAGTGAATATCACAAAAGCCTTCTCCGTAAAAAGATACATATACATGCCAATTTTCATAGCGATTGGTGAACGGTGTTGGAATGAAGCGAGGTCATATATACAAACATCCATTTATATAGCATTCCATATAGATAAATCCATTGATTTGTTTTATATTTGATACGTATAGCTTTGCTTAACATACTGCGTTTCAGATATTAAATATTTGTTATCACAATTTGCATAACATTTTTAGTACGGACAAAACACAGCAAAATGAAAATGAAAGCTTTTATTTGCATACATCCAAGCAATATCATATCTTTTTTAAACTCGAAATTATAAATAATTTTTCTTTAATATTTTGAAAAATAACATACATAGACAGAAAATAGTTAAAGTCAAATAACGACATAGGCCTGTATTACATTTAAAGCAAAAATAGGTAAATTATGATGACAATTAGTTGTTACATTTATACACTGGTGTGCAAAACTTAAGCAACCGGTGGGTTTATTGCCATAACTTCACGAAAAATCATCTGAGAGACATGAAATTCAGAAATGAGGGAGAGTATTATGTTCGTAAAGGATGACGAAAGCATCGGCGCTGAAAAAGGAATACAATGCATACGGTATGGAATCAAACAAAAACAAGCTTTATTGAACGCATAGTATCGTGACTCATGATGGTCTAACCAACAGGAAGAACAACAAGCAGATGTTCCTTAATATGGTATAGGTCCTCCCCTCACTACAATGGTTGCTTCGCACCGTCTCCGCATACTCAGAACCAGCTGGTGCAGCATTTCTTGCAGTAGGAGTGCCCATTCTTCAATCAGCATCTGTTTGAGTTGTTGGGTGTTCTCCGGATGATGTAAGCGTGCTGCAATACGTCTCCCCAAAGAATCCCACACATGTTCGATGGGATTTAAATCTGGGGAGTACGATGGCCAATCCATTCGAGTGATATCTTCACTTTCCAGCAGCTCCTCAACCGCAAGAGTCTGATGTGGCCATGCATTGTCATCCATAAAAATGATGTCTGGGCCAATGGCTCCTCATAACAGACTCACATCAGGAAGAAGTACATCCTCACAATAGCGATCCCCAGTTACAGACCCTCAATCAAAAATGTGGAGCTCAATACGCCCGTTCAGCATAATGCCTCCCCAGACAAGAACTCCAGGACCACCGTAATGGTGTCTTTCCTTGATGTTACTGGTATAAAACCGTTTCCTGATCTCTCTCCAAATCAAAACGCGTTGAGAATCGCTTCTGGTACTGAACCGACTCTCATCCGTAAACAGGACACGACTCCATTGACAGTTGTCCAGTTTTTGTGATCTCTGCAACACTGTAAACGGTGGCGTCGGTGGTCAACTTTCAACGGGAGGCAGCGTTCAGGACGGCGGGTGAATAGGTTCCCTTTGTGAAGGCGTCTGGCCACAATAAACCGCGACACTTGTCGCCCCAATGCTGTAGAGAGTTGCTGAGCAATGACGCTTTCTGACTGCCGTTGGTCTCTTTTCGCCTGCAGGATGATATATCGGTCATCCACTGCAGTCTACGTACTCGAGCGACCACCACCGACCTTTCTAACAGCTGTACCTGTGGTTTGGAACGCTTTCCAAGCGCGCGAAACGACACTTTTGTTGATTCCAAACTCTGCAGCTACACTGGTGACGTACGCCCCTCCTCCAGCTTTCCGATCATTCTTCCATGTGTGAAGTCGTCCAGGTGATTTCTTCTAGTCATATTTCACGAACTGACTCACTGGCACTTGCAGCGAATATGTTGAATTGCGTCTGCGTCCTTCATTTTATTTTACTGTTGAACAGCACGCGTCGACATCACGCGTTTTGCGTACGTTCACGTCCCTTCTGACGTTTCGTTCCTGATATTTGTTTACGCATGACGTTTCTACTGACTTACGTGTTCACTGTACTGATCTCCAGACCTCTCCTTTTCTGTAATTTCATGGTTATCTGCTAATTTTTACATTGTTGCTTAAGTTTTGCACACCAGTGTATTCTAAATTCGTCGCAAAGAATCTCGTACCTGTAAGAATGAACTGTAATTTTATATTCGACATTAAATTTCTATACTTCTTTTATTTCTCAAGAAAAGACCGATAGACTTTTATACAGCAGTTATTAAGAAAAGAGTATTTTTAAGGATACACTACATATTCCCTTAAATCTTTATATATTGCGTAACAAATATAATGAATTCTAATAATAATTCATGATTAAAAATCTACTTTAAAATATCTTAGCTAAATAAAAATTGTCCAAGTTTTTAAGAAAATGTATTGCAAAATTTTATATAATATTTTTCTCCTATTTTATATAATAATCTAATTTTATATAATATTCCTCTTTTCTAGGCAAATTATACACTGTTTTCTTAGTGCTAAGTAACTTTCAGTTATTTATAAAAAATCTTGATCACAAATATTATTTATAACAATTAATTTGTATTTTAAGTACATAAAACGTAAAACCCATTTTGAACTTTTGTACAAAAGGCGATTCCTAGAATACCATATAATATTAATTTACTTATTTACACAAATGAGTAGCATTAAGGGCTACAATTTCTTGTAAAGCTAATGGACTTAGATTGTAATTTTAGTTTTCCAGTCTTTTTTTATTGGAAGGGGAGGGATGGTCATATTACGAGAAATATTCTTTAAAATTTAGTGAGAACAGCTTTAAATGAAACAATTGTTTATAAGACTAACATTGCTATGCATATTTGTTATTAAATAAATATGAAACACAATTGACAAATGTGTGTATCAAATGTATGCATTAAGATATATATTCATAAAACATATATTAAGTCAGTCAAATTCTCTATTTTTAAATAAACATATATATTTCCCCCTAAAATTAACACCATTATTTTCAAAAATCAAATAAACGATAATGTTAATATTTCAATATAGTTTATGAAATTTTAATTAGAAAGGCGTCTCCAAATACTAAATTGTAATAAGTGCTTAGACACTGAGAGTGAAAAATATACTTTGTCGAAAATATATTGTAAATTATACACTATTCGCAAAGTATTGAGAGACAATTATTAATTAAAAAAGAAATTTAAATTCAGAAGTGCACAATTACAGGTAAAAAGAAGGAATGTATACTTCTGAAAAGTACTTTATAGCTTACTACTTACGCATTCAGTCTTAGATATTAATGTATCCGATAATTAGCAATGATGATCTTAAATTACCCTCAGATGTAAAATTACTTAATAGTAGGCATTTTATTAAATTACAGATTAAAGCTCAGATCATTATAAATTTGACATCATAAGGGATACGGTTTTTAAAAAGAGCATTACATCGTACGTTTTCTTTTTAAAATTTGGGCACAAGTATAGATATATCCATGGTACTCAAAAGGTTTTATGTTGCAATATCAATATATTTTATGTAAATTTAATAATATATGAAAAGAAAGCCCCGGATACCTAACTTGATTTAGTTTATTATGGACAACTTTAATACATACTTCAGTATTTTGATTAAATGTCACATGATTCTAGCTAAATTAATATAAATTGAGACCAACTTGTAGAATAATATCTACATACAGCGATCACGTAAATTCTAAAGTCATTGGACTACATCTAAAATAAAAAAATAATAATAATAATAATTATAAGTTTCAATAGCAGTCTGAAAATAGTACGAGTAACAATTCACTTCCTGAAGATTTGTTAGTAACAACGCATACTTTATTATTAATTATTTATTTTGTATAAACGTATTATTCATTGAATGAAAAAGTAGAATTTCTGAAAATAAAAAAAGAAAGAACAAGTACAATTAAAAATATGTTTTTCTTAAAAATAAATGTTTATTTTTCGTATATCTAGAATTTATGCTAAAAAAACAAAACAAAAAACAAAAAAACTAGACATTTTTTACTTAAAAACATTTTAGTTTGGAAAAGGAAGATACTCGCTTTAAGAATCCATTTCTTATTGAAATTCTTTACTAGAAAATATTTTAGAGATCTGAGTTTATTCCAAAAATAATTTATAATATTAAACTTTGCTTTTAATAAAAAACATGTATTTTTTTATTCCATCAAATTTTAAGAATTCTTAACTTGAATCACATTTGATGTAGCTTTTCTTTTACAAATAGCAGTTATGAGAATTAATTTACGTATGTTTATTTTATTCACTTATTCAAATCAAAGTAAAATGAACACTTCTAATTTAATTGAAGTGCACACAGATTCTAGCTACCCTGCAAATATTTAAATTCAAATAAGCCAATATTTGTCTTTTTTACTAGCAGATGTCTATTTGCACTTTAATTAAAAAAGTAAAGGAAAAAATCTTATACTGTTCTGATTAAAATAAAATAATTATTTTTAAGAATTAGAAGAAAAAAATAGTAGTTACTCTTTTTTAAAGATATAAGAAGAAGCTCAATTTAAAATGAATCGAAAGAACATTTTTTAGATTTTGTTAAGATTCCAAATTATTTCGAAAGATTTAATAAAAAAAGAAGTATTATACACCCCGAGTATCATCTATAAGGCTAAGCTTTCAAGTAATCTTGTTTTCTGTGAAGTGTAATAAATATATTTTTATTTTACAAAGGAAAGAAGTAGATAAATTATTTTTATTGCTATTTTTTATATCGATTGCTAATAAAAAACTTGTTAATATTTTCTTTTTCAATTGAAGAAATATTATTGAAGGCATGAATGTTAGTATTTATTTGTTTAAACCTATGTAGAAAACTTTTAACGCGTGTATACTCTAAATTGTCAAAATATAATCTTTTATTATGTAATTTGGAATTACATTGAAATGCCATGCTTCAATTTAACCCTCTAGCTGGAACATCAATTTTTTGCCACTCTTAGAAACACCCGTCTGACAGACGGGTACGCAATTTATTTTGAATTTTATTACCTTAAGGACTGTATTAAATGTCTCTCATGAAATTGAGTAGAATTTTTAATATTTAAGTTCTTATGAGGCACGCTATATTAAAAAAATTATCACAAGAAATGTGACTATCATTTTTATAAAAAGTGATTAGAAATTGTTTATATATAGCGTAAAAATAATTAAAAATAATAATATGAAAAAAACTATAGGAATATAGATAAGAAAAATCGCCCATATCGTGAATTGAAAAAAAATATCGCCAAGTACCGCCACGTTATCCTCTCAATGGGTAGAGTCCAACTGAAGATGTCAAGGAAGCCCACCCCAAAAGTCACACCAAAGCGTTTATAGTCATCAAAGCAAATCATCCCCGTCTGAGACGGATATTCCATTCAGAGGGTTAATAATGTATCTAATCTAAATTATGTACAATGATAAAGTTAAATTAATTTGATAAATGCGCAGTGAATGAGCGTAAATAAAATTAGATATAATATCAATCATAAAATACTTTATTTTAACTGATACATCTTTTTCCAAATTTTATCAGCTTAATTACGTAAAATCCTGTTATTTTTCGATTTGACATAATTTCTCTGCGACTAATACAAATCAAAATTAGCCTTCTCTGAATCAGGTTACAGTATATAAACATTAAGAAATCAATTAGAATAACTTTTCCCGATACTCGGATCATAAACTCCAGGTCATTATAAATAATTGGTTTTATTTGTTGAAGTATTAAAAAACGAATACATAAAGCTTATGCTTTAACCAAGTTAATGTTTACTTTAGTAGTATTCATTCATTTAATCCTTGCGTAACCACCTTAGTAATTTCTATGACACATTTATGCAAAAAATATGCAGAAACTTCTTGGGAGAAAGAAATACAAAATATCCTCAAAGAATATAAATTTTAAATTGCAGCTAAGATAGTTGAATCTAAAATCTCAACATATAACTAGCATGGATTTACTGTTGTTTGCTAAAGAGGGAAAAAAAAAAAAATGAAAAATTAACAACTAATATATTCACATTTTATCATGAAAAAGCTTTACATTTTAAAATAAAATATTTTTTTTTATTTATATTAGACTTGATTTACTTGTAATTCAGTTAAAATTTGAACATTACAGCTGAAATAAAAATAATAATAATTACTGTTTTATTTATTTATTTTTACTAATATACTCTCTCTCTGATTCTTCATAATGATTATTGCAAATACGATACCAATAATTTATTGTTTGCACCATTTGATGAATAGTACAAATATTTATCATAGAGTTTAACGATATCAAGGCCAAAATGGTATACTATATATGATTTTCTTCTTTTTTACAGCATAAGCTATTACTTAACAATTTTATTTCTTTTAATCTAACAAAATAGTAATCTTGAGTATAAACAGAATTTTTTTTCGTAGTCAATAAAGAAAGTAATAGTAATAGCAAATCTCTAAGCTGTTTGTAATAAACATCTTAGGCTTATAGTAGAAAAATATTGTTTAATACATTTTTATTGGTTCAAAAATAATTTGAACAGTTTTTGATGTATATTAATATTAATGTTGAATTTTTTAAAAAAAAATTAATCAAATTTTGTTCCATTTTAGTTTCCCAAATTTAATTCCATTAGCTTAAAAGATCATAGCAACGCTTACATATTTCTTATTTGGGATTTTAAATGTCTATAAATTTCCCTATTAATTTAGATAACGATGTAAATTGATATTAAATGAACTGCAATGAAATGAGTTTCAGGAATTTATAATGAGTCGAATCTAAAAATGATCTTTTGAAAGAATGCGTCTGAATCGGGTTTAATATTCTCTAAGATTTCTGCTCAACAGGACAATTGGAGAAATATTATGAAAACCGAGATTTTCAGTATGTGAAAAGAGAAACATTTAGAAATACGCTTATAATTTTGATGTATTCTGACCATTAAGGATCACAGGAAACACTTAAATAATAATAAAGAATTCTGAACGAAATGAGACTGAATTGTCAGCTTGATTTATATAGTAAGATTGATTTTAGTAATCCGAATTTGTTTGTAGTGATTTTATAATGAGTTCTTTTAAATCCTTATATATAACATTTGATAAAAATCAAAGAAATCTCTCTTAAAAAGTTAATTAATTTCTCATTGTAAGTTTTTCTTATTATCACACAAAAATTTTGAGAAATTTTAATGTACTTCTCATATTTTTATCTTAAGATGTCGAATGATTTAAGAGTTATGATAGAAATTGGTGTTTTAAAGTTGAAAAATATAAATTAAATTTTTAGAAAAATGATTAATGTACTAATACTAATGATATTTTGATAAGAAGCACAAGTAAAGTCACGTTGCATTCTTTTTTCTCCACTGAATTCAATTGTTTTGTTAATTATTTTATTCAGCAGTAATCTTATTGCATGTCATTGATTTTTTTTTTATTTTGAAATTGTGTGTTTTCAGATATACCGGCCATATATCAGGATTCACTATTTCTCGAAATTTTCCTTATCTAAAATTAAAATTAATTTAACAACATGAAGCTTATTTTTGGATATTACACATTAGATAAGCGAGAATACAATCATTATAATTTTGTATATGTCTCGAAACATTAAGAGGACAAACTTGTTTAGTTTGATATGTACACCTCTCATTGTTTCTTATCAGCATCCCTAAGCATCTGTGAGTTGATGACGCAGATTTCTCAGAGAGATGTGTTCAAAATTAAGTAAGGTGATACAGTTTTATTAGTGAATGTGTGATGCAAGAGAAACTCAAGAATTTTTGTCTATGAAACGTATTTTTAGAAGGTTACGGAAAGATTCAAAATATTGCATGCGATATTAAGTTACAATGAATATTGTGAAAAATTTTCAGAAATACTAAAAGTTATTATTGAAGTGAGTTCACTTTTCCGACTCAAAATAATAAAAAAAGAGCTCTTATATTCTTATAATTTTATATTTTATAACGCATATGAAATGAAACATTGTTTATTGTGTTGGATAGTGCATAGAAGTTGTGTGTTATACACCGTTTTCATATTATTAATAATTTAATTTTATTAGTGTCTATATCTTTTTTTATCTTTATAAAAAATGTATTTCATATATGCAAAATGTGTGTAACAATATAAGGTATTACTATGATGGCGCCAGAGTAGATTTTTATACAAAATTTTTATTTTAACATTTGTATGATTTCATGTGTTTTTATATTTACTATCTTATTGTTTGATATATTTTTTTCCAACATATTTTTTGAAAATATCTACCAGGTATAATACGAATCTATTATTATGAAAGGAATAGGAGGAAATGCGAGCTCTTATTCTAGATGTCGAATATATTTGAACAAACTAATCTTCATTTATATGTATGGAAATTCATTTTTATCAATTAATATGTTGGAAGTGTCCTTACTGTGTTTGTTGTTATAGTTTTTCGTTTATTGTATTGCTTTTTGATTTTAGTATTACTATTGCTTAAATATTTCTACTGTGTTTAATATGTCTTTCTAAATAATGTTATGTATTGTTTTGTGTTTATTGAAAATTGATTAAGTTTGTGAAGAGAGAAAAAAACCACGCCATGACACCCTTTTAAAATTGGGGGGCAAATGTAAGGATAATTAAATTAGATTAAAAATTAAATTCCCTATCTAGCATTTGACTCCTCTTTCTCAATTCCCATCTTCAAGTATCAAACTAATCACCCATTTATTTCTTCCGAACATATGGCCTAGCCAATAAACATGTCTAATTCCAGATCGTTAGATTTAAAAGTCAACATATGTCAGCATTAACTTGCAATCACCCTCTTCAAAGCAGCGATACTTACCATATGTTTTTCAAGTGTTATCCACTTGAAACCACCACCATGGCGTGCTTTTTCCTCCCTGCTCTCGGTGTCAGAACAGATGTACAAATGAAAGAATAAAGGTCGTCTTTTTACTTTTCTAACTTTAATCTGATTCTGTCTTAAAAATCATGACATATATATATATATATATATATATATATATATATATATATATATATATATATATATATATACATATATATATATATATATATATATATATATATACATATATATATATATATATATATATACATATATATATACATACATTTAATAAGAAACATATTGATTTTAATTATCTAAGGATTTCTTTTATCACAGATAAATCGAAATAAATATTTTGACGAAAATCCTCCAGTATAAAAAATAAAGAGAAGAGAAATAAACACAAAATAGTTACACTTGAACTCCATGTTATAACACAAGGATAAAAGCAAAAATAAAATTCATCTCTTGTTAAGTAATGGATTAATTTTCAAGAGCTCAGCAAAAATATTCTCACATATTCTTTACATTTTAATAATCAGTCATAAAATAATCCTAAAAACTGATAAAAATAATTCGAAATATTCACGAAAAATAATTGGCTTTCATATGAGATAATTGAAATCTTTAATAAATCAGAATCCAGATTAATCAAATAACCAATAAAAGTCATTTTAAGAAACTTCAAATACGAGTAGTATAATTCAGAAATCTATATCATTCATATTTAATAACTCTCTGCGGCACTTTAATATTAAGCAGATTAATGCAAACGATAAACTTATTCGACCGTATTTTAATCTGAAGATATGAGTGGAAATTAATCTATTTATAGTAGAATTCCTTTCAACACGGAAAGGCTTTTTCGTCTGATGATAACAGGTAAACTCTAGACAAGGAATAGCAAAAATGGGGATTATTTTTTAAAAAAATAACGTAATCGGGTATAAATATTATGTTTTTGTCTTTTATATCCGAAAAAAGAATTTATTTGCCTCAAAGAATTTAATGTAATTAAAATCGATAGAATTCAATTCAAAATGATAAGTACAGTTTTAAATTTTATTAAACATTTTTTTAAAAAAAATTCTTAATATGGAGAGTTATGGCACGTTAAAAAAAGATAAAAAGTGACATTTCAGTAAGTTTAATTTATACAAAGACGTCTTGGATAACAAAATATAATTATAATATTAAAAAATACAAGATTTGTCTTTTTACAAAACTGGTTTAATGAATATGCATTGCAAAGTTTTTACCTGGAATTAACTTTATATACCTATATAAAATTAAACAGTGTACATAAGACTTTTATTTCATTTTATTATAACGTAATACTTGAACTATAAACCATTTTTTTTAAAAATAAATTATGCTTTGTTGATCTTATTCTTTTGATATAAAAATTTTCAAGAATTACAACATTCATTTTAAAAAAAGAATATTGTTTAAGTTTTTTCCTTTTAGATTTTCAAAAATTAGAAAGGAAAAAACTAAATATTTCTGAAATTTGAAAAAAAACAAGAAATAAAATACACTGGCCTCAAAAAGTTAAGGTACAACAGGTTTTTCGAAGCTCACCATAAAAAATGACAGTAACAATAAAATGCATAGTTTACATGAATGATAATAGAGAACTTTAAAAACATTAATGCAAAAACGATTGCTACAACTTTTATTTTATAGAAAAGAACGTATATTTATGAGTGAGAGAAAAATATGCAAATATCAAGCTTTCGTACTTTTGTGTGTAAGTTGTGTTGACTTTCAACAGTTGTTGGCAGTTTCGGTGACAATAGTCAATAGAGTTTAGAAAATGTCTCAGAGACGTCGTTTACCCAATTCGTTAAGGTGGCGGGCAGTTGGATGGATGGAAATGGGATTGTCGCAGGCTGATGTTGCTAGACGTCTCAATGTGTCTCGTAGTGTTGTTCAGCGACTTTGGGATCAATACCAATCCAAAGATTCTGTGTCCAGAAGACCTGTTCCAGGCCGACCACGAGCTACAACACCTGCAAAAGACCGTTTTCTAGCTCTTTCGGCACGAAGGAGAAGAACCACTACTGTGCTGCAGCTCGTTGCAGACCACTTTCAAGCATCAGGAAGAAGAATCTCCGCTACTACGGTGCGAAATCATCTTCACAATGCAGGTCTGTATGCAAGAAGACCAGTTGTGTGCGTTCCCCAACGGACGACAGCGAAGGAACCGCTTATACTGGGCAAGAGAACATGTTTCTTGGACGCAGCAACAATGGGCTTCTGTGCTGTTCACAGACGAGTCCAGATTTACAATGGAGAGTGATTCAGGGCGTCTACTGATCTGGAGGAACAACGCACTAGATACCATCAATCCAACACTGTTGAAAGACACAGTTATAGAGGTGGTGGAATCCTGGTTTGGGCAGGGATCTCGCTCGGTGGCCACACTGACCTGCATGTGTTCCATGGAGGAACCGTAACTGGTCTTAGATATCGGGATGAGATCCTTGATCCATATGTCCGCCCATATGCTGCTGCTATTGGTAACGACTTCATTCTGATGGATGATAATGCACGACCTCACCGAGCTGGGATTGTTGAGGAGTATCTGGAGAATCACGGTTTCGAACGAATGGAATGGCCAGCTAGATCTCCAGACCTGAATCCGATAGAACATCTTTGGGACTATCTTGGCAGAGAGGTTGCTGCTTTAAATCCTCCTCCAAGGTCGTTACATGAGCTGAAACAAGGCTTACTCTGTGTCTGGTCTTCGCTTCCTATTCCGGTGTCCGACAACTTAATAAACAGCTTGGGAAATCGATGCCGCCAATACATTCAAGTTAGGGGTGGACACATTCCTTATTAGAACCCATTTTTGTATTGTTTTTATGTCATTTTACCACATAACACTGTGATGTGCTGTTTTCTCCAAGAATGGACTTTTCCGCAGAGATTGCTTTTTTTGTTATAAATCGTTTTTGCAATACACTTATACAAATTTCTATGACGCATTCAATAAAAACTATTTAATGCACATATCCTCCAAATTTTTGTTTCTACATTCATTCATTTGCAAATTAGACACAAAAACCCGGTTGTACCTTAACTTTTTGCGGCCAGTGTACTTGTTTTTTTGCCATCAGTAGAAAATTGTAAATCTGTATATACAGTGGGCCACAAAAGTGTTCGTACACTTGCAATTTCTTATAAAATTTAATTTTTTAGACTAATAAAAATTAATTTATTGTAATTGCAGTTTTTTTATGATATATGTAACTTATCCATAATTGAATGACATAATTGTTTTTTTAAAAATAGTATAACTATTTTTTAAAAAAATTAATAATCCAAAAGCTACTAAAAAATTACGCCACAAAAGTCTTCGCACACTTAACAAAAATCTCAACTTAGCTTAAAATATTGTATTTCTTTCTCAATTTAGTACTTAGTAGAATATCTTTTAGTGTCCACAACAACTTTTAAGAGTCTTGGTATAGATTTAATCAGTTTTTGTAATTTCTGCATCGATTTTCCTCCATTCTTCTGTGATTAGTGTTTGTATTTCACATTTTGTATTTATTTGTCATGTTTTACATCAAATCTCATCAGATATGCTCTACTGAGCTAAATAAAGTGATTTAGGAGGTGTTTTTATAATTTGGGGACAGTTATAGAGACACCAGTGGCGTACACTGAGAGCGGTGCGCTTGGCGTCATTATTCTGTTAGAGCATGAAGTCGTTTCCAATATCCAAATTGTGGACGGATAATTTAAAATTTCTCTTTAAAATATTTAAATAGAGCTCATGATTCAGAATATCATCAAAAAATACCAAATTACCTAGTTCTGAGGCCGATTTACACCCCCACGCAAGAACACATGCAAATCCATAGATCATTAATCAAATTACATTCTTGGGATTAAGTTTCAGAAAATTCAAAATTGACAGCAAATTGATTGGAACGGCAGATAATTCAACATTTTTGGTTCTGATGGGCCTGTAATAGCTTGTAAATGAAAAAATAAGGAGTTTAATCCCATTAATTTCTGTGGAACAAGAACACTTCCACCACCATGTTTTATCATAGATGTGAAGGTGTTCTGGCATGGGGTTGTAAATTAGCCTCAGAATTAGGTAATTTGGTATTTTTTGATAGTATTGTGAATCCTTAACTCTATTTAAATATTTTAAAGAAAAATTTTAAATTATCTGTCCGAAATTTGGATATTGGAGACGACTTAATTTTTTAACAGGGTAATGACGCAAAGCGCACTGCTCTCAATGTACGGCCACTAGTGTCTCTATAACTGTCCCCAAATTATGAAAATACCTCCTAAATCATCCCTTTATTTAGCTCAGTAGAGCATATTTGGTGAGATTTTGCTGTAAAACATGACAAATAAACACAAAATGTGAAGTACAAACAATAATCGCAGAAGAAGGGAGGAAAATCGATGCAGAAATTACAAAAAAACTGATTAAAATGGATACCAAGACACTTAAAAGTTGTTGTGGACACTAAAAGATATCCTACTAAGTACTAAATTAAGAAAGAAATACAATATTTAAAGCTAAGTTGAGATTTTTGTTAAGTGTACAAAGACTTGAGGCGTAATTTTTTAGTAACTTTTTTGATTATTAATTTTTTTAAAAAATAGTTATACTATTTTAAAAAAATTAGATTTGTCATTCAATTAAGAACAAGTTGCATATATCATAAAAAATTACAATTACAATATATATGTGGCATGCAGCCAAAAGCAAAACACAGTTTTCGCGCGCAGGCGCAGCTAATGAGAACTGAAACTGTGGAAACTTTTGAACTAGTGAAAGTAGAACCAAAACTTTTAAGAGAGGAGCAGAGAGAACGATGGAGGTGCGCGAGCAGGCGTTACCTTCTGCATATCATCGTCAAACTTATCTGTTAAAATAGCTACCTTTTTATTAATTTTTGTTTAATTTTAAAATAAATGTGGAGTAAGACAAACGTCTTGGACCCCTTGTTGTCTCCCACAAATTATGGGGGCTCGGCCGCGATCGAAAAAATTTCGATTTTGAACCAAAGTCTGGACAATGAACAAAAGCGTCCGTGAAGGAGACGCTCCGCCATTTTTCGGAAACTTCGTTCAACCTATGTAGAGGTTTGAACTCAGCATGAAAATTCCGCCTGTGTAGAGGTTGGAACTGTTGAATAAAATAACCTGTGTAGAGGTTATATTTTTCATCGAACCCTAAATATTCCGCCTGTGTAGAGGTTGGAACAGTTGAATAAAATAACCTGTGTAGAGTTTATATTTTTCATCGAACCCTCAAAATTCCGCCTGTGTAGAGGTTGGAACTAACTCAGTGTGAATAATCCGCCTGTGTAGAGGCCGGAACTACAATTTCATAAACACCTGCGAAGAGGTGTCAATTCGAACAATTTCAACTATATTACCTGCGAAGAGGTGAAATCAGTGGAAACAACGTTTTTCTTCAATTATTGGATACATCGTACGTGCTAGCAACAAGGGAGCTAGAAAAAAAAGGTAGGATCTTTCCATATTTTTCTAAAATGTATAAAAACGCTCTTAAAGAGGATCTCATAAGAGTTGTTGAGGATCTAGACGGTACTGTGGAGAGTACGGACACCATTGCTATACTAAAGACTAAAATTGAGAACAGTAGTACATTTGAAAGTGATCCAGATTTCGTTAAAACTTTAATTCAAAACTGTATAGATGAGAGAGTATCGCGAAACGAAAGAGAGGTAACTTTAGAAAAACAGAAAATTGAGCTCGCGAAACATCAGTTAGCAAAATTAGAAAAAGAAGTCGAACTTCAAACGGCTAAAAATGAAGCATTAAGTTTAAATCCTGCAGCTAAAGTCGAAGATAAACAGTTCGAAACTAACATAGAAAATATGATAAAAAGTATTAGAACTTTATCTCTTCCTGTTCCCACCAGATCTGAAAACTTTAATCTGTTCTTCCAATCATTAGAACGCGCATTTTTAACCAAGAAAATAAATGACGAATATAAATCTGAAATTTTAATAAATCTTCTGGGCGAAAGAGCTCATAATGTCTTATTGTATATTAAAGAAGAGGAATTAAATGACTATGAAAAACTAAAATCTATAGTACTCAGAGAATTCCAATTAACCCCTCGCGAGTGTTTAAACTCATTTAAAAATGCTGTAAAATCATCAGGCGAGACATACATCCAATTTGCTGCAAGATTGACGGCAAATTTCCAATATTATTGTTCGTTAAGAAAAGTTAATTCCTTTGAATCTCTATGTGATCTTATAATTTCTGATAAATTATTTGAAACTTTAAATAAGGAAACTGCAACTCATATTGGCATTCGAGAAGCAGAAGATGGGTTTAGGCCTATTGATTTAGCTAAAGAGTGTGATATTTATATTTCATCTAGAAGCGGATCACATAAAGAAATTCCTATTACTTATGGATATACCCAAGACCCCTTTAAAAATAGATCACAAAACTTTAAACCAAAGATTAAAGAGAACTATCCCCAATATCTTAAAAGAGAAAATAAAAATTGCTTTATATGCGGTGATTCATCTCATTACCCAAGAGACTGTGAGAAGCGTTTTAAACCTAAAGAATCTAACAGCCACATCCATAATAGAATAAACGTGAATACTTTGAAAGTCGAGAGCGAAAAACAAAATAGCGATGAATTCGCAAATCTTCAATATGTACACATTTTTGTAGAAAATCAGCCCGTAACAGCCTTGATCGATTCAGGTTGCTAGATCCCAGTTTTAAATTCCTCACTAATTAGAGTGAACCAGCCTTCCGAAGAAATCATAACATTAAGTTCATGTTTTGGCGAACAGCGTATGGTAGAAGTTAAACCGATAAATCTTTCTCTTAATCAACACTCACCCGGTCTAAGTGTTCGAACGGCAATATCACCGACCTTGACCGAAGAATTTATTATACATCCCAGTGTATATGCTGAAATAAAGAAACTAGGCCACGCAAAGAGCGATGTTTTATTGAGTGAAAGTGAATCCTCTTTGAGTGCAGATTTAGGTGCTTATGCTTATCCTAGTGCTGTTTCTTTTTCAAATGTTTCTTTTTCAAATGTGATAGAAAACTCTAGTTGTGATTTGTCACATGTTAAAAACTTTAATACTAGAAATGATTTGAGTTCTCTAATTAAGGATTATAAATGTAATAAAATTAAGAGTACTAAGTTAAAATTGAGTATTATAAGAGAAAAATGTTCTGATATAGTATTGTGTAAGAAAGTAAATGGTGCCATGAAAACGAGTTCCGTGGACTTCAACTCCCAGCACAACCCAACCCTTTACCTATGAAGAGTAAACATCATCGGTTTACAATGCTCCGGAAAATCTTTGAGCCTTGGCAGTGGAAACGAAGGAAAAAGAGAAATCGTTTTGAACAGACGTCCAGAACTCTAGAGAGGAAAATATCGATGCGTTCAACCAAAGATCAACTTGTTAAAAAAGACGTTCTCATGCCTGTGAAACACAATGTTTTCCTGTGGAACCTTCCGGATGTCGAAGTGCCTTCACATGATGGAGAAACTGTCTAGTTCAGAAAAATTATGATATGCTAAATCTTTGTGTATTTGTCGTATAGTCCTTGTCTGTTCCGTCTTTTTTGTATGTTTCAGATTCTCCTCTGGTATCCATGGAAAGGAAAAAAGGAATACGTACCGCTGCGGACAGAGTACAGTCAGGCTGGCCGTTGTGGCATGCAGCCAAAAGCAAAACACAGTCTTCGCGCGCAGGCGCAGCTAATGAGAACTGAAACTGTGGAAACTTTTGAACTAGTGAAAGTAGAACCAAAACTTTTAAGAGAGGAGCAGAGAGAACGAGAGAGGTGCGCGAGCAGGCGTTACCTTCTGCATATCATCGTCAAACTTATCTGTTAAAATAGCTACCTTTTTAATTAATTTTTGTTTAATTTTAAAATAAATGTGAAGTAAGACAAACGTCTTGGACCCCTTGTTGTCTCCCACATATATATTTTTATTAGTCGAAAAAATTAAATTTTATATGAAATTGCAAGTGTACGAACCCTTTTGAGGCACACTGTATATGTGTGTATGTGCATTTTTGTATGTATGTGTTTATACATAACTGTAAACCGAATTATGAAAAATTATGTAAATTATAAGCCTTCATCTATACTAACTCGCGTAACTTCCTTCGAAAAGACTCGTTTATTAAAAACATTGCTTTTTTAGTCATTAATAAATTTAATTTGATTACGAATGCTTTTGAATAAAATAGAATGCAATTCGTGTTAGGTAAATTTGCTATAATCACATCCCTTATTACGAATAAACTTTTTAAAGAGCTTATCTGTAATACTTGAAGACTCTGATGTGTTTTTTCTTTGAACATTTGAAAACTTATTTTTTTAAAATTTATCTTTGAATATTTTATTTCAAATGCTTGATTAATTCAGTGGCTTTTCATTCTTCTTTTAACATACAATATAAAGAAGTAAATAGACCATTTTTAAAAATTATTTAATGCTGTTTCAACTATTTAAAATTTTATTTTTCATTGTTTATAATGATGTACCGAATCAAAAATAAAAAACCTTATGCATTTGTGATCGAATAAATAAGTACGTAATAAAAAAGAGATATATGGGTAATAAGGAACAAGATAGGGATAAAATAAAATGAAATTATTTAAAGATATGTAATTAGATTTCACTAAAAATGTAATTTGATTAATCAAATATGTATTCAGATTAATTAAAAGTAAACAGAAAATTAAGTAATGAAAAATTATTTGCTGTTAGTACAATTAACTCTAATGCTCTAAAATACTATGATTGATAAGTAATTCTTATAACATGATAAAAAAGTTCTATTTTTGAGTGAATATGTTGTAAATTTTTAAATAAATTTAAGATTACTCATTTTAAAATATTTAGTTAACTTAGTCCATGCACTTTTATTATAATTTTTCTTAAAATTAATTTTCTTCATTTATCAAATATGTTTTGGAATGTATTCTCCACGTTGCTTAGTGTTTCAATTAACACATTATTGCCATTAATTTTAAGTTATTTTTAATAATTATTTGGAATTACTGAATCTTAAAAGAATACTTTTTTGTGTGTTTTTTTTTTTTCATTTGAATGTCATTTTTTCCCTTTCTCTTTCAATACTAATATTTAACATCAGAACTGTTTTTATGAAGTATTTTAATTAAAAAGTTACCCACAATAATTTTATATAAGGAATTAAACAGTTTGACATTGTATATCAATTGAATGAGATTGATAAGTTTATCGTTACGAATGAAAATATCTCAGACACGAAAATTTTTAAGTGAAATTATTTTTAATTTAATAATTTTTTAATAGTCATTTTCAAACATTTTTCGTTAAATTTATTGTGTTTCGTTTATTACGTTCTTCAATTTAAAATAACTAACGGCTGTAATGGTAAATTTACAAACATTATGGTTCTAAAAAGAACAAACGTTTTATATTACAATGAATATATCAAATCTGCATTAAGCTTGTGAGTGTAGCATGTGTGCATTAATCTATGTGAGTATAACATATCTGCATTAAGTCTGTGAGTATAACATATCTGCAATTAACTAGTGATTGTAGCATGGATGTATTAAACCGGTTGATTGTGACAAATATGTATTACATTGTGATATTTGTGAGATGCATGTTAAATTATAAAGTTCAATGTATATGTTAGCTTATTTTATTAATGCAAATTGTATAAGTAAGGTGACTCAATAAATAACTTGAGATTAATGAAAAAATAATATAATAAAACGAAGAAACACTTCGTGAGTTGAAAACAACAGAACGTAGGCTATGGATTCGAAACTTGCACTTGTCGTATAAAATAAGAGGAATAACTGATATTTTAAATTTGAATGGGCTCTCATAATTTTTATTAAACATTTAGTTGAAGAAAAAGATTGATGTAACATGCAACATGTATAACTCGTTACTTCATTGGAGATTTAAATGATAATTAAATGCGAATTTATATATAAGAAATTCTTCTGAAAGGAGTTGAATGGAAATTTTTAGAAAAAAGGCTTCATATATATAGATTTTTATCTACTTGAGTGTTGGCTTGGAAAATGAATCTTATTAATCTTAACTAATCTTAAAAATTACGTATAACTAGCCCAAAAATATTCATACAGTAAAATTTATGGATATCAAAATCCCACAAATATTTTTAATACAATTGCAAAATAGTATTAACATATATTTCCGAAAATAAGCGGATTCTTGCATAAGCAGAATATGCGTTTTTAATTTAAAAAATTCCCCAAAATGCAAAATCTGTAATAAAAGAAGATAGAGTTTTATAATTTTCCAATATATCACTATAAGAAAATTGCTGTTAACTAAAATGCTGACTGCAATTCTAATAACTTTATCTGAAAGTAACATTTTTTTCACTCGTTTGTTATCTAGCACAATATATGTTCAAATCGGACATATTATTTGTTTGGAAAATAAGTGCGAAGGTAAATTCTTATACATGATGGGAGCGTCAATCAATGTTTCATGTTCTGGAGGCAAAACTCGCTGTATGATGACCATATGCATTCAGACATCAAATTGAGTAAATGTAAATATTACGAACTATTCAAAAACTTGGATTCTTACAGTGACTTTGAAGGTTTTGGGTGACTTTTATTTTCTTCTTTTAAAATGAAAGTCCCATTCAAAACACTAATGAAGTTAATAGATTACTATTAACTATTACTTGCGCATAACTAACATAAAAAATGTTAAAAGGAAAAAGAAAAGAGTTTTTCTTTTTTTGGATTAGGGGATCCGTATAAAAGTCAAACCTGCTCTCAATCTTAAAAAATTCCAAAAGTTATCAGCTTTTAAACTGGTATATTTTTTCCTTCTTCTTTACACTTTAATTTCAGAATTGCTATTGTTTCTTCTATAGGAAATACTTAATTGAAATTCTGTACTTTAAAATGTGTTTGAATCTAAGCGACTGTTTTAAGTGTATTAAAACCCTAACTGAAAAGCGAAAGCGTATTGAAAAAATAGATCACGCTCTCTCCAAATCAGACAAAAAAATTCCGCATGAAGGAAAAAATATGGAAATGGCAAAAACACTATTCGATAATAAATACCAGGCTAGAATAGGTTCAAGAATGAATTTTTAATAAACAATAAAATCTTTCACTCATTTCTACCAGGCCGGAAAAAATATGAATATTGCATGAAACTAACAACACAACAGGAAAAGTATCATTTCATTCTCTAGCATCGTCTTGGGAAATTTAAATGAGTGACACTTCAAAGCAGGATCTTTCTCTTCTTACTCTTTTTTCCGATTTTCACTCTCAGTTTGCCCTCCGCCCTGATACGACAAGTGCAAAATGACATCCGGGTTTTTAGTGGGCTTCTAGAATGTCAACGATATGTTCTCTGTTGTGTCTGGACCCTGCACCATCTGGGCAGCCCACCCTTCTAGCATATGCATGAGTTGCGTGTATGTACGGATAAAAGTCCCTGACAGCAGTGTCAGTACCCTTTTCCCCTCTATACCATTGACTGGCTCTTCAAAACATTTTTTATACATATAAAGGGTCTGTGTGTAGTAGGGATGAAATATTTCTTTTTAAGCTTCCGAGGATTAAATAGTTGTCATGTACTTGCTTTTGTTATTAGATGCCTACGATATTGTTGTTGTAACTATTTGAAACCTTTCAGTTAGAAAGAATGATTGACGTGTAAATGGTTGTCCACTAAACAAGTGCAAAGTTTTAAACATTTTTTTTTTTTTTGCAATTAGAGTTTAACGAAAACTTTAACTATGTATAATTATAATTAATCAATCAAAGTCTATATAAGGAATAAAAGTTCAGAATAATATCAAATGAATTTGAAGGGTTTATAATGGTTATTTAACTTTATTGAAAATAACTACATTGTAAAGCTTAAAATCTACACTTTCAAAATTTTCTCAAAACTAAAACCGATGTTTATAAAATTCATTTGGGATAAAGGCTAATTTAATAAGTTTTTAATATTTATATATATATATATGAATAAGAGCGTAAAATATAGTACAGTGTTGAATATAACTTCTAAACAATTTATTTTTTAAAAAAAAAATAATTTCTTAGATATATTTTATAAGCTCACAATAGTTAAAAATTTTAATGTCACATACAATTAAATTTAACTGCCACAATATTATGTTAATTAAAAATATTTTAGTAACATGTTTCTTTAAATTTAGATTTCTAAAGCGGCTCATTATATTAAAAATTATACAAAATTTGATTTTTTTGTATCACAGTGTTTGTAGAGATGATTAATATCGACAAAGAGATTATCAAGATTGTTTAAGCTATAAATAGTTTTAAAAGAATAAATGAAAAGTATATAAACTGATAAATTTTGTACATAATAATTTATACATATTTATTTATATACGTTACATCTAAAAACTTTATTAGTTTTTATGACAGTCATATCCATTCCTCATTTAATTATCTCTCTTTCTCTATACTTTTTTTATCTGAATATTTGATTTCTTTTTCCACGAAGAAGAATACTTAAATAAAATGCATAATTTTGAATATTGTAGAAGCCATGCGTTTTGAATTGTATGAATTCAGCACTTTTAAAATGTAAGCATATTTATTACTTATTAAAAAGTGCCAATTTTTTCATGCATGTTTTCAAATATACATATCATTTTAAACATAACAGCATAATTCGCATAAAAAATTTCTTAAAAATTAAAGTTACATTATCTATTTAAATAAATGAGTAATTTACCTGTAAAGTTGGCTTTCTGTGTGGCTGAAATCGTTAGACTTTGAACTCAAATTACACTAACTATAAATATAAAATTTAGAATACTTAGCTTTTATCTTGAATTACAAATTTTATTTACATGTTTTGCATTTACATAAATGATTATGAATTTAAAAATCAAAATTTGATAAAGTGGGATAAATTCGAAAACACGGTGCTGCAAATAACTCAGCATCGCAATCTTGACAGTAAAACCTTGTTTCTCTTTTTATCTTATCACTTTTTACCATCTCTCTTTCAGCTACAAATGCTATACTGCCGTGCTGGATTAGTTTTCTTCTCTAATGGGCGAATATAATCAACAAAGTGTGTTTCAGACAAGCGCGAAGAAGAGAGAGGGGGGGCTCAGCAAAACAACGTCCGCTTTTCACAGCATATTCCACTTAGAGGTGCTTTTCAACTATTCAAAACCATAAAAAGTACATGTGAAGAAATTCGGGAAAGACTGATTGCACAGTGTAAGGGCTCACAGTGCCCAAATTCAGCTCGGGAAAAACCGAGAAGTGGTTAAATATACGTACAATGATTAAGGTAACGTTTCGGAAATTCCTAATCACATAAATACAAAACTTTAAACAACTTATATCAAAATCATGTTAAATCATGAAATTTATATTGAAGAAATATTTATAGGCGTTATTTGCACTGTATGCTAAAATCTAACCACTAATTAAAAGTTTAAATTGAAGTTAAACCTTATTATAATAATGAACAAGACATCATGAAATATTTGTATGCACTACATTCAAGATAGTGATTGTAATACTTAAAATTATTGATGCACATTTTAAAAATAAAACAACTAATTTTTAAAAATGTGCACTTTCATATAAATATATACCCTACATTAATATATTTAACAGCAAAATCTAATTTCATCTGTTTGAAACACAATTTCCACAATTTAAAGTAAGTCTAAATACAAATTTAAGTAGTACTGGTTAAGATTAGAATATTTTGCTAGAAAAAGAAAACTCAAATAAAAAGGATAAAAAATTTAAAGCAATTTTATAGAGAAAATAATCTTTCGTATAAAATCTTTTTTGTGCCTTTTTTATTTGCTGAGAACGTGTATAACATATTTGAGTTCTAAGGCTAAATAAATTCTTTGGTATATAACATAAAATTATGCAAAAAATAAACGAATTTTATTTTAATTACAATTACTGTATACATCTGAAAATAATGCAATAAAAATTTTCTGAATAAGCAACCAACTTTACGCGAAATGTTTTCCAAATGTCTTTTATTAACGAATAATGAATAGTTTTTTTTAAAAAAATTACAGTTTACATATATTTAATGCATTTTCCCGTGATAGTATTTTCGTATTTGACACTCTTAAATTGAGTCTCACAAAAAGGTACAAATGAGTGATATATTTTCAAAATAAGAACTGAACAGATTTTTATGTTAAAGTAGTATTGCTATTTTGAAGTGTTTGAATTAATATTTTTTATACATTTAGAAAATAATGAATAGGAAAATTTATCTAAGAGAAATGCTATTTTGCGACAAACAATTCGCCGTTGTATGTGTTCAATATGAAAGCTAATGATTAGTTTATTATTGTTTTGTACATTCTTTTTACAGTTAATTTAATCAGACACACATAATATCTTGCTTTAACTATTGAAGAATATTAACTTGCTTTTATAGTCTGAAAAATCAAATAATATATATATATATATATATATATATATATATCCTCGTACTATACAAGCATATAACGATACTTAACTTTGCCAACACTTCTGAGTTCGATAGTTTGTATATTATTTTAATTTATGAAATTTCATCCTATATCGGTTGTTCCTAAGAATATGATTAATATACTCCATGTGGGTGTGTATCTTGAACATTAACGTGACAAGAAATTCAAACGAAACAGTTTTTGAAATTGAAGAAAGTACTAAATTATGCAGTACGTACCAATTTGTTCATGTTTATCAAATTTTTATGTTCTTTTATGAATCAAAAATATAAGAGGTTGACATGTTTTTACTAAAAAAGTACTGTATGCAAGCTGTGCAATTCTTTTTTTGGGGGGAAATCGATGCAACATATTCATATAAGTAATTGAAACAAATTTCACTTTTATTCTAAAAATGGTTTTTCTTTCATGTAATGAATTCTAGATTTTTTTTAAGAAAGTAGATAAAATACACTGAAGAGCTAAAACAATATGAACACCTATTGTTGAGCCACCTTAGGACTGAAAATCAGCTTCAACTTGCCTTGGCATGGATGCTATAAGTTTTTTCTGTAGATGACTGGAGACGGGTTCTTCCAAATTTCTAAACAGCGGTCGAGGAATGTCGAGATATTCAGACATGGCGGTTTTTGATCTTTGAACTACCTTTTTATGAAAGTATAAATGATCTTTTTTTTTATCAGATTAAGATCCAGTGATTTAGGGGGCCAGGACATTAACTGGAATTCATCGTTATGACCCTCCAGGCACTCCAACACTAGCTTTGTGACATTGGACATTATCCTACTGGAAGATTCCATTTCCAGTTGAGAAAACAGACGTCATGTAAAGATGCAAATCTGATCCACATTTATGCTCAGATAATTCACAGCTTTCATGGTACATTCTACTACAACTAAGGGTAACAAAGATTCCTAGAGAACGTCCCCCGGAGCATAATACTGACATCACTAGCCCGTGTACGACCTTCTGTGCATGGGGAGAGCAACTGTTTGCTTGAAAGGTGGGTCACCCCGAATCTTCCATCAACATGATGAAAAAGAAATAGGGAATCATCAAAACAGGGTTCACTTATCTTACACTTATCCATGGCCCATTTATGATGTTTCTGGGCCACCGTAAACGTAGTTGACAATGACGCTTAATTATCACATGCACACTAGTGGGGCGTTTGCTTTGCGGTCCATAATCCAACAATGCCCGGTGAACTGTACGTTCCGAAACCCTTGCACTTGAACCTACATTGTATTGAGCAGTCAGCTGAGCCATTGTCTAGCGGCAATTTTGCTTTACCACGATAGACCATCTCCAATGGTTTTTTCTCGTATCTACAACTGGTTTTGTCCTCATTTATCCAGTTTGCATAAATGCTAACAATGGTACATCATGAAAACCAATCCAGCCGTTCAGTTTTGGAGATACTAGTTCTGAGTCTTCGGATTCTGCCCTATATAAAAGTCGCTTAGGTCAGCAGCCCTACCGGTCTTCGCAAAAATAAGGGCATGAATCATTCCTTACCTTCTCCAGCAGCAGTTAAATACATTTTCAACTTAATATCATGTGCCCTCCACGTCATCCATACGAGTTCATTGAAAATATTGGAGTGTTCTTAATGTTTTGGCTTGTCAGTGACTATTAAATTAACACCGTAATTGAAAAATTAGGTTTTTGTTGTTTATATTCATGATATTATTTTTAAGTAGGTTGAATACAATTTCCACTTCATTCTTTTAAAATAAACCAATAAGTTACAATTGATTTTGGATAATTTAAGGGTAAAGTATTTATAGTGGCAAATTTTACACAATGTAAGGCACTGAAATGCAACCCCGAGGAGTGACTAAAAAAAACTATGCAAATTTCAGGAAAAATATACTTCATGGAGTAATGTAAATGATGTGAAATTAGTAGATTTCAGAACGAAGGAATGTAAAGGAAAAAAACTCAGGATTAGTTACTATCCGTATAATTTTTTTTTACTAGGAAAATCATTACGGATTATTTTTCTTGTCTCAGAAGACAAGATCAATAGCAGAGAATGCCAAATCGTCACCAACGGAATCAGTTCTAACACATAGATGATCTTATGAGAAACATGGTGACCCACCTATCAACATATATGAATTAGATATCCTCTCCTGTCTACATCTTTACAGTTAGTTCTATGGAACTAATGTTTGATATTTTCTTACGAATAGCTCAAAAATTTTATAGATTGTCGGACAACTATGAAAGATGTCGAAATGTTACTTAGGAACTTGTTTTTATGGCAATTTAGTCCGGACATCATTCTACCCTTTATGTCATGTTATGTAATAGTCAATTTTAAACAAAAATATTTGAAGTGGAACATTTAGATTGTTTCCAGTTATAATATCACTAATTCAGCTACAAACGTTACCACGCTCTTCTCCAATTGGGCATGTAAGGATTGAGACAAACCTTCAGAATTCAATAACACAAATATAAAATTTCTACAACATTAGATGAGAACGTTGTTAACTCTAGTGCCGTTTGAATAAGATAATTTTTTTCTTATCTCCCATAAATTAAAACAAAATCCTTACATGTTATTGTGAATTACAAGTATGTATTTGATTTCATTAAAATCATGACTTTACTTTAAAATAGTTCCATTATATTTTCCCCGAAAGAATGTTATTTCTTCCTTAATATTTTGAGAACTTTTTTATTTATACATTTTTTCGTAATGATAATTCATGACAGTTTTGATAAGAAATCGAAAACAATTATACTTCTTCAAATTACATAAGCGAATTAAAGTAGAAGTAAAATGAATTGTTAAAAAAAACCCTTTAAGATACTTTTATTTCTTTTTTTATATAAATGTGTACAATTTTAAATTTGTATCGATGTAATTTTATCTCAGAATATAAGAAAACAGCATTGCAAATTCTTCTAATAATCTGAAATTTGATTAATTACACGCTTATTGTTCTTTTGTAAATTAAATTATTTTATATTTCTTTGCAAAAGCAATATCCGAGTCAACTAATTTTACCGCAAATAGTTTTTAAAATCAGAATCTAAGTGCAATGAATGATTTTTATTATGCATTTTTTTATACATTACATATATAAATATGTGTCATTTTCGATAAATCGAACGTAAATAATTATGTTTTAATGAATGAACTGATGTGATATTTATGAATTCAACATTCGTAGCAGAATCAATTCAATTTAAACTAAATCCACTGGAAATTTATATAGTTCATTATACAAATTAAATTAGTAAATACTTTGTGAATACGCAATATAGCAGTTTTTTTTAAATCTTCTGAAGCACTTGCTTATGATAAGAAATCCTTAATATCTACAGTTTTCTCCTCAGGCATCTTGATTCAATAATAAAACACACGGAACTGCATTTGTCCGGCTCTTATTAACAGTATCTAAAATAAAATTCCTAGGGTATTCTTGGTGGGCAGCTTTTTTATGGTAGTTTCCTTGAAAAGGAAACGGAAGAATATTTCTCTGAAGAGCAAAAATCTTTCACTCGCTTAAATTTTTTCTAAGGAATCAGGAAAAGATACAGAATTCCCGTGAATAGAAGACGAATTACGGGATAAAATTGGTGCCACTCTCTGAAGACCAAAAGCTTTATATCCAAAGTGCGCTGCGAAATTTGTAACTTTTTTTATCCTGGTTCTCATTTCTCGTGATTTTGTTGTCACAATTTTTCTTACCCAGCTTACAGAGTGGATAATTCATCCTGTCATATTAAATCTAAGTGTTTCGTAATTCAGTTTCAGAATAATATAACTCATCTTGGAAACTAATCTTTCATTTGAGATTTTCATTTTTTTTGTTCATGTCTATTTATATCTTCATTTACCACTGCATATAGGTTATATAACGTTTTCACTTAGAATCTTATTTTATTTTATTATACTATATATATATATATATATATATTGAAGGCATATAATTCCCATTAACCATAAGTAGCATACGAGGCTTACAGAAGTAAGTAAAATAAGGTAAAATAAATAAAAAGTAAAAATAACAAAACAAAAGTTACTAATTAATGAAACAAATAAGCTACAAATACAAAAATACACTACAAGATAAAACAATTATGTAACAAACCAATACAAAACATACAAGTACAAAATAGAAAAATGAATTACGTAACAAGTTACAAAATAGAGAAATGAAAAATTTGCAAAAGAATTACACCCAACCGTGCAAAATTTATCAGAAAGCAAGTTACTCGGTTTCAAAGAAAATCAAATCACCTTAAAAATTTAAAAAAAATCCTGTAAAATCCTTGTTTTAAAAATACTTTCAAATCTTAAAGTATGTATGCAGTAGCATCTTTATTACAGTTATTCATGTAACATTTAATTATAAAACAGTATCATATATAGTTTGTAGTTATTTTATTTCTTATATTTTAATTGAATGAAATATGTAACTACATTTCACAAACTGAGTAAAATTACTTTAATTTATGTACATAACTGTATTTATGAAATGTAAAATATAAATTTTTGAAATAATTATGTATAATGCTTAGAAAGATGATTTTCAGTACGCATTTTACATACATTCATAATATTAAAAAATAAATTCGCTGTGATGTATGGTTTTTATGGGAATATGATGTATCATAAAAATAAGCAATGTAGGCATGTGATAAGATAAAAACAGAGCCATGGCTTTAGATAAGAATCTCGTTATTTTCCAGGAAAGCTTATTGAAAGAAAAACGAAACATTTGACTAATCCAATTTATTTAATTTGGAGCTTTCAAATAAAAAAAAAAATGTTTTATCTCTGAACTACAGAAATTTATCTATGGTCTATTATTTTATTCTTGTTTGTTTTGCCTTCAATTAAAAGTTTAGCATAATTCAACAAAAAACAGCTGTATTTTTTCGAATTGAAAGAGAAAGTCTAGGAAATAAACTATTAATTATTTTATAAACTTCACTTTCTATTGTTTGTTTCATTAAATATCTTTTGTTCCTCTCTTTTAATAGAAACCTCCCCCTCAAGGATCAAATGAAAAAATAAACAAAAACTATAAGATTGTAACTAATACAATAATTTTATTTTACAAAACCGTAAAAGAGAAAAAATATATTTTTAGCTTTTGAAAACTTATAAAAATTTTAATGATCAGAGCTAAGAAAAAAATAATTTACCTGCTGGATTAGTTGAATGAGTATTAGTGAAAATACCAAATTGAATTTATTAGGATTTTAAATTACATGTTTTTGTGCAAATTTTCTACATTTACATTGTATATTTTGTAATATTTAACCACATGTTTTTAGTCAAACATTTACAAATTTCATAATATTCTTCTGACCAAATTTTATTTATTCTTGAAAATCATTTTAAAAGTTTGCCCTTTAATAAGAAAGAATTAAACTGCTATTTATCTAACTTAAGACGAATCATGTCAAATTACACCACTAAATTATGTGAAAACAGCATGAAATTCTCACTTTCCTATTGCTCTCTTACGCCCAGCAATTGATCACTTTTTCTCACGAAAAAGCTTATGTAAGGATTAAACCACTTCACTGTATCATTAGCACGTATTCTTCCGGCGTGCGTGTGCGTGCACTGCAAGCTGAAATCTGAGATCAGGAGCAAACGAATGCGAGAGTCAACAGTTACGCTATTCATTTTTCTCTTCGCACCGGACATCCTTGTTTTAGTGTACCAGACGTGGTGGTAATGTTCATTTCCAGAAAATACGACGCAAAGGGAATATGGTTATAAATCATTCTTGGCTCAACTTCTAAAAGAAACAGTTTTTTAATCAGGATATAATATGAATTTCACTGCCTCAATCCAAAAAAATATTATGAAATAACAAGAAAGGAAGAGGTATATTTCAAAGAAAGGATATATATATATATATATGTTTATATATATATATTCTTAGTCAGCATTGCTTGTAGAATATCACTTTATTGTTTACAAAATATATATGTATGCATATATATGACATTGAGTATCTTTGTACCTTGTTTTTATTATATGTTCCCCATTTTCCATTATTTTGATTCATGAAATTTTAATTTAGATCAAAATTAAAGTCGGATTTTACTAACAATTCAACGAATAAATCTTTATCGTGTATAAAATTTCCCTTGACCAAGTTAAACATAACCATTGATGGGACTAAAAAAACTCAAATCATAATTAAGTTTAATAACTTTATGATTAAAAATACACCTTTAACACTAGAACGACTGAAACTTATATATAGTATATACTATCTATATTGCCCAAAGCAGTCAAAATGACTGCATTGTGAAAAAATAATTAATGTGAAAAAAATTGTTTTAAATTAATTATTAATGTTTTTTTTATATTCTTTAGAGTTGGATAACAAGTTATTAGTAAATATTAACAGTAAAAAAAATTGTTTCACTAGGAAAAAAATATATTCTAAAAAACTCGAAGAAATTGTTCATTATATATGTAATTTTTTTCTAATCGAAATTAAAAAGCAGACAAAATGACTTCTTTTGGGCAATCCAATAATGATTCTTTATAAAATAAAACATACATTTTAGAAAAATAGTATACTTCGTTGGGATGTAAATAGGGAGTTCTCTTGGATTTGACGATATTTTTTTAGATCCCATGGTGAGATAATAATTTCATTGTGGCAGACTACTTTCTTCGGTAAACCAAACACAATTAAATGCTGATTCACTCCAACAAGAACATGCATTCTGTACTTTCATTTGCTAGTGAAAGATACTTTTTAAAAAAGACAGATGATTCTCAATATATATATATATATATATATATATATATATATATATATATATATATATATATATATATATATATATATATATATATATATATTGAGAGAGAGAGAGAGAGGGAGAGAGAGCGAGAATCTGGCAATAACTTGTTTATTCTACTTAGATTTAGTGCAGGCTCTGCATGTCTGAATGTAATTTTTAGGTAAGTTACCTTTATCTTGTAATGGATTTAGATATTATATTAATTATTTTCAATAGGTTTTTGCTAAGTACAGTCATGTCTATAAATTAAGGATAATGAAGTTCAGGCATATATATATATATATATATATATATATATATATATATATATATACAGTATAATAAAATAAAAGTGAAGAAATAATAGAACCTACAGTGCTAAACAAGTATATATATATAAATATAGTAGCTGACCCAACCCCGCGTTGCTGTGACTTTTTTTTAAATACGTTGATTTACACTCATGTCCATAAATTAATTATAATGAAGTTCAGGCAATGAGAGAGAGAGAAAGATACAGAAGCAAAACAAATTTGACTTATTTGTAAAGTCTATTTATTAAACAAAAGGTAAAGAGCAAAAAAGATGCTATTAGTTTGACATAATTAATAAAAATTGAGATTTTTACTCCCTGGAGCAAATTTCAAAAAATAACCTATTTACAAAAAACAGTATAACATGGTTAGTATGATGGTTAATACGGAGTATGTCTCCTGTACGATGCAATACAGGCATTACAGCGCCTAGGCAGGCTGAGTTTCAAATTATCAATCTGACCTTGAGGAATATTACACCACTCATCAAGTAATGCCCTCCGAAGTTCCGGTACACAGGTGGGAGGTGGTTGACGGGCTGCAATTCGTCGCCCAAGCATATTCCACACATGCTCTATTGGATTCAAGTCCGGTGAGTATGCTGGCCAATTCATACGGGTGATATCCTCCGATTGAAAGCATTTGTCTATAATGTTTGCACGATGAGGACGGGCGTTGTCATCCATAAACATAAATTAAGCACCCATGGCACCCCGAAACAAACGTACTTTGTTGTTCCAGAATGACATCCCTATAGATGTGGCCTGTCATCGTTACACTCTGAACATGCGGGTCAGTTCTGGAACCAAGAATAATTCCTCCCCAAACGAGCCATCCAGCACCACCGTAACGGTGTCGTTCAATGGTGTTCTCTTGGTGGTAATGGGTACCTGGCGCTCTTCATATTAATGTCCTGCGAGAATCAGACTGCAAACAGAACCTGGACTCATCGGAAAGCATCACACAAGACCACTGTTGTCGTGTCCCCAATGTATGCTCTCTACTCCAGGTTAATCACAGGCGACAGTGAGTTGCGGTAAGTGGAACACATCTGACAGGCCTCCGAGCATATAGACCAATGTGCCCTACTCGTCTGTACATGGTCCGCCTTGAAACTTTTGTACCTGTAGCTGAAGAGAGCTGACGAGACAGGTCTGATTCTGTGCTCCGTCTGTTTCTTTTGGCAGTAACTGCCAAATATATATACCGGTCCTCATTCGGCGATCTAACTTGGGGGCGACCTGTGCTGTAACATCTATTCACATTACCATCATCTTGGAATCGTTGAAAAAGTCTGGAGATAACATTCTGGGCGATTCCAAGTTCCTTGGATACTTCCTGCTGGGTACGTCCACATTCCAGTCGTCCAATAATTCTACCACGTAAAATCATCCAAATGCTTCCTTTGTGCCATAACTATGCGGTTAGTGCACTGAAAGGCTTTTAAAGCGCTTGTGAACACTTTTACTTCTTTGCCACCATTCCTTATATACCCCTCTCTTACACTCTCGCCATTGTGACGTACTATCCGCGCCATCTGGTGGTTTCCTGTAATTTGCATATTCTTCTTCAAGATCTGTGTGATAATTCTATAAGTGAAATTTTTATTTTAGAGTTCAATTTCTGTGTGATTCTGAATTATCCTTAATTTATGGACATGAGTGTAATATTATTCTAAGCTATTCAATGTAGTCAAATTAATCTTTGTTTACAATTTTGGAGAGCTGAAATTAAGTATATATATAAAACAATATAATGTTTTTTAATTTTTCTTTTTATTCATTCCCTATTTAAGTATAGTATAATACATGAATTTCTTATGAAGTAGTTAAATAACAGCATATGAAGATTTAATTTTATAAATGAGGTGAATAATGTTAATATTTTTAGCAATTTTTAATATTATTTTCATCATTCTTAATTATAATAAATAAACAATTTTAATATAAATTTAATTTAAATAAACTCTAATGGGTGCAATATATTTTTTGGTAACTTGTCTTTTGCTTATGGAAATAGATTCGGTGGTTTCCTCACACTTAATCATGCAACATATATGTAGTTAACCATGCTATAAACATGGATTTTCTCCTAAACGGACATTGTATGAATTTGTTATATATATTTATAGTCATCGCGAAAGCCAAATGAATTATTAATTTAAGACTTTTGAATGGTATAGGAGATTCTGGTAGTATGAGTGGAATACGTGGCAACTGGATGAACCTTTAAACTTTACAATTAAAATTGTTTCTTTAGGAAGATTCTCGGTAATTCTTTTGGTGACCAAACATGTACCGTTAGATAAACTAAGTGGATTTAAGTTACGAAGCAGAATAACCAATCTTAAACCTAAGATTGTGATGTGTCATCCCTAATATATCTAGGGAATTCAAAAACTTTACAGTTTTATTTTCATCAACAATAGTGTCGATTGATTTAAAAAGCATGAGATCACTTGGCAACACCTCTGTATCTGGTAGTTTATTTCGTCAATATCAACATTTTTTTTTTGCCTAAAATAACAGGATTACAGATCCAGTCAATGTCTAGATTAGTTATACAGTATATCCGAAAGGACACTCTCAACCAGTTTTTTTTGTCTGAGCAGTAATACAGAAATTGTCTGAAAATTTGATACATTGTGTATTTTGTGGCAGTTATACTTCACTGTTTCCAATGTCTAGCAGTTGGTTAGTAAATATCTGTGCCGACTGACCATCTTGCAATTGAACTCGCGTGTTTATGGTCAATCAAAGTGTTTCAACGTTTCGC
Source organism: Trichonephila clavipes (assembly GCA_019973935.1). Classification (NCBI taxonomy): domain Eukaryota; kingdom Metazoa; phylum Arthropoda; class Arachnida; order Araneae; family Nephilidae; genus Trichonephila; species Trichonephila clavipes. The sequence continues at coordinate 1,022,892 of BMAU01018592.1, read as the reverse complement.
CTTAAAAACGTTTGTTTTTAACTTGCGTTAATCTCGTGAGCAAAAGTAAAGTGAGGAACGGCTTGCAATGTCCATCGGAGATCACCAGACAATAATATGACAGCACCACCGAATATGTTTTCGTTGCCTTTTAAATTTTATAAAGCTCCATGTAAAAATTAGAATGATTCTTAATGTGTCAGAGTACACTCATTGCAGATTATGATTGAACTCTTTTGAAATATTGTAGCCATTCTGCTTTTTTTAATAATTTACATTGCGTCTGGTTTTTCATTGAATGTTTAATGGCAGTTGAAGTGTTGAAAGCGCAGTTCATCCACCATTTTATAAAGAGGCTGCAATGCCTTAAGATGGAATTTTCTGTTGATCATATTTTCACAAGGCTGCGTCTGCAAACTTAGTAGCTATAGAGAATAAAAATTCAAACGAGGGAATCGAACGCAAAGTCATTTGACCTCATTCCGGCAATATCCAGCAAAATTAAGGGAGTTTCTGCAATCCGAATCCAAGGGTTTCGTTCCCTATCCCTAGATGAACATGTTGCCCACTTTTGACGTCCCTGCTCCTGCAAGTTCCATCCCTGAGGGGAAAGAACAGTACTATCTATCATCCGGCATTATGTGGCAAAATTACTGGATCTTCTAAAGTCCGATTTCAGATTCTTGTTTCCCACCCAGGAAAACACCAGTAACGCACTTTGCACATTGCAAGAATTTTAAGGAAAGCTCCAGCCATGGTTCGCTTAAAATACGTTCGTCTGGCATTATTTGAGATGGTAACGGGAATTTTTCTCGAATTGGATTGAATATTCGGATCGTCCGGCAATGTTCGGAAAAAAAGTTACGGGAATGCCTAAAATCTGATTTCAGATTCCCATTTCTCACTCCGAAACACACACAGGACTTCTTTTCGATGTCTCTGTGCGTGTAAATTCAGCCACTAGTGAAAATAAAAATTCGAAAGCAGGACACGAACACGAAGCCAATCTACCTAATTCCGGCAATATCCTGCAAATTTATGGCAGTTTCTGAAATATTATTTCAGATTCTTGTTTTCAATCTCTAAAAGGTAACTGGGGACTATATCCGGCTTCCCCGAGCCTCTTAGTTCAGTCGCTGGAAAGGGGCATTACGGTCGCCTGGCATTATCCAGCAAAGTTATGGGAGTTTCTGACATCCGGTTTTGGATTCTCGTTCGCCTTTCCAAAAATGACCCTATTTGCACTTTTTCCGCTCCAAAACTTTTGAGAACAGCTCTTGTCACTGTCTGAGTAATAGATATTAGTCAAGAATTATCCGGCAAAGTTCCGACCATTTTTCATATTGGATATCAGATTCAGGTTGCCCGTCTCAAAATACGTCAGAGACGAAGTTTTCATGCCCCAATGTTTTTAGCGTAAGGCCCTGCCAAGGTGTTTCTAAGATACGGTCACCCAGCACTGTCTGGCAAAGTAATTGGTATTTTTGAGATTGAATTCAAAATTCAGATTCCACGCTCCAAAATACACCTGGAATTATATTTTCATGAACCTTGATCTCCCCAAATTCCACTTCCGTAGGCTCACACACATTCCAATATTTTGTGAATTTTCCCGTTTTCCGGATTCTTAACATTTCTGGAAATAAAAAAAATTATGACGTCAACAATTGAGATAAAATCTATCTTATATTTTAAGTTGGATGAAATGACACACGAAATGCAAAATTGTATCAGAATCGGTTGCGTAGTTTCGGAGTCAATCACGGACAAACACTGTGACACGAACAATGAGTTATATACAAAGATATATGTTGAAGACAGATAAAAAATAATTCCCTTTGCACGCGAGTTTCACGCGGAGCTTACAGAAGTAAGTAAAACAAACAAAGTAAGATAAATAAAATAAAAGGAAATAACAAAACAAAAGTTAAGAAATAAGGAAATATATAAAAAAAAGTTTTACAAAATAAAACAATTACGTAACTAAACCAACACAATTAAATTACAAAAACAAAGAAATGAAAAATTTACAAGCAATTACAAAATCAAATCAATCAATGAAGATGCGATATGCAGTGAACGAAGCATTCATTACTTGAAACGAAAAAAAAAATAATAGGCCACCTAATTTTAAGAGCATGAAGTTTAACTTTATGAAAATTTTCTTTATTTCTTAAATTTTGAACAAAAAACCTTTGCTCCCCACCAATATTGCAGTCATAAAGTTTGGAAGGGCGCAGGCTGAATCTATTGAGGTACACTTGAAAACTAACAAGATGAGTGAGGAATTGCGTGATTATATATATATATATATATATATATATATATTATATCGTTAATATATTAAGCAATTAATTCACCTTCGGTTGTTTTTCCTGAGAATTATGATTGAAATGTATAATTTACATTACTTTTCCCAAATGATATTTGAAGCCCAAGAGGAAAATACCTGTGATACAATGATGGTTTGTTAAATGTTTGATATTAATTATTATCGAATTGACAAGCATTTGATTAAGAAGGAGAGTTATTGGTGAATATATTTGGAAATACCACAACAGAGGAATGAATAATGATTGCATTAGGAGTTCTGCGAAAAATAATAGTTAAAGAAGTTAAATTATGTAAGTGATTCAGATTTTTTTTTCAAAAAATAATGAATATGTGGATTCGAATTCTTTTGTGATTCTATTTCTTTTCAGATATCTACTCATATTGCAATATTCTTGTGTACAGCTGAAACCCAATCGTTTCATTTGACTCAGCAATTTCGTATTTATGATTTCATATGGACAATGATGCACAAAAACTGAAATTTAATGAGCGGTGTTGCATCTTTCTCGATAATCTAAAAAATAAGGTTCATTTTTGATCAAAAGGATTATACTTCTAACTGAAAGTAAGCATTTGCTGTTTAAAAAGGTTATAATTATAATTTCATAATGTTATATATAAAATGTTTCTTTAATTCACTAAGGTTCAATAACTTATTTTTATATACGTTGAAATTTCGTTTTTTTAAATTTTTTTTTGAATTTCTTATTTTGTTATCTGCGAATTTCTATCGATGTAACCACTTTTAGCAATGGTACTATCGATACATATTGTTAGTTTTATCGCTAAAAGCAATTACCAAACAAAGTTTTAGTTTCCCCAAAGTACACCAAAATTAACGATTTAACCATTTTACTGTATTTTCAGTTGAGAATCTCAAAGTTTGCTTAATTTATTTTCAAATATTCAATAATACATGTTTTTGCAAAAATACTTTTTACTTTAAGATTTTTTTCAATTAATTATAACTTTAAATAACTCTTGTTTTTTTTATGGAAATACAGGGGGAAATTGTGTCCCAGTGCAGTAGAACAAGTATTATTCTACTTTATTTCGTGTCTTAAAAATGAATCTTTATCTATTTAAAAAAGTTTTACATAAATTTTTAAGTTTTATTATTCAGGGAAGTAACTAAAAATTAAAAGAAACCTAAAAAAAATTGGACGATTGTAAAATACAGTGTTCACAAGACACATTTTGAATAATATACGACAGATGATAAATGAAATATTTTTCCATCGGCTTAAATTTTGAATAGTAATATTTTAAATATAAAGTTCATAAATGGATATGTCCCTTAAGATTCAAACTCGAAATGTAAAAGCTGATTTTGCTCTTTTATCTCTCTTTTATCTAACTTTTAGTTGTAAATTTACTTACAGAGATTTTAACAAATCGGTATAAATTAATTTTTGCAACCCATTCTTCAAAAATTTATGAAAGAATAACATTTATTTGTGTTTTTAAATTTCTTTACCCGAGCTATATGTGTTTATTATTAACAGTACTAAAAATTCATAGCTAAATGTTTAAAATTAATATGTATAAAAAAAGCCATGTGTTGAAAATGCCACAATAAAAAAATTAACTAAAACTTTCTTTAAATAAAAATATATATATATATATATATATATATATATATATATTATGAATCATACTCAATTACGGTGAAAAAGAGGTCAAAATTATATGGGAATAATGTTTATAAAATAAATGAAATTTAAGAACTAAAGTACTCATGTATGCTCTATATTAAAGACAACAGTAAAATACATAAATAGTTAATGCAAAGACAATGATGAAAAGTAAAATACTTTTATGTGCCATTAATTAATTAAAAAAACATTCCTGCGTGCGTTATTTATGTATATTTGGTAGTTTATGAAATAAGCTATACTATTGGAAAATTTTCGCATGTATCCTGAGCCATTAAATAGCCTTCTACTTCATTTTTTTACTAAATAAAATGTGATAAAAAGTTGAGGTGTGGAAAAAAATTCAACGCAAGTATCCGGATCATTGTTTATGAAAACAAGGATCTTATTTAAAGCTAATGGATTTTTAAGGACAACCAAACTCCACATGCTCATGTAGCGTCGGAAAACTTTTTTAGACGAGCAAAAAAATGCCAAGTGCAGATAACGAACAAAAAAATATGCAAATTAATAAAAATGACAAAAGAAGGGAAATAAAAAATAAATTAGTGTTCACTTGAAAACTAAAAAAAAACTTTCCTTTTATTTTCTTTCGCTTTTTTGAATAGTAGGCAGCATTGAAAGAAATAAAGCGTTTCAGACTTTTTTTTTCAATTTTTGAAAAATAATTCAAAGTTTTCCTTATTTTAGAAAAGAAGAAATGAGAGGATTTAAATTAAATTATCCTGGAAACTAAGAATATTTTCAATTTGAAATATTATTAATAATAACGAAACATATATGTCAAAGTTGGGACTTATTCCTTCAATATTTATATCAGGATGTTTAACCATAAACAGTTGAAAAAAAATGAGTTTCAGTCGTTACATTTAATGTTAAGTTCGTAAAGTTGCTGAGAAAAAATGAATGAAAATAAGAATTCCAACAACTGATCTCTAATGACATGAGCTTCAGAAATCCGTTGGTATAATTAGTATTTTCACTTAACTCTTGAAGTCCATAAATAAATTAAATAGAAGTTAAAAAATAATCTTTCAACTTTTATTACATTTGAAAGATACAATGTGAAAATTCCTCTGAAACATTTCGTTTAAACATTAATTATATAGTTCCAAAGTTAAATGCATATCAAGACACTTTAGGCAGTTATCTACCATAACGGAAGCAAGTTATTCATTAAAACTACATATTTTTACGCGAATTTGGTCAGACAAACATTAAATTAAAATTCTTATCATTTTATACGAGATAACATGTAATACTAGAAAAAAACCCACATAATACTTTTTTTTAAATTGAAACTCACACACCAATCACGATATATTCAAAAATATATGACCTAGAGAACCTACTTAAATTTGGCAGGAATGTTCCTTCCATACAATAAAGATCCACTAAGAAAGGGGTTTCTCAAACTTGACCACCAAAGGGAGGCTATGAGGGGTTAATAGGAGTTACAGAAAAATATTCCTGCTTTTGAACTATTAGACTAACAGATTTGAAATTTCATAAATATGCTTCTCTTTGTAACTAGATTCTCTTTCATTGAGTTTTTTGGAAATCGATTCCCAAAGGGACTTACAAGGGATTAAGGAGGGGTTTCTGATAAAAATTCATGTTTTTGAAGGGTTAGACCAACATACTCGATATTTGGTAAGCATGTTTCTTTGTGTGCACAGAGAACCGCTGAAAACGGATTTTTCAGAAATCGAATCTAATGGAATATCGCGTGGAGTTAATGGGTTGTTTTCGAACATTTAGAACTACAATAATAGAATTTGGTGTGCATGCTTCGTTTGGTCAATTGAAATCCGCTAACAACGAGTCTTATGGAAATAGATTCTCGCGAGGCATATTTACGAAAAACAAAATTCCGTTTTTTAACCATTAGACCATTAATTTGTTATGCATGCTTATTATGTTGCGTAGAAATCACTAACAAAGTGATTTACGGAAATCCACTTTGGGAGAGGGGGTTATGGAATTGTAAGCTGTTGTTGTTCTTCAATTTTTTAAAAATTCAAGTCCTGTCTCTTTAAATCAAGATGAAAAAGTTATATGAATGCTTTTTCAATCGGATTCCTAATGATGTGACTTAGATCTCAATAGTTTATAAACAATATATATTCATCAATCATAAAATACTCAGCTAAGTCGACGAGGACTAGTATGTTTATTATTAAGTGTATATATAAGTGTATATAAATACACGCAAGTGTGTATGTTTCAAAAATATACTAGTCTTCATTTAACCAAGTGATATGGATTTTTTTTAGTTTAACCTTTAACCTCATATATATATATGACATGCCCCAGGCCTGCTGGTAAAATAAGGAGGGCATCATCTTCACAATATTCCTTTATTACGCTTTCATCATATATAATCTAACATGGCGGACCTTTTGCCGCGCAACCGGGTGTTACCAAATACAACATCTCAGCGAGGAGACACCAGCCAAGTCCCTTCTTAGTATGCGTTCGCCTTCGTCAGCGCTCGTTGCTCCTTTTAACAGGCTTGTTTACTCATAAATCCTTACGCGATGGTAAAGAGTTCGCTCTATTTTCATTTATTACTTCCTTAATTTTGAACCTAAACTTTTCAAACCTGACAAATTTCCCCCCCTCCGCTGAAGTCTGGCACAGCCAGATTGGCTAATTCTGACTGGCAAGTCCCCAGGGAAAAATATTATATTTCAATTATATCAAATTCCCCAAATGAAATAAAAATCTAGAAGATATAAAAATTGTGTAAAAGAGTGGGCTGGTGAATCCTAACATGTACAAAAAAATAGCAATAATGAATAACAAAGTATCAAAAATTTGGTATAAAACTTTGTGTTACATAGAATTGTTTTCTGAAAAATATCACACATCTAATACTTCCACTATGACTATAATAATAATGAGGTTAATAAAAAACAACATCAGATAAAGATAATTCACATTAGACATTCAAAAATATAGTAGTACTAAACAACATAACATAAGATCAAGTGAAATTCTCACTAAATGTGCACCAATAGTAAACAATGTTAATAAAGTGATAAATGTTGAAAAGTTACAAGCACTTCAAAATGGTATTGAATGTTGGAATAATGAGTACATAAATACATAGAAAGAATAGATATAGAGTAAATAACATGATTTTAGGAATAATGGTAAAGTAAATACATAAAAAGAATAGATATAAAATAAGTAATAGCAAAATGAGTTTAGGAATAATGGTAAAGTAAATACATAAAAAAAAGACATACATGGAGTAACTAACAGCAACATGATTTTAGGAGCTTCCAAAAAAGAAAAGATTACATCACTATAACACAGAAATTTACCAAAATAAACACAACATCAACATTATATCAAAATATCACTAGAAATATAAAATGCAAAGAAAAATAAGGGTATTTCAGATATATCAAGTACAGGTAAAAGTTCAATCAATGTAATGTAATGTTTCACAGTCCTGTCTTGGAAAAATCATAGTTCAATGTTTATCATCCAATTATTGTTTATCTCACAGTCCTTTTGTTTATTATTAGAATCTACTCAATCAACTGATTTAAAAAAAATACAACCATAATAAAATCTTCATAACATCACATACTATATTTTAACTTTCAGAATATACTTATCACAAATAATCACAATAAAATTATTACAACACAATGTATCGTAAAATGACCTCATCACAATGTTTTCATACAGTCCATAATTCAGTTATTTTTTTTTTAAATAGTCTTCAATATTGTGTTCATTATGAATAAAGATACAATACAAATTCAATTACATTAAATGTTGATTTTCATAATGTAAACAAGTCTTAAATTCAAATTTTAAACATCTTTTATTATTATTTTTTTTTACATAACAATGCACTTCTTTTAAAATTACAATACACTTCTAAAATTACAATGCACTTCTTCCCCCAATGTTTGAGAAAACAAACTCTACAACAAATATAAATAAGAATTTAGCATAATTGGAAATTGGATTTTGAATGAAAAGGTTTTAATCTTGTAGAATGAACAATATCTGTTTATTTTCCTGTATATTGATTTGGTTTATCTATTTCATAAGTAACATTTGAGAGTTTTCTGACAACTTTAAAAGGACCATTATAAGGAGATTGAAGTTTACTTGAATTAGGGTATGAGAAATTTTGATATAATACTAAATCTCCAACTTTAAATTTTGCATCAACATAATGTTTATCATACCTTTGTTTATTTACCTTATGATGCTTAATTGTTCTGTTTACTGTAATTTGTCTAGCTTGTTGTATAGGTGGATAGTTTAATTTTACTTGATTAGGTAATGGCGAATCATATGGCAAAGTTCCAAACATTAAATATGCAGGTGGAAAGCCAGTAACATCATGTGGCGAGTTATTGTATTCATATGTAACTTGTTCTAATAATTTTGTCCAAGGAGTTTTTGTAGTTGAATTAACTTTACATCTTAATTTTGCTACTAATGTCTGATTAACTCTTTCATTCTTTCCATTGCATTGTGGTCTATTTGCTGAAGTTAGTAATTGTCTAATATTATGATGTTTTAAGAATTTCTTAAATTTAGATGAAGTGAATGCAGCATTTCTATCACTTAAAAGTTGTTTTGGGCATTGAATTGAAAAAATTTGTTTTAAGCAATTTGTATAAGTTTCAGAAGTGACACTTTTGGATGGAAATGTCCAAGCATATCTGGTAGCATGATCCAGAACAATATGCAGGTATTTCTTTTGTGAATCATGATAATTAAATCCTCCTACAGTGTCTAGTGAAATCATTTCAAATGGTTCTTCTGCTACAGGAACTTCTTGCAATAATCCATACTTTTTTTGTGTAGATTTTTTATTCATTTAACATGTTTCACAACATTTAACAAAATTTGAAATGTCTAATATAATGTCTTTCCAGTAGTAAATTGGGGAAATTAATTTTAACATCTTTTTTACACCTGGGTGACCAAATTGTTCATGTGCAGTTGTAATTAATTTTTCTCTCAAAGATAACGGTACTACAATTTTAATTAAATTCTTTTTCTTAACTGTTAATACATCATTAATTTTTATATATTTTGGATCATTAATGTTCTCTGAATTTTGGTATTTAATAATTTCATCAGTATTTAAAAAATGACAAATGGGTGATATATAATGGCATACAGGGTTCCTCGACAACATGTCTGCTTCAACATTTAATTTACCTTTTATATAAACTATCGAATATTCATACATATTACATCTATCTACAAAATTGCATGTCTACCTACACAAAAAAAATGAATGTGTGTGTACAACAAAAACATTTTATAATTAAGATAACATAAAAAAAATCATTTATTTTGATCAAATATTTTTCAATTTGAAAGATAAAAAAAAAATGTGACAAATATCAAATAAAAAATTTTAATGAAAGTTATATTCTATAACTACCTTATGTTTTCAAATGTGTTATTCAAAACATATCTACAACATTAATTATCACTTAAAATATCAAAAAAAATTTGTAAATATACAGATTTATAAAAATATATGTGCATAAGAATTCAAACATCGGAAAAAAATTGATACACACCTGCAAGAATTATACATCATTTCTCATCAAAAATTATTTCTTTCATATTTTGGAATATTTAGATGATTCCAAGTCTTGACTTAGAGACTAATCAATGATAAGTTCAGTATCTTCTAAATCAGAAAAATGTTTATTCATTTCTTCGATAAACTTATCTACTTTTGTCACAGGACGTGTCTTTTTCTGTTCACCTTTAAACTTTCTCTTAAGCCCCCAACGTTTTATCTGGTTAGGAGATGAAAAAGGGGTAAATTTCTCTGGTGATGAAAAAGAATTCCTCATCATCATCCCACTCAAATTTTGCTTTTTCCATTGTTCTTCTTTTGATATTCCAAACATTGTTGATCAAAACAAGCCATAAAACTTTTACAACTACTAAACTTATTAAGATCAAATTCAGGAAAAAAAAAAAGAAGGATTGATCCTCTTTGGATGTGTTGACTGGTGACTCCTGCCGGAAAGAGTCGTCCTCCATGGTAGTATCGTTTTCAATGCAGTCGCTCGTTCGAAAAAAAATTGTTGAAGTTAATTCGTTTGGTTTCCTCGCATATTTTTCGGTTCGTTAATTCATCCTGTCGACTCTTGACATGCCCCAGGCCTGCTGGTAAAATAAGGAGGGCATCATCTTCACAATATTCCTTTATTACGCTTTCATCATATATAATCTAACATGGCGGACCTTTTGCCGCGCAACCGGGTGTTACCAAATACAACATCTCAGCGAGGAGACACCAGCCAAGTCCCTTCTTAGTATGCGTTCGCCTTCGTCAGCGCTCGTTGCTCCTTTTAACAGGCTTGTTTACTCATAAATCCTTACGCGATGGTAAAGAGTTCGCTCTATTTTCATTTATTACTTCCTTAATTTTGAACCTAAACTTTTCAAACCTGACATATATATATATATATATATATATATATATATATATATATATATATATATATACGAGGGTTGAGGCAAAAGTCAAGGCTACTATTTTTATCTTGAAGATACCAGTCCGGTTGGAAAATGTGACACATACAGACGAAAGGACAAACTACATATGTGGACAAGGAATAGCACTGAAATATCGTAACACACTAATTTATTACGGTAGTATACAAAGCAATATGGCCTTCATGGTGCAAAAGAATGACAACATAGTACACATAAAGTTAACATGACAAACCTTGGCCTAAAAACCCCCAATGTAATCCCCTGTTACTGTCACCACATGCTGCCAACGATGTGGAAGGTGCTGATTACCATCAGCCTCAGGATTTTCTGCACAATGTGTGAATCGCGTCCCTTGTTGGCGCACATCATTAGCAATGTCCTCTTTTGTTGCTTACCGCCTACCACGTATTGGGCCCTTAATCTTGGGATTGAGAACCAAGTCACTGGGGAAAATGTCGAGAGAGTACGGAGGGTGCTCCAAATCTTCCCATCCCCAACGTCGGAGTAGCTGCCGTACACACTCTGCTATATGCGGTCATGCGATCCTACCTACCGTGCTACAGTATGGTATGGTAGGGAATTATTCCCAAGGGCTTCCACCAATTCACTGTGACATTCCATCGCATTTCTCCCTCGGAGAACGGCTATTTTGATATAAGCGCGCTGTTCAACATGGGTTACTTCCATCTCACACGGCATTCACCAATTGACTGATTTCACAGCCCTTGTATACTTAATTAGAAAATTAAATAATTCAAAATAACAATGAATCTCAAGGATCAAAGAGTAAGTACAAGTAAAGTAATTCAAGTAAAATTGCAAGTAAAGTAATAACTTATTTTTTTCGTATTTTCTTGCTGTAATATAAAAGTGAGTCATAGCTCGATTTAACATGCTGCAAGATCCATCTCAAGTAATGTGTGTGTGAGCCATAGATTTAAGTTTAGCTACCAGTATTTTGGCCACCACCAGGGCAGCAACTGTTACTTAAAAATTAGCTATGTTTAAGTAAAACCATCGAAAACAATGTTATTAAAAAGCTTTTAATAAAATTACATCTCCAGTCGATTGTTTCAAAACAAGTATCAGGAAAAGTGGTTTAGTTCTGACTGAGCAAAGCAGGTAAATAAATATTCTTCTCTTTCAGAAGAGTATAATGCGTCGTGAAGTGTTAGATTCTCTGTAATTCATCAATGTCCTAAGTTTTGTCGTTTCCGTAGCCATCCGTCATAGAATAGAGTATCCTTCAGTGGACAAAGGACATAGGGTAATGGCTCCTGGGAAATAAAATTCTACTTTTATGTCAGTCAGAACGACGGCCAAAGTAGACAGACCATTCGCTGATGCCATATAAATTACTGAGAATCGGGATTTGGATTGTCTTTTTTGATATTTCTCGATATAGGAAGAAGTGTTCACGTAGAAAAATTGTATCCAGTTAGAGAATTACGAATGAAACAGTTATTCGACATAGCTGCGTTTAATTTTCTATTTGGTAACAAATAGTTTAAAGGATGAAAATGCTAAAATACTTAAAATTAAGCTAAAATCTTGCCAGACAGTAGTTCATATTAATAATTGTTAAAAAAATAAACATTATTGTTAAAAGAGATATTTTTTTTAAAAAAATGCCTTTATCGGGATAAGTTATGAGTTTATATATATATATATATATATATATATATAAACATACATTTTTTTACATAAAAATATCTTAAAATGTGGCATGGTACAACAAAAAATACAAAGTATAATTACTATTAAATACATAAAATTTATAATGTTACTTTCTAAAAAAGTTATTAGAGAGACCAGTGATATATAAATACTATCCTTTTCAGTTTTTATTCTTGCAGGTTTTTTCAATAAAAAGTTACATTTAATAATGCTCCCTTTCTTACTAAGCATACCTTATTTTGATATATTTTTTTTTTGAAATTCTTATGAGGCAAAGAAGAAAATACTATTCAAATAGCTCAAAAACAATCATTCGTACGTTTTATTGGGAATACAACTTTTTAATTATTAATAAACTTCAGATTCTACTGCATTTCACTATAAAAGGATGACTTAAAATAAAAAACAGAAGTCTCTTATTTTGTACATGTTGCAGTTAAAGATACATCTTAATTGTATTTTAGTTAAACGAATAATAATTTTGGTTTAATATCATCTTTTCAAACTATTTTACTGAAACAAAATATGTGTTTACTTATTTCTAAAATATTATTAATGTTTTTAAGAAATGATTATTTGTAAATTAATATTTAATTAATAATTACAGTAGTAATACCATTAACAATTATTTATAATACACTTTTAAGGAATCATTTGGAATACTATTTTATTAGTGGGCTTTAATTTTGAACAGTTAGCTTGATTTATTTGTATTTTATCAATAGTTAAAAGAAATTTTTATCAACAAATATTTAATTTATTTTATCATTAATGTATTTAAAACTAAAACGTCATTTTTGATTCTAAAAAAGTTTAGATTCGGAACATTTATACAATCAAATTAAAAGAACTAGTTTTCTTTATTCTGAGAAAGATTTGCTATGTGTCCTGCATCTCCTATTACTAAGGTGACTATTTTTTTCAGTGAAAAGGAGACGAAAAATTTAAGAAAAAATTAAAACTTAAATATATGAAACGTTTCATTAATTGAAACAGAAATACGCTAATTACTCTTACGTTCTTTTCAATTATTATTTTAAACAAGTATTTTTCCATTGAATGAATTTTTTTGTCAACATATTATTTTTTAATATATTGGAAAGTTCGGGCCAAAAATATCCTTCATACTGAATTTTATGGTAATCACTGTAGAAAAAATATAAACATTCAACTTTGATTTCTCGCTAGTCACTCCACAAAAATCATTTCCAACTGAAAAAACTTTCAACTGCTGCATTAGTTCAAGGGCAGCACAACGTAAATTTAACAAGAAAAATTACATTTTCATATGGAATATGTTCATTTTTTAAATGATTTAAGTAATTTCAACGATCCTGTACCAATTTCTCATCATATATTATTTTCCAATTTCTCTAATTTATTAGAATTTAAATATACATTCAGTCTTCTTTCTACTTCAAGCACACAATTGTCATTGATTTTAATATCATGCATTTCTTTCGGTAAAAACTCAACGTCATTTTTTATATCTGCCCAATTAACATGTGACAAAGTCAAAAAATACCATCGAAAACTGTTAGTTGCTGTGATATTTGTTTCAGACTATTCTTCGACATTTTGGAAACATGCTTGGTTCATCTCTGAAAATAGAGATTAACAGATCAGTTTTCAAATATTGAAAAGGAGGACACTTTTTGAGGAAGGACAGAACCTATAAAAGGAGGAGGGTTGGTCACCTGACTATTACTATATTGATTCGTAAAAGGCAATAAACAGAGTGACATTATGAAGAAAACAGGAAAGTAAATGATTTTTTTTAACAATTGATTTCATACTATGACAATTTTAGAGGAATCAAAGTGATTTGGTATCTGTTACCTACAAATGGTAAATACACTGATGGAAAAATCACACACCAAGAAGTATTTGTGCCTAGTAAACGAAATTTGATAGATGTGTTTATGTATCTGAAAGATGACGTTGATTTAAGTTTCCCGCCAGGAGCCTAAATGTATCGTTTGAAGCTCCACTATAAACATACAAATCAGGTTTTCCTTCAATACATACTGTAAATTTGAACGTTATTTATCATTGTGATTTGTCTAGTGAATAGCTGTTAGTCAAGAATGCCTTTTAGAAGACGAAAAAAACATTTTCAACATCTCAATGATTTTGAGCGATGTCGTGTAATGCAGATTTTCTTTTTTTAATATTGTAAAAAGACTTGGCAGGAATGTATCCATTGTGCATGATTGTTGGCAGCAATGGTTAAGAGAAGATACTGCGTGAAAAAGTTCATGTTCCGGGGGCCATGTTGTACTATGGCAGTGACGCATCACAATACGTTTGCATCAGAAAATCGAGTTGGATTTGGTACTACAACAACACAATGAACTTTTACAAATCAGTTGCTACAAGGGCAGCTCCGAGCCAGATGCCCTGTACTGTACATTTCACCGACTCCAAAAGACTGAGGGTTGCAGCATCAGTTGTGCTAGTAGGAAGGGAAGGAGTAGGGATATGTTGTGTTTTTTGATGCATGCTGGTTCTGCCCTTTTGGCAGTGATGGCCGTGTGTCGATTAGAAGGTGGAAGAAGGTTCCTTATTTTGGTTATTTGTGCAAAATCAATAAAAAGATGGTACAAAATGTTTATAAAAATAGGCAGCATTAAGAATATTCCTCAAAGTGGCAGGCCGAGCGTGAGTGAAGCAACTGTTCAGCATAACTCTTGGTGTGAACTGGAATACCGCTAAAGCATTCTCAGTGCTACGCAAATAAATTTTTAATTTTAAAATGGTAAAAAATTCCTAATAATGTTTACAATTTTTGAAAAAAAATACATATGTCTAATTATAATAGTTTGAGCACAATAAGTATTTATAATTAAGGCAAGACTTTTGGTTTATCCTATATTAACTGCCCTTACAATTAAAGAAAAACTGTTGCTGTGGGCAGCTACTATGGGACTACACATGGTATTGCCTTGCTCAAAGTTCTTCTTACGAATGAAAGAATCAATTTCCGCCGACAGTACGTGTATTGGTAATGTTAAATTTTATAGGATGCTCTATTTCTCAATTTAAGGAAAAATCTTCAAGTTGTTTGACTAGATTCATTGCTTAAGATATAAAGCTAAGTTTTTATGTTCAATTGGTATCACATATACTGGATTGAGAAACACGCCTGTATTTTTAAGTTAGAAGTTGGTTTTTAAAAGCCAAGCTTGCCAAAACTGATACTTACGTACCGATCAAGGCTATCTTGAATCATAATACTCTACTAAAAGATGTCCCATATTTATGCAAACTCCCAACTGATTCAATTATATCTGATGAAGTTCTACAGGTCTTTTCAGATATGTCTGAAAATAACCATTCTATAAATTTTTGTTGCCAAATTTTACCAAATGTGTCTTGTTATCAAATCAAATTAAAAATCTGAAAGCGCATTCATGTCACCTCAGAATTCATAATTCATTGCATATATATCATTCGAAATATATGTACTAAGATGAAATTTCTACACGAATGGTAGAAGATAAATTCCATAACAAATGAGGTCTGAAAGAATTATTGTAGATTATCAGTTTTATTTGCATACTAGCATGCTGTAGCTTTTAATTTTTTCAATGTGAATTATTTTCACTACACCGGGTAGTTCTCTGATTAGTTCGATTTTTAATTTTAGATATTTGATATTCTTTAAAGTAAAAAAAATGTTTTCGTGTCCCTTTCTTTTAATATCATATAAAACCAAAAATGTTTCAGAATAACTTTAAAGATTCAAAATGCAAGCCACCTTGTTATAAAAGATATGTTAATATAGGCAACATCACCATTTCAATTTATTTTATTTGCTTGCCTATTCAACACGTTTAAACTTCAAATATAAAAATTCAGAACCAAAAAATGAAACAGTATTTTTTTTTAAAAAAAATAAGATGTTACTTCTTAAGTAAACTTAATTATGACGATAGATATATTAAGGTAAATATTGCTCAAATATAAGTTTTCAGTATAAAGTTTAAGGTCCAATTTTTAGTAGATGACGCTCCAAAAATGAGTATGAATTCAATACCAAAAAGCTGTATTTCTAAACTTTATTAATTCGTTTCATCGTTAAAAAATTCAGATGTATTTTGTTTCTTACTTTTATCAACACAATAAACTACTTTTATTAATTTCGAAATAAATAAAATTTAATTCAAAATTGTTTTATCTTCCTTGAAGACTTTCCAAGAAAAAATATGTGTTTTCGTTGTAATGTTTTAGAACTAATGAATATTTCCCAAAATAAAAGCAAATAAATATATATATGTCTCTTATTCAGACTTGGTGGGATTTTCTAGACCACTCATAGTACTGCACGATCTGTTAAAAATAATGCATGCATAAATTAATATAATTAATATTATAAAAATAAAATTCTAAAAAATTTGAATACGATTATAATATCAAGTTGTTTTAATTATTATTATTTTTTTTACGAAATAAGGTATTGGAATTTCCGCTGCTTTCAATTTTAAAATAATCGTTAACAAATCGCGAATAAAAGAAGGATTGCACTTACTTATTTATCAATTAAAAGGTATAATTATTTAACACTTAAAGGTACATTTTTGCGGAACCGCCTAAAATATACACACAAAAAACAATATTTAATTAATATATTCGTCAGATTTAGATCGAAATCTTTCCAACGTAATTAAAGAACCCTTGAAGGAAGAAGATTCAGCTGACCTATAAAACTCCCCTTACACATAATGAAACCAAATAAGTCTAATGATTTTCATTTAAGCTTCATGCAATTTGAAATCAGGAGGTACGAAATCAGATATCTCAGTATCAATTCAATCTAACAACAGACCATCGTATATAGATTCCCATATCCTTTTCACCGAGATTAATCCGGAATAGTTCCTAATTGGATTCCGCTTTTATGTAGGAAGTATGTATAAACAGATAAGCTGCTCGAAAAGAGACTATTGTGTATAGCCATTCACGTAATGCTCATTAGAATGTCTTTCCATTTGTTCAGATACTTCAAAACCAGGTATTCCTTAATTGGGTAACGTCACACGCTCTACGTCGATATGCTTTCTATTGCCCTGAATGCCCATTTACCAAAGGCTATCGTCGAGAGAGCAATTTAAAGGAAAAGAAAATCCAAGAACAAATGATAAAGGTCAAGTATTGAGATGCCCTACTTTTCACTGTTAAAAAACGTTTAGTGAATAAAATTCAATCTTGAGTTCTGAATGAGATTTTATTTATCTCATACGAAAAAAAGAAGAAATTGTTAATGGAAATTAGATATGGTTTCTAAATTTCTCAAAAATTATTTTGACTGTAGAGTTTGCTAATAATTTTTTTATTACTATCTCCAATATTTAAGAAAAATGCTAGTGAAATAACCAATTAAAAAAAAATAATAATAACTTTTGGCGAGTATTGTAATATGTAGGGTTCTTCATTCCACTGAATGTGTTTTTGTATTTATTTTCATTTCAGTTATGTACTATTTAAAGTTTTAATGTAAAAATGACTTTAACAAACGATAACGAGTTGAGTTGAGTTAATATTAACGTCGCACTGTTCAGCTACACGAGGGCTTTTGGCGACGGACCACGTAATTTTGAACCATGGTCAAGTGACGTGGACGACACCTTACAAACGATAACAAATAAAGGGATATAAAACATTTTTTTCACATACAATTTTTTGCAAAACTTTTTTTTGCAGTGGAATAACAAATTGTGGAAATATAGATTGAAAGATAAAGAAGTTGAACAAAAAACAGCTTGCATTGTACAATTTCTCTGATAGTGTGTTAGAAAAAACAAATTAAAGTTTGAATAATTTTTCTAACATTAGATGTCGCACGGATTTGGGTGATTGAGTCACCCCAATCCTTTTTTATATTTATATTTATTCTACACGATAAATATCGTAATTTCAGTGAATTATTTAATTAAGAGAAAGTACACTTTCTTACTTTTAACGATTTTTAAATTTTTCTTTGTAATTTAAGAAACAAAAATGCAATCAAACTGAACAAAAATGCTTCAAATATGCGTGACCTTAATAAATGACACAAATCCCAGACACTTTTCACTAACATTACAGGAAAGATATTTACAGGCAAAACTGTCATATTTTATTCAAGTTATTGAAGTTTTATTGTCTATTGATGATCGACAAATAGTATTTTGTGCTTTTTCCTGTTTGTGTCTTTTTGACAGAACTTAGTGTGTCTTATTGCTTCATATCTTCCTTGATGGAGCTTTTTAGGTAGGTTTTGAAAATTGTCCTTTCAATTCAAACGTTTCATGTTCATCGCTTTTCTCAAATTTACTTTTTCTAACATGATTAATATGCATTTTGTTCATCAGGTTCTACCCTTGCTTGATCAGTTTCAACTTCATCTAATAAAGATCGCAGAGATTTCTTTTTATTTCTTTCAATTCCGCTCATTTGCATTTATAAACCATAATGAGTTGTACAACACAGCAATCAAAACCACTAAGTCGTTTACAGGGGTAAAATGTAGAACGATCATAGAAAATATTTTGGAACAAAAGAGGTCGCGTGGGGTACTCAGTCACCCCAAGTACCTTAAGATCGTAAAAAATATATTTGCCGCTCCCAAAAAAGGAGGGGGACATGTGACAAATACATTTTAGTTCCAATGAAAACTGTCATATAGGAGAATACTCTGGCAAGGTCATTGGTAACGGTTTTTCACGAATTAAATATTTCGTGAGCCTGGGGTGACTCTGTGCCTCGCATGTCCTCTCCCGGGTTAAATCCAACCATACCAAGAATCGTCCTTAAAATACATCTTGATATTATGGTTGAAATTGATAAATAATAATAAAAGTTCTGCGTTTAAATTGGCAATAAAAGCAAATTATGGATTAAAACCCATCAAATTAAAGTCTAACTTATTACATAAACCACTTTTATCCCTATACGCATAATAAATTAAAAAAATTATTCACAGCCCTAAAATTCACTGCAATTTTCTTTGGCGTTTAATCAAAAATATTTACGGTACTCTCTCTGCCCTCATTAAATCTATTTAATTGAATGAAAAATGTTGTTCTTTGATTTTTGTTTAAAAATGCATTCTTTTTATTTGTATTTATCTTAGAAATTCACCACAGAAAAATATCAATTCCATATAAATATCAATTCAATAACTATGCTCAGTATCTAAGTGAAAAGGAATACATAATAATATAGCGTACCAGGTTTTTAAGAAGTCATGATCTTCGTAAAAAATTACCAAATATGTTCTATCTTCAAACTTTGTATGCCTATTTGTTTAGTCTATAAAAATAGCAGCTATGTTTTCTTGTGTAATTGTGCTTGTATTTTATAAATTACTAGCTGGTATACCCGTTCTTGGCACGGGTGAACTGAAAAATTAAACAACACAGATTGAAGGAAAAATAAGTTTTTAATGAGTTAATTTTATGTGAATTGCAAATTAAACAAAAAAAGCTCTTTGTATATCTCAGGTAAACAAAAAAAAGAAAGAAAAAAACACCTTTGTTAAATTTTAAGTATGTAGATCTAATAGCTGATAAAAAGGATTTTTTTTTATTTCTAATTCCTCGTAACACTCTTGAGGGTCGATTTTTCAAAATACCTCCGTAAACTGATCTCTGCTCATCAAAAGTAACACATTGTTAAAAGTTTTGCGTAATGAACGCTTAAAGTAGTGTAAATAATTTATATCTGAAAGTGTAATACATTAATATTACATTCTGTTGTATTTATTTTATTTTAAAATTGTAATATTCGCAAGCAACTTCGTTTCTTAAATTATAATGGCGATTTAATGAAAAACATAGCGAAATGTTAACGATAGAGTGAAGTTGGCAAAAATGCCTAGCTACTTTCGTAGCTCGAGATTTATTAGAACTTTGTAAGACCCGTCGTGTAGGGAAACGATGCACGTTAATAATTTATCCACCGCATTATGATTTGCTGCAGTTTTTTCATACAATATTTTTTTGGACCACTACATTTACAAATTAAGGGATATACGAAAACAAAAACTCCACTTTGGAAAATTTAATCCATTAGAGCTAATAAATTAATTAAAGATATTCCACTGTAAAATTAATTATGTCCACCGTTCACTTAAAATAAGTAGTCAAATCATTTTCCAAGGTTTTCACTAACATTAAAAAACATAAGACACTTAAATTTTGTCAAACTATTTTTTCCGCTAAAATACTCATCATGGCACCCGTGCTGCCATATATCTTGGAAGATTGAATTTCAAAGAATATTCCTGCAAAGTTTTGGTAAAATATTCCTTCTAAGTTGGTGAGGTGTGGTAGTTAGGAGAAGGGGTTGCCAGCTCAGGTGTCGTCCACATCACTTGACCATGGTTCAAAATTACGTGATACGTTGCCAAAAGCCCTCGTGTAGCTGAATAGTGCAATGTTAATATTCACACACTTACTCACTCCAAAAAATACAGTACAGTAGTTATAATTATTTTTATACTTAAAAACGCAATATCTGCCTATTCAATTAAAATTATAGCGTTATAATTAACTACTAACCACAAACAAATTTTGAAAATTTGTCCAAATGATGCAGTGTGAAAGAGAAAGTTTATTTACTTTAAGTGCCAGAACCGATAAAAGCATTTATTTTGAAAAAAGATCAATTTCTTACTACCAAAAATGTGCATAATAAAATCATAAAAATACATTAAAGTGAAGATAGATTTATAACAACCTCTCTCTTTAAAACTTAGTTTTATTCTGAGATAAAAAAATAGGCATTATTCTGATCACAGGAATTAATTAGAAGCGAGCCCATTGCGTAGCCAAAACAAAAAGAGTTTTTCACAAGCAAGAGATAGATATATGCTGTGGTGGGTTTTTTTGCAGCGCAAGCCAGAATTGCTTGTAGATGGCAGAAATTTTTCACACTTACTTGACAAATATCGTTATATTTTGGACACTTTTAACAAATTTTTATAAATTATAGTCTATGCTATAAATTATAGCCTATGTGTTATTCTGATGTATAAGCTATATTACTGTAAAGTTTCATTAAAATCCATGAAAGACCCACAAAGATTTTCACAAACTTTCACATTTAT
Source organism: Trichonephila clavipes (assembly GCA_019973935.1). Classification (NCBI taxonomy): domain Eukaryota; kingdom Metazoa; phylum Arthropoda; class Arachnida; order Araneae; family Nephilidae; genus Trichonephila; species Trichonephila clavipes. The sequence goes on along the minus strand of BMAU01018592.1, from coordinate 1,001,646 downwards.
AATATATATTAGATGTCAATAGGTTTGTTTATTTGAGTTGTAATTTTTATTTGAGATTATTTAATTCTCAATTATAACGGAATGTAGTATATAAAATAAAAGGAACTCTGCAATTTCTTTTCAATATTTAAAAATAATAAAAAAGCAAAATGACGTTATCGGATTAAAATATTGAATAGATATTGTAAATAAATTGTTTTAGGATTATAGGAAAACTTCCTTATTTTCTTGCAATCAACATTTATCGACCACCATTTTTTACGAAAATTCTTCCTAGTTATATAGAAAAGAAGGAAAATAAATAAATAAATGCATTATTTCGCGAATCCGTTACTGGAAGTAAATCGATTTTGAAATTCTTGGTAAGACTTACAAATTATTTGTGTTTATTTACGTCTTTATTAATATAAATAGTGAAATAGTTATCCAAAACAATTATTTGATTTGAAAGAATGATACTAAAACAGAAAATAAACTCATTATTCTTATCCTTCAATATTTTCAACATGATGTAAATGATTTTGTATACAGCAACCTTTTTCTCCTAAATACTCCTTTTGTTTAAACGATATTGAAATCCTTTGTGTGTTAGTGATTTACCATACTTGAGAGTTTTCTTTTTTATTTTTGAAACTACTATGTTTAATTTGAATATATATTATAAAGGTAGTAGCAGTAGTGTAAATTTCTTTTCAGATATTGTTTTTCTTTCTTAAGTAAGAAACAATGAAGTACATCATTCCGATAATAATAGTTTATTGAATCTGGATTATTTACAAATAATAGAACTAAAAATTTTGTTATTCCTGAAATTTTGAAAAAGTAGTTATATGACATTATTCCTCTTAATGAAATAAATAGATTTAATATTCTTCCGCAATGCTTTTAACGCATTTTCTTACAACTTAATGTATTTAAAGTTGCACAAGCACATTTAGTAGTTGGATCAGGAAAAACAACCAGTATCTAAGCACAGATTAATTAAGCGTGTGTTTTTTTTATTATCAGACTGAAGTAAGTATATTTACTAGTAGTATATGGTAGATAAAAATGATTAGAAATATATTAAGTAAAACTGTCACTTTCTCGCAAATAAAACAATCTCACTAGTAAATACAATTCATTTCAGTCCACCATTTTATATTTTTACTACGTATATAAAATGGATTATTCTCATCTGAAATAAGGTAAGCAGTGCCTTGTATACAAAATTTAGAAATATAGGCTTAAACAATAGCCGTAAAGAACATGCAACGATTTTTTCTTCTGATTGCATGTACTAACAATTATTGAATTATCAATGTATCCAAGTTTATAAACTTTTGATAATTTTCATTACCTTGACAATTTTTTAGTTTATTAAATTGTTTTATTTTTATCTGTCAATATAGTGACTTCTCCGATTGACGGCAGAACGTTATAACACAGTTTATTCACTTGAAATAACTCTAATTTCAACTTGCTTCCCTTAGTAGCATTATTATTTCGTATTCGTAATGAGACAAGAAAATTGAAAGAAAGTAGAGCAAATCAGTGAATACTCTGAGAAATAAATAGCAAAATATTAAGCTTAGGACTAAACAAAGATTAGTTGAGCTTATAGTATTTACTGTCAGACTGCAGTGAATATATTCATATATTAATACAAGGGTGAAACAAATTTTCCAAGCTCATATACATGATAATTTAGCTTGACTTAAGACATTTTTAACTTGTGATATGACGTTATAGTATGGAATCAATTAAAATCACTGTTGCAGTCTTTGAATGGATTGTTGAGAAATATGTTGCTATTTTAAAATCACCTTTATTGACGATCCCAAACCAAAAGTGACGACACAAACCACACACGCACGCACACGTAATATAGGGACAGAAGCATTTTTTTTTACTCTGCTCCGAAGATCTCATCGATATACAATTATGGTGAATTAGAATCTTTTAAAATCATACTGTTTCCAGTAAAGGATTTTCTCATTGGTCCACATACGCAGGTGATACAAGATTCCTTCTTCCCGATTTAAAACCGCTAATCTTTTTGTCTTTTGAGATTTAAAGACGTACGAAGTTCCTTTAAGGCGAGTAAAATAAAATAAAAAAAATTATCACGCAGATGAGACTCAAAACCACTATGAATTAAAATCTTTGAGAGAAAATTTAAGTGAAATGTTACACACACACACGCACACGCATATATATGTATATACATCTATACATATAAATAAAAATGAAGTGTCTGTGTGTAATTTGAACTTAACAGCTTTTACTAAATGCATTTAAAAGTATATACGGTACTTACATGAAAAAATCAGTTTTTAAAATTTTTGTCTGTCTGTCTGTCCATCCATCTGTCTTTCTGTCTCTCTGTTTGTTCCGGCTAATCTCTAAAACGGCTGGACCAATTTTGACGAAACTTTCACTGCAGATAGCTAATGTTATAAGGAATAACTTAGACTACTTTTACTTTAGAAAAAAAAATTAGGCTTCCGAGAAAATAAAATTATAACCACTGAAATAGTGAGCAATATCCGATTCAAATAGGGATTATTTATTTCAATAGGGAGTATTTTTACTCAATAGGGATTATTTATTTCAATAGGGAGTATTTTTACTCAATAGGGATTATTTATTTCAATAGGGAGTATTTTTACTCAATAGGGATTATTTATTTCAATAGGGAGTATTTTTACTCAATAGGGATTATTTATTTCAATAGGGAGTATTTTTACTCAATAGGGATTATTTATTTCAATAGGGGGTATTTTTACTCAATAGGGATTATTTTTATTTAATAGGAATTATTTTTATTTTATAGGGATTATTTTATTTCGCGAGCCTTCTGTCTCAACGATTGCTAGCAGTTATATCAATCTTTTTTCTTTGATTAGGTTGCTGCCATTCGCGACATTTCCCGTTCATGTCTTGATCCTAATGATTTTACAATCCTTCACTGCATTGTCAAAGTTCATGCGTCCCTTTCACCCCCTTCCTTGCGGCTTCGTTTGTGTTCGCGTTTCACCCTACTTGCTACTTAGACCTATTTTGATCCTAAAGATTTTAGTCCTCACCCCATCGACAGTGTCAAAGGTCATGCGTCCATTTCACCTTTTGCTCAACAAAAAGGATAGAAAAAAAAAGAAAACAAAAAAGAAACATATATAGATGCACAAAGTAGAAGAAAATTTTCGTAAGCTCTGCGAAGTGAATAAACACTTTTTTGTTAAATTCCACGAGGAAGAAGTCGCGGTTAACCGCTATTTAACATAAAATAAATGCATCAGAAAGTAATATTAACGTATTACACATCCAGATAAAATTTATTTACACTATTTTTAGCGTTTATTACACAAAATTTGTAACAATGTGTTACTTTTGCTGAGCAGGTAGGTGTTTTCAAAATTCGACCCACAAGAAAGTTACGGGGCGTCGTAAATAATAACAATAATAAAAAAATCAGCAATTATATCTTAAGACTTGAAATTTAGCAAACATGTTTTTGGTTCAGCTGAGTTATGTAAAAAGCTTTTTTTTAATTTATACAATTCACGTAAAATTAACTCATTAAAAGCTTCTTTATCCTTCGATCTGTATTTTTTAATTTTTAAATTCACCCGTGCGAAGAACAGGTATATATATATATATATATATATATATATATATATATATATATATATATATATATATAATGATATTTCACTTGTATCAAATCCAAATCTCCTATTTACCATTTAACTTTTACTTCCCATAGCATTGAATCTTAAATACATAATTATTTCCCTCAGAAAGATTCTCTAAACATAACAATTCCGATTACAGCTCACTAAATATTAAGGCCTTAGTATGTATATACAAATCGAAAACATAAAGTAAAAATTGTTATTTAGCAGTTCTGGAAATAAGTATACAGCCCAATGAACATCTTCGAAATCAAATCGTGTCACTTGACGTTCGCTTCTCTTAGCGAAAAGATGAGTTGATTGCTTGCAGAATAAACTCTGCTTTTTATAAAAAAAAAGTTCTCGAAGTTGATTTCAAACATTATATATATACTGCGCTATATATATATATATATATATATATATATATATATATATATATATATATATATATATATATATAGTGCAGTGGCCGGTGTTGTATTAATTTTCGAATAAGTTGAGGAAGTCAGATTGCATTTTACTCTTCTTTTTTATCACATGAAACATCAAAACGTTACGACTTCAGAAAAACATACTTGCACACAGACATAAAGCTGCCGCTATTTACTCATATTCAAGAGGAACACAAAGACAAAGAGCGCGATCACAAACCCGCAGCAGCCGGCTGGATACAAGATTGCAGAAAAGAGAGGAAGTGGACTTTCGAGATCTCTGTATTTATAGTCGGCGGTGAAAAGAACTCTGATTGGTTAAAATGGGTTGGGACAGGGATTTTTGGATACTAGTTGATCTAGTTAATTACGACTTAGATTAAAGTGTTAGATTTGAACCAACGAATTAAAGCTTGCTAAAATTTGTCTAAGCCACATTTTTTACCAATGTTAATGCTACTGAAAATCGGGTGCGGCTTAGAAGAGGAAAAAAATACTGTTGGATGGGGCAATTAGGCAATTAGAAGTTCAAATATGAATTTAACACTTTATAACACCGTTAAAATAACTAATTATTGATTCTTATTAGTTCTCATTTTAATTTTTTTTAGTTTTATAAAATTAGATATCGATAAACCCTTTTAATGTATTTTTCTTTTTTCACAATAATTTTGGAGAGTTCGTTGCTCTGCTTAGAATGGATGATAACTTAGATTCAAATATAAATACGCTATATATATACATGGTATTTTAGTAGAATAAATGCCATATGAGTAATTGTGCATTTTTTCAATTTCTATAAAAACGTTATAGCCAGAGTAGAACCTTTATTTTCATGGTCTTTCATATTTTCATGACCTACGTTATGACTCTTTATTTTATCCTAATTTTTCATGTTTTCCAACATTTACAGATGAAGGCAAAATTTTGAACTTCTTTTCCTATTATTACGCTTCTTCAGTTAGAACGTATGACCTTTAATTTGTTAAAAATGGTAAAATTAAAAGCAAAATAGGAAGAAATAATATTTTAGACGTCTGCAAAATGGTTCCTTGTATCAACGAAGTTATTTGAATGTAGCATTAATAATGGAAATTGTGATAAATAAGTAGAGTCTTTTTTATTACTTTTGAATATGTTGGCATTATTTAGTATAAAGTATGTGATATACGCATTTTTATCTCAATTTTCCACGCTGTCACAACATTTTTATCACGAATTTTTTTTGGTTATCTATTATTTCGGAAGTTACAACCTGAATTATAATTTTAGCAGACGAAAGGCGTTCTGGTTTATGTTGTTCTGTACAATCTCTGAACTTTCAACTAAATGTTCATAGCATTCTTTTCAAAAGTTTTTCAAACACATATCGTTTCATTTCCTCTCTTTCTTTTTCTTTGTTGTCACTTATTAAGTGTGGGTTTTTATAAACCCCCGTTTGGAAATATGAAAGTAGAATAATATGGAGTATTAAAAATATCTCCTTTTACGTACATAATATTCAACTTAAACAAAATATTTTCCAGATTCAGATAAAAGAGCATAAAATCAATAAGCTAAGAATGCAAAGATAAAATATTCAGTCTTCATAATGAAGTGATTAATAGTTTTATTGAGTATCAATATGAATAACGTGGCAATTTTAATTAAGAATAGGATTTTTAAAATGTTTTAACTAACGACCTCTTTTTTAATCGTAGCATAAACGGTAGAACAATCAATACATCCTTTCTATGCTTGATAACTGTGTGGGAGGGAAGTCCTATTAACCCCTACAGATTTCACTCATTGTAGTTTGACCTACTTTACGGACATAGTTAAATCACAATTATCACATGGGATATAAATCATGAATATGATTAGTTGAAATATATGTACTAATTCATGTACTGTTGACTATGTTAGAAATCTCTATATTGTTTGATTGTACACTCCCACTGCTTAAATTACCTTACATTGAAAAACTATAAATAAGGAATGCAAATAATAATAGGTATACAAATTATTTAAAAATATAAAACATGCTCTAATTATACAATGAAGAATGGTGCATTAACGCTCTTTCACAAAAGTACATCTTTTTATTTACTTTGCCACATATATCCTTACTAACACTTATTCGCCCACTCCACTGGATTGTTCATGATACTGTATGAACATTGGCGCACACAAGGGCCCCATTCCTGCCCCCTAAGCCCTAGATTTTTTCCCCGATTGATTATAATTCTAAGTATATAGCACGTAGAATTTAATTAATTACTTGTTATTAATGATTAATTTTATTAATTAATGCTAATTATTTATTCAAAAATTAGTTTTTTACTGTGTTTTGTTCCCGAAAATCGACAAAATCAAAAGGAGCATGATACAAGAATGGTGAGCTTTCAACCCCGGACCCCCCTTGAAAAATTCCTGTGTGCTACTGTGAATGAATATATAGAGTTCATACATATCACTTATCAATATCTAAGTTCTAGCATTAAGCTAGATCTTAGATATCAATAGATGAGATGGTTTCATTCTATTGAAAAATATTCTTATAAACCACATCTTGATTTAAAAAGGACAGAAGAATTTCTAACACAGAGGTATATTTATCATTTATGTCGACGTAACCCACACCATTAGAGTTGATTTCAGAAAAACAAGTTCTTAAAGGATTACAACTCAACAAAAGAAGTATGCCTGCCGAATTTCAAGTCTATGTCTAGTATTTCAAAATAAAAAAAAATTATTACTATGTTACGTAACACCCCTTGACAGTCGATTTCCGCAAGAAGCATTTTAAGTGGTTTTCAACTAAAAAATAAAGAGAAAAAAAAAAAAAGGAACATGCATACACAATTTCATTATATTGTAGAATTTGTATAATTCAGAAACGGAAATAGTTTTTTTATCTATGAGTGACCATAATTATCTGTGACCTCCCCCAGGTAGTCTGTTTTCATAAAATCTGTTTTTAGCGTATCTCTATTTAACAAAACATTTTTACCAAATTTCAAGCATGTAGGTTCCTGCTCAAAAACAGGAATTTGATCTATAACGTTTCTTTCAACTAAAGCAACCTCTTTGGGAGACGATTTCCAAAAAACAAAACTCAACAAAAAACTCTTTCTTAGTGAAACTCCAGTTACCTAATGAAATTTCAAGCCTGTACGTCTAATAGTTCAAAAACGAGAGTTTTTTTAAAAATCTATAACCCCCCTTAACCGCTTGCAATTCCCCTTGCGGTTAATTTTCGTAAAACCCGTTCTTAGACGACCTCTACTAAATGAAAGGAAAATGTTTGCCAAATTTCAGGTCTGTAGATCTTATAGTTCAAAAACGGAAATATATTAATCTATAGCAACCCTTAATCTCTCGCAACCGTTTTTCTGGGTTGATTTTCGCAAAACCGGTTGTTAGCGGATCTTTATTACATTAAAGGAATTAACTTGCCAGTTTTCAAGTCTATAGGTTTAATACATCTGCAGATCTCGTGGTGAGGGAGTGAGGGGTCACTTTTCCCCTATATATTTATAGATAGATATATAGATTAATAAATTTAATTGTATTGCTTTAGTTTTTAATACAATTATAAATTGCAGAAACTAAATATGTGGCTTATTGATATTCTTCAGTGTAATGAATTTTATTTATCTAGGATAATAGACTCTAAAAGAAAGAACATTGGAATTTATATTTAGAATACTTTTTTGAATTGTGTTGTCCCATTTTATTATGATCAATAGCAATAAGTATTATGCTCTAGGCTTCCAATAAAGGTATCCGGCTTTTGAAATTATGGTTAAAAATATTATAAAATGTTCTAACCTTGGCAGTTTTTACAGCAAGAAGATATAGATTAATGTACTTTTTCAGTATTGATTTTTTTTTTCAAAATTGTCGTGGTTGTTGTTTCCAATCCCCTTGGAGCAGGAAAGCCTACACCAAGTCCACTTGACCTTTCCGCGTAATAGTCTCACACACCAGGTCTTGCTCTTCATACAACTCTCGCAGGGAAATGCCCCAGCAGTCCAGAAGATGAGCAGGAGGAGCAAGGACAGAGCAGGGACAAATAAAAAGAAAGACTTGACACCCTGCACAAAAGTCGTGCTACGCAGGTGACCGCTTCTAAGGCGCGCCAAAGCCATCTTATGAGCCCTCGAACTCCTGCACTGTATAGATAGGCCAGGACTCTTAGCTGCGTACCAGTGGTGAGCCGTGGATCAACCTTTTTCAAAATTAAGCTGATACATTTCGATCATTACCGATGAAAAAAATAATAATAGATATTTCTTTTCTTAAAGACAAAACATGGATAAAAATCACTCTCCGTTTAAATGAATCATTAAATGAAATATATTACTTTTTTTATCGTAATTAAAATTATACCTGCAAATAATTCAAAAATTGAAACTTAATGCACAGAGAAAAGGAGGAGAAAATTCAAAATTCCAGCCGCTTTCCTAAGTCCAAAGGATAAAAATAAATAAATACATAAAAAAGGCGATGAAACTTTCGCTTGTGTGCACCAAACAAGTGAATGAATTGATTTCGTTAAATAAACTGATACTCCCTGTAGTCATCCAATATATACTCTAATACTCACTTCTACAATAGATTTACGGAGAAGTTCTCACCGGTCATATAGAGGAAGAAGTAAAAGCACTACAGGCTTTCAGCCCGCCAAGTGTTGTTCAATTTCAACGGAAGAGCTGTCCAATTTCGGCGGGGATTTATAGCGCCAGAGTATCAACAACAGCCAGGCAACCACAAAAGCTTCCAAAATACATCCCCTGCTTTTCCCTTTTCTTTGTTGGGAGGGATGGAAAGGAGAGTCAAAAAAGAGAAAAAAATCCAGCTTCCGTCCAGAGTAATTTAAGACCGTCTCGTAAAATCCTAAATCCTGATATATGGCGTCCAAGGTACAATTCCGATTCTTGACTTTGTTCTTCTGACTATCGGGGTAGTGAAGGTTTTTCTTTTAAAATTGATATTTGGCTTTCCGAATGCTAGTATTTCTTTCCTTTTACTTTTTTATATGTGTAGCAGTCGTAAAATGGATCGAAACTGCATCTATGCGAAATCAAATATTAAAAATAAATGTAATAAATAAAATAGAAAGAAAAATATATATCTATCGATATATTCTATCATCAAATGGAAAGAAAAACCTATTTGGATTTTCGCGATTGCCTTATGTGATAAACACTCAATTTATGTGGGAACTTCTCTGAAGTATATATAACACATTTCCTAGAGATAAAAATGTTATTGACAAATATTATTAGAGTAAATGCGTGAGATGAAAGTATAATAATGGTACTGGATAAACACGAATTTATTATTTGATGTTTAAAGATGTATGTTCAAGAATTAAATTTATTTTTGAACGATGATACACATAATAGAATTTCAAAATTATTAATATTTTCATACATACGGTAAACATAAAGCAAATAGCAAATTTTCTCCACGTTCATAGAGGTGTTTCACTTAATTAAAATTCACTATGAACTTCATTATACATTAAATGACATTTCTACAAGTTTACTAGGAATTTTTGTTTTCTTCTTCCAATTAAATTTTAAAATTATTTTTCAGAGATAAAAGTTAGAATAATCTGTAATGTTAATTTTACTTTCAAGTAATGAAATCTTTTAGCTTATTATAGTAATGATATCATTTTTTTTTCAATTTTATACATCAACAAAATTTGCTGCTCTGTTAAGTTTTCGAATGGATAAACCCTTTCGCAATCCAAAGCAACTAGAGATTTTAAGCAAGGAGTCACAGACGACAATTTGAAGAACTTTGTTTGCAAATTGATCGTATGATGTAAATATTTGTTTATAGTAAGAAATTTTTACAAGTTAAATAATGCATTTTTAAAATATTATAGTTATAATATTAAAAATATTATATTTTTATTATATTATAGTTTATAGGATACTTTCTAAATTTATTTTACTAAATGCGAAATAATTAATATGTTATAAATATAAAATTTTTTTATTGACCTAACATTTAAGAACATTACTTTTTAATGCTTTTAAGTAACATTAAAATCATTTAAAAGTAACTCTTAAAAATTATCATGCTATGATAATCTTTTTTCTCTCTGGGCCACATACAAATGAAACATATATTCCACGGGCCGCAACAGAATGTTTAATAGGGGGAGGTGTCGTAAGACTAAGACTGCAAAAAATGTTTTAAAAGTGGAAAATTGAACAAAATATTTAAAACATTTTTGGCTTCAGTTTCAATAATATATTAACTTCTCTACAAACACATAAAAAAAAAAGATTTGATCATTTTTATTAGGTAATGGAGCAGCTCTGAATTCATTTCATCCATAACAACGCCTATGTGTTTACATTCTGGCTTCATACAAACAAAGTATTACCATATATATTGACTGCTTTTAAATATTGGGTTACAGAAGCAGAAACATATTCATTTTTAACTAATAGTTAATTCGTTCTGGATTCCAAAATTTCAATAAAAATAGGATACAGTAGTTTAGAATTTACTCTGCAAGAAATTCTCACAGAATTGTTTAATCAATTACATACATTTGAGTCCCTACACACGAACAAATCGATAGTACTACAGAAGTTATTACATTTGCAAAAGCTCCTCCAGATTCTTGGAATATTATCCGCTAGATTTCAGCGAAGATCTCCAATACTGTAACAAAAGTCTGTATAAAAGCAAAAATGAAGAATAAAAAAAAGCAGCATATAAAAATTTTATTTTGTTTTTCTCATCTTGCGTATGTGATAACTGGCACACTCAAGCGTTAAACAATAGATTGACAGAAGTTTCTGTCAATAAGATACCATATCTCTAAAATGTTAGCATTACATGGATCATAATCCTTGTTTCAACTTGTAGATTTTCCGCTGTGTTTGTCAGAGCCACGAGCTCGTGACCGGTGTCGCATGAGTTCAAGTCCTTGTGCTGCTGAGTGTAGAGAGGCCGATGAACGTTAAATCCATCGCGGCTCTATTTCCATCCGGCGAGTCGTATTTTGAAGAGGTAGGTGCCAACTCACTTGACTGTACATCAGAATTACAAATTCGTCAACAATAGCTCTCGTGTTGTTTTGAGTATGGCATTTTCAGCTGTGTTTGGAGACTAGCACACATTTTATGCTAACCTTTGCTAAGTACAAAGAGATACATTTCGCAACAAATGAATGATCCTTCTCTTTAATTGTGAGCACGATGCAAGTCAAAAGAAAGCATCCAAAGTGTTAAAAAATTATATCTACCCCCAAATTCTAAAAATTTCCATTTATAGGTAAGTTCATTTGGAGCATAAAGCTTTGTCTTGCTCTTCAATATTTCAAAGGTCCAACACACATTGAGCAGAACTTAATTCATTCAAACCTAGATGTGCATTTTGTTTCATTTATTTAATTTTTTATTGATTTTACGAAAACAAATAGTTCTTTTCAGAACTATAAGTATCATTTTAGATTCTATTTCTTAATAAAAATAAATATGATTCTTATAACAGCCATATATAGAAAAACTAAAGGTCGTCATTCTAAAAGTAGAAAGATATTGTAGTAAAAAATACATGCTATGTCATAAATCATTTGAAACTTGACCAACTTTTGATGAAGAACAGAAATATTGAGATCCTACAACAAAGTTAATCATGCCACACTAAGACATTTTTTCGACCCAAAACAAATTACATTTTAAAACACAAGCTATATTTTCTGAATTATTGTAGAAAGTTCCTTGTAAAAGATGTTTTCACTGTGTTGCTATGAAATACCACCATTCCATGGGGTATTCTTTACACATGGTAAAAGGGAACATTTATACAAACCTTATAATCAAAATTATGGAAGTGTTAACTCAGATTTTCAACAGGGAAAAAGTTCACTTGATATAAATAGCAAGCTGTTTAGTGCCTTATTTTACATAAACAGAACCCATGATGCTTGTGAAATCTTCTTTATTGCTGAAAACTCATTCCGACAATTGATAAAAATATTTACCCAGTGCATACATAACTTATTGATAGTAAAGATAGCAAAGGAAAAATCCTTGAAATGCCTCGATATGCAGCAAGAGAAACTCACATAAAATCTACATTTCTCTAAAAAGGTATAGGTTGATGAGTCTCGTATGTTGGCACTTGACAAAGCAAGATCAAACATATATCTTAGGAATATGTATAGCTACCGAAATCTCCATAGTGAACTTATATTTAACTTAAGGAGAAGTACTGTTACAGTACTATCAGAATTGTATGGGATTTATGGGAATATCACAAATGACAGTAAGGACATATTGATGTGTATGATAAGGGTCTTAACGTAGCATCTGTGGAGCCATGGAAATATACGCATTTTCCTAATTGTTTGGAGGCAATCAATTCATGAAGGCTAAATGAGATTTGTCTACTTAATGAGTGATTGCGATTCGAAATCCTTTGCATTTTAGCAAAAAAATAACATTTATGGATCTGGCATCAAAACGGGGAAGTTAATTATTGAACCATATTGCGAGAAGGCTGGGCACATTCTTATACAAAAAAGTTAAAGAATGGGGTTAGAGGGGAGAGGGGAGGTTGCTTGATAAACACAATGAGAAAGCTTTACATTGATAAATATCAGTAAACAGGAATTCAATAAAACACACACACACACACACAATGTTCTCGACAACAACAAAAATTTTTAATACGTTTTCCTTTTTCTTATTATTGAATTTCTGACAGCAATGAGACATGACCGAGCCACTCATAAACACCCACTGGGCCGCAGGCGAGTGTTGCTGCTTAATAAGGTATCAAAATTAATATAACTTTTTTTAAAAAAATCTTTTTTTTTTTTTAGCATTTATAAATGAAGATCACACACTCACGCACTATATGCACATATATATATATATATATGTATATATATATATATATATATATATATATATATATATATATATATATATATATATATATATATATATATATATATATATATATATATATATATATATATATATATATATATATATATATATATATATATATATAAAGGGTGTTTTTTTAGAGGTATAGAACTTTAAATTACAATAAAACAACGATGTATTATTCGATTAACATGATTTTTTTTATTCTAAAGATAATCTTGTGGCATTACATTTTAAATATGATTTCTGGCATAGGACTGCCACGGCTGGCTTGGATGTAGTCCAATCTGGACTTCCAATTTTCGATGACTTTTTCCAACATTTGTGGCCGTATATCGGCAATAACACGGCGAATGTTGTCTTCCAAATGGTCAAGCGTTTGTGGCTTATCCGCATAGACCAATGACTTTACATAGCCCCACAGAAAATAGTCTAGCGGTGTTAAATTACAAGATTTTGGAGGCCAATTCACAGGTCCAAAACGTGAAATTAGGCGGTCACCTAACGTGTCTTTCAATAAATCGATTGTGGCACGAGCTGTGTGACATGTTGCGCCGTCTTGTTGGTACCACAGATCCTGGACATCATGATTGTTCAATTCAGGAATGAAAAAGTTAGCAATCATGGCTCTATACTGATCACCATTGACTGTAACGTTGTGGCCTTCATCGTTTTTGAAGAAGTACGGACCAATGATTCCACCAGCCCATAAAGCGCCCCAAACAGTCAGTTTTTCTGGATGTAACGGTGTTTCGACATGCACTTGTGGATTAGCTTCACTCTAAATGCGGCAGTTTTGTTTGTTGACGTAGCCATTCAACCATAAGTGCGCTTCATCGCTAAACAAAATTCGCTTATGAAAATCGGGAACAACGGCAATCTCGTTTTGGGCCCATTCGACGAATCTACGCCTTGCTTGATGGTCGTTTTGATGAATTGCCAAACCAAACTGAGAATAAATCACTTAAATCGGTCGCCCTCTTGGAAAGTAATGCCAACTTAAACTTCTATACCTGAAAAAAACATTCTTTATATATATATATATATGACAAGATCGTAAAAACTTATGAGTTTTATTTCAAAAAATGAATTGCTATGGGTTGAAAAGAAAAAAAACCCCTTTAATATTGGCATGGCGATATTAAAAAATGCAGTTTACTTTTAATAATGATTAGTAAAATGTTCCAGTAAATCTAATATTTTGTATAAATTTTACAAAGAATACTGATGATATATATTAATTTTATTTGTCTACATATTGTCGATTATTTGCTATTTCGAAAATCATAAATTTGCATTTATTCTTTAAAAAATACCTATCTTAACTCGCATCTACTTCACACTATTTTATCTGTTTGATTTTTGGCCGTGGTAGCTTAGTGATCAAGGTATCGGATCATGGCTGTCTTGTCCCCTGTTCGAGCCTAGTACCACTAAAGACCCACCGTGTAGGGCAGCGAAGCACGGTAAATCTGTCGAGAGCTCAAACGTCTTCCCGTTGGTGTGGTGTGGTAGTTAAGAGAGGATGATCAGGTGTCATCTTCGTCACTGGACCGTGGTTCAAAACTACGAGGTCCGTTGCCAAAAGTCCTTGTGTATCTGAACAGTATGACGTTAATATTCACTCCCTCACTCATCTATTTGATTTAAATTTTGTTAATAATGTATAAAGTGCGCAGAGCAGAAATACATTATCATTCTTATTTGATCAGAAGTTTATTTGAATAACTTTAAATAAAATAAATTATTTCGCTGGTTAACGTCATCAAATATTTTCGAACTTAATTTCAGAAAAGGTATTCAATACAGTGATTAAATCTTAAGCTAATGAAATGAGTTTACCCCCAAAAAGCAAGTTTAATCAATTAAAATCAGGAAAAAATATATTTTAAAATGAAGCAAATATTATAGTTCTCTAAAAAAGAAATAAAAAGAACATACTTTTATATTTCTATATATTTTATTTGATATAATATTTTATAAGTTTTGGGCATCTTATATTAACAAATAACTTTCTTTTTGTCAAAAATAAGCAACCTATATAAAATTCGTTTAAATCTCAAGTCAACCACAAAATTTTAAAACGTACAAAGTTAAATCAATGGAAATCAAGAACAAATATTTTTGAAAGTAATTATAGTAAAAAAATTATGTAGGTATGTAGGAAAGGAAAAAAAAAAATGTGTGTTACACTATTTACTTTATCTTTTTAAATTTTCTACAACGCAAAGTATTGACAGAAATATATTATTAGTCTTTACCTATCTATAGATAAAGCTCAAATGGGCATAGGTATTGGTTTCAAGATTAAAGAATCAAGCAATTTTGAATTTCTTTCTTTTTTTACTTTGGCTTTTTATAAACATCCTTTCATTACATAAAAATGAACCACATATGCATCTATTAATGAATGTTTTCAATCCTGCTAAGTATAAATCCTTCAGATTTCATCATAAAGAAGAAATAAATCAAAATAGGCATGAATGACACTTTTTTTTTTCGTATGACATTTTTATAAGAGGCTTTTAACATTGTATTAGAAGCAAAACAAAGGATAATGGTGACAGTCATCATAATTTTGCCTCATAATTAAGTAGTATCCGTTACTCTTCTAACCTGTGACTGTCATAGTATCATTACAATAAAGCAGTGCTTCTCAAACTTTTAATATTTGCGACCCAATATTTAATCATAATTTTCATCACCCCCTCCCTCCTTCCTATCAAATAAGAATGCTTTGAATTCAATTACACTATACTTGGACTCTAAAGCTACCATATTTCCTTATTTTTTGTTTATTTCTTTTCTCCCCTCCCCATACATCACATAAACGCACCAACATAGAACATGGGTGCGTTGTTAAGTGAATTGCGTAACTAAATTAGCAGTTAAGAGGGAGTAATTATAAACCGTACAAATTCCCAAGATAAGTGTTAATTTTGGTATATAAGTTTATATATGATAAGCCAATGAGATCGTTGGTAATTATTAATGTTGTTCTTAATTTAGTATTGTTATATTAGTTAAAAATATATTGTGCAGTACTGATACATTTATAAATGTATTATATCAGTCTAAATGTTAATTTTATTTCTTATTATGTTAAAATGTACTTTGTTTGTTTAACTCAGTAAATTAATAATTTTTTAAAATAACCTTATGTTTTCAACTTTTCAATATGCTCACGCCCAATAGTTTGATAAACGCTGCAATAAAGTTAAAACTTCTATGTTGAAAAAAAAAGGAACTGACCTGGCATCCATGTAACTTAAAATTTGATAGGTGGGAGATTTTATGTTACTTGATTTGAAGACAAATATCATAAGTCCGTTAAATCTTTCATAATAAATATAATTCAGCTTTCCCTCTGTTTATATAATATATCTTTTTTTTACATTTTATCATGGGGGGGGGGAAGAGATTTTGCGTTAATTAAGAATTTGTTAAAAGTCCCGATTTAAACTCATTTCGGGACCTGGGCGCAGAAGATCTACAGGCCCTTTTAGCACTTGTGGATATGAATTTATTACCATGAAACCTGGCTAAGTCTAGCTCATCCTGGCCCCAGGGTGCCCAATGGATAAACCGGCAACTGTTTGTTAATATAAAATTGTTGCATGCTTTGATATTTTGGAAAAATATTTCCTAAATAAACATAAATTTAAACATTGAAAAATATATGCAAAAAAAAATCATCTAAGTATATGGAAATATTTGAAATAAGTTTACAAAATCCTATGAATATTCGATTTATTATGCATAAAATTTACGGTTTGAAAAATTTCAGAGGAAAAAAATAACAATATTTTTTAGCCACAGTTTTTAACTCGTTGTAAAATTTAAAAAAAAATAAAAATTTTACAGAATGATCGGGATTTATAATATATTCCTATATCAAAAGAAAATAATTTAACCTTATATAGAATGCAAATGGAAATTTAATTTAAATTATGATACGTACAAAGTATACAGAGAAATTTAAATATTAAAGCATGTAGAATGTCGGAAATATATTTGGCAAAGTATGTGGTAAAATAATAAAAAAAAAAAAAACTCACCGTTGCTTAAAATATCTTTTAATATGAAAAAAAGAGTTTTTTTCAAGTGTTTTATAATTACTTTTAACGTTTCTGAAATTATTATTCTTGCAGTTTATCATTTTAAATATTTCTTAAAAATTAAAATTTATAACTAAGTAAACAATTTTTAATTATTTTCTACATATTTATTGAAATATAATTGACAAAAATATATTTGATATGAAATCGATGTCTTTCAATATATTAGCAGTATAAGTAAATGTGTAAACAAATGAAAAAAATGTTTTCTTGGGATTCTTTTAAGCATTATAAACAAAAGAAGAATTCACTTTTAATTTATGCAATTATTAATTATTAACAAGGCAATTTTAGTCTTAAGCCTACTGTAGAAATTCTGTTCTGACCTGTACTGCTTTGCTATAATCTTATATATGGTATAGAATTAAGTTCGCATTATAGTTATTTGATATTATGATCATTGGAATTGTTGATGGATTCTTATGTATCTACCTGTCTATATATATAAAATAAATAAAACAAAATAAACCCATCCATTACACACAAACATTCACACACACACACACAAAGCATAATTTTTTTCTCTAAATCGTAAGAATATTTTGGAAAAAAAAGTTTCTTCTTGTATTTCAATAAAAGAAAGTATCATAAAAAAAGAAGAAAGAAAGAAAGTATTGGAATCACGTGAAGCAGTGCTTTAGGAAAAAGAAAACATTAAACTAAAAGATATTTCCTTACAAAAATTGGTCTTTGTAACTTTAAATCAAGTAGATTCATTATTTTCCATGCGTTCCACCTCCCACACCATTAAAAAAACTCAAAATAAAACATTGAAGTATCTATGTGAGCTCATTTGTCATTCGATCTAATTTTGAGATAGCTTCACATTTGAGATAAATCCGTGATCTCACAATCCTACCAATCCAAGATCCACTCCGAGTTCGATCTTTGAGAGCACACATGGAAAAACGCTCCGCAAACCTTACCACCAAATAAAAACAAAATAAAAATAAATCCCACATTCTTCTGCCTGCATTTTAGAGAGAAAAATAGAGAGGAAAAAAAATCTCCTAGTGCGGCATACACTTGGAAATAAATGATGGCTAAGAGGAAAGGGACAAAAGTAAGGAAATAAAAAATGAAGAAAAGCTTCTAAGAATGAGCGACTTGGACGTATTTTGGTGACGTTTGGTGATGAGTGATGAAAAGTCTTACTTCTTTCTTTATATAGTTTTTTATTTCTTATACTACCTTTTTTTAATATTACTACTATTTTTATTTTTTAGCTTTCAACGAAAGAGAGGAGATTTTAAAAGGGTCGGCATGGCTGAAGGAATGTGAGAGGGACGGGAAGGGGTGCGTGAGAGAGAAAAAATTCGACGGTTGAGTGACGTAATGATAGAGAAGAAGGAAATATCGAAAACAAGCACTAGAGTAATGCAGAGTATGATCTGATTGATTTGGGAAAAAGTGATCTTTGCATATTTCTTGCTTTGCTGGAATTCTCGAGAATCTTAACGGAAAGAGATAAATCGGAGAAATGTAAATTCGAACTCTTTTGCTCATTTTGGTACATAGGAAGTTCTGATTAAACTCTTGAAAACTGTTATTACTTGTTTTCCTTCCGTTTGTATTCAAGGAATAAAAACTTGATACTTCTCAAATAAAAGTTTCTTTTTGAGTTTCTTGTCAGTTCTATATTAGGGTTAGCTTTTACATTTATTTTAAACATTACTCAGAAAGTTGCATATGAAAATTTCTTAATTTAAAAATAATACAGCATAATAATAACGTAACGGGAAAATGTTACTCTTCCTTTATTATAAAAAAAACAATGTATTCTAATAATATTAATTGATTTTTATTTACCGTAAATTCTGGTGGGTAACATGCACTTTTAGCAAAAACGCGCGCGCGCGCGAGTCATATAAAAATTTTTTAAGTCAATACCTACTTAGATCAACAGAAAAATTTTATTTTAGCTACTTTTTATTAAATATTTACAATTAATATAAATTTGTATATACATATGACACAATCACAATATGAAGGGGTAATTAATTTTTATTATTTATCATTAAAGTATCGTATTGTCATCAAAAACAATCGTGTATATAAAACTTCAGTTCAACTGAATGCTTTAAAAAGTAAAAAAAAAAATATTTTAAAGTTTTGACCCAAGTCTCGCTAAAAACTAAACCAACGGGGCTGTATCTGTAATTCTTTAAATAATTAGTTGCAGTCAATTAATTTTAGTTAATTATAATTAAATTATCGTATTTTTACCCAAAACAATAGAGTATAGAAAATTTCAGCTCAAATGAGAGGTTTAAAATGTGAGAAAAAAACATTTTCTTGTTTTGACCCAAGTCACCAAAATGGTCGCTAAGTCGCCACAAAAATGATGCCAGCGTGGCTCTATTTGTAATTCTTGGAATAATTAGTTTGAATCAATTTTTATTAATTATAATTAAATTTCTGTATTGTCATCCAAAATAATCATGTATATAAAATTTCCGCTCAATTGAGTGCTTTAAAATGTATTTTATTAACGATTGAAAATTCCTCCAAGATAAATAAATATATTGAGAATGTGTGCTAATAATAGGAATTGAAAAATAAGATCGAAATATTGCATACGTACATTTCAGGATTTTTTGTAAAAAGTAGGTGCGTGTTATACGGCAAATAAACCAAAAATTAAAAAAATGTAGCTTGAACGTATAGGAGCACGTTACACGCCGGATTTTACGGTGTATGTTAGGTATTTTTTAAAAGAGTGTCGTGTGTCACTTCGTTTATTCCGATAAACCTGCACAAAAGCATCCAATACATATTTCTTCAATTAATGTTTTTAAAAAAATGCTTTTCAGTTACTATGCTTTAAATTTAACGCATAAAAAATTCCGATGAATTGAAACTGTGTAACTTAAATTTTTAGTGCATCAAAAAGAACTATATAGGGTTTTACGTATGAAGAATAGGAATCTGCAGTTAAAACTTCTAAATTTGATTTTATTGTATAAGGAGTACAATTTTTCTCATTTAACTTACTACAAGGATTAAATGAAAAGAAAAGCAAATGACTAAAACTGAATAGAGTGAAATAAAACACAATTATACAAATTCACTAAAATATATAAATGAAGTTAAATAAAAAAATTGAACACATTTTCATAATTTCTTTTATTCAACATTATTCAAAGAGTTACCATGCAAAGCAAACTACCTCTTGACTACATTTAATTTCAACATTTTAGCAATTATTTTTACACACTTTTGACTTCTGCATTATTCGGTTCGTTTATATTTTGTTCAAATTCTCACTTTATAAAATATTTATTTTAAAAAAATATTTTATAGAATTTTTATTTAAATTCAAAGAGATTTTAAACTCAACAATTAAATACATTCTTAAGATATTTTCATCATTAGTAACTGTTCATTTTTTGAACTGTGAGGTTGTTCTTGTTTGTTTTTTTCCTGGGTCATATATGAAATACGAGGAAGAACAGAAACATGCAATACAAATAGAAGAATATAGACATATATTACACACGATGATCCCAACATATAACAGAAGGGGTGCACTGCTTTCCTTTTGAGTCGGGAATCTAATACACAGGCGAAAGTCCTTCTTTTCCCGAAGAAGATACAATTATGCCTTAATCGGGATTCAAACCCGAACTCATTCGGTTACAAGCTGAGGGTCATATCCACCATACTGGTTGCGCGGTTAACTGTGAAAAAAGATTGGAATGTATTGAAACATACTTACAGATATTTGTAATGTTTGCACAATGCTACTACATCTTAAAATTTTATTCAAGGTTTATTCAATGTTCCACGGATACAAAATTCTGTTCTTTAATTCATTAAAAATAAATATATATTCTGTCAGATCTTTTTTCTTTTTTAAATTTTTTCAATAATATTTTAAATTTGATAAGTAAACAATTTACATTCTTCAAACCAAGCGACTTCGTAAATAGAGCAAATAAACGGGCACTTTCCCTAAATATTTACCTTTATAGTTTGGGGGGGATGGAAGTAATGTATTTTTGGATCCCTGTTTATCAATGAAACTTTTATAATCATGAAAATGAAACAGATGCTTAGTATGATATATGATATGTACAATGTTTTGTATGCGATGTATATAAAATTAACACTTTAATGAAAAAATCTATTCTTCACGTCGTAAAAGCAAGAATGAATTATTTCCCAACTTGTTTTCTGACGGAAAAATGGTTCAAAAGTTTTCTGTATATTTATATTTATTAAAGTAATTTTCAAAATTATATGACTAGCTAGACTTGGTTGCGTTCGCATATTAGATTTCCAGAAGTTTTATAATCTATTTCACATTTTATGATTTAATATTTTTTATTCAACTTTGTAATTATATGATTCAATTTTTATACTTCGATTACTGGAAAATAACAATATGTTACTAATTTTTATTGAAAATCTGAAATTTTTGAATTTATTACGGTGATGTGTTAGTAATACAAAAAATGATAGATGTTCCAATTATTCACACACGCACGCACGCACACACACGCACACAAGCGCATACACACACAAGCACACATGCACACACACACACACATATATATATATATATATATATATATATAAAGGGTGTTTTTTTTAGAGGTATAGAACTTTAAATTGCAATAAAACAACGATGTATTATTCGATTGACATGATTTTTTTATTCGAAACATAATCTTGTGTCATTACATTTTAAATATGATTTCTGGCACATGACTGCCGCGGCTGGCTCGGATGTAGTCCAATCTGGACGTCCAATTTTCGATGACTTTTTCCAACATTTGTGGCTGTATATCAGCAATAACACGGCGAATGTTGTCTTCCAAATGGTCAAGCGTTTGTGGCGTATCCGCATAGACCAATGACTTTACATAGCCCCACAGAAAATAGTCTAGCGGTGTTAAGTTACAAGATTTTGGAGGCCAATTCACAGGTCCAAAACGTGAAATTAGGCGGTCACCAAACGTGTCTTTCAATAAATCGATTGTGGCACGAGCTGTGTGATATGTTGCGCCGTCTTGTTGGAACCACAGCTCCTGGACCTCATAATTGTTCAATTCAGGAATGAAAAAGTTAGTAATCATGGCTCTATACCGATCACCATTGACTGTAATGTTGTGGCCTTCATCGTTTTTGAAGAAGGATTCCACCAGCCCATATAGCGCACCAAACAGTCAGTTTTTCTGGATGTAACGGTGTTTCGACATACACTTGTGGATTAGCTTCACTCCAAATGCGGCAGTTTTGTTTGTTGACGTAGTCATTGAACCAGAAGTGCACTTCATCTCTAAGCAAAATTCGCTTATGAAAATCGGGAACAACGGCAATCTCGTTTTGGGCCCATTCGACGAATCTACGCCTTGCTTGATGATCGTTTTGATGAATTGCCAAACCAAACTGAGAATAAATCACTTGACAGCTGTTAAATCGGTCGCTATCTTGGAAAGTAATGCCAACTTAAACTTTTATACCTGAAAAAAAAACACTCTTTACCAATTAACATGGCAATTTAAAAAGTTGTATAACCTACAATGCCAAAGAAGAAATATATATATATATATATATATATATATATATATATATATATATATATATATATATATATATATATATATATATAATTGAAGTAAAAGAGATTGTTGTTGAGAGAATACTGACGTGTTGAATCTGATTGGTGACATACATTAAAATTTGCAATTAATTATTTATAAAATTACTTTAATAAATAATACACATTAATTTTAAAGCGTTAAAAAATAAAAATATTTGAAAACTAATATTTGAAATTATATTGTTAACAATTTCATGTACACATTAAAATCCATAATGTATTTAAAATATTATAAATTAACAATTTTGAATAAATTAGCTTTCCGAATTTTCTAATTTCCAATAAAAGATATTTTGATGAACTTTAATAAAAATAATAACAAAACACTCAAGACTTTAATTTTTTCTCCAGTTATGAATATTAGAAATTTTTTCACTAAAGAATTAAGCTAGATAACGTTAGTGTCAAACTAGCTCCTTCTTTTAGCTAAAAAGTAAGATTAATGGATTACTTTATTTGACAAGTAATTTACTTCCCAATCTTTAACAACGTTGTTAAAAAAAGTTGATTGTAATGGTGTCTTATCTCCTTTTCCAAGATTTTCAACTGCTAATTTTGTGTCTGAACTTTCGAGTTAACTAGCATTATTACGAGAAAACAGGATTTTGCTTAGATTGTTGTTATAGGTCCTCTTTTGTTACAATTGGTGAAATATTAGTTTTTTCCCCTATGTCATAGTACACGTAACATAGTTTACATATTTTTTTAAGATGCAATTTTAATTAGTTATATTTGAATGGTTAGTTCATTTTAAGTATACAAAAAAAGACAGTTCAATATTTTTTTAAAAAAAAAATGTTTTAAAATGCACTATAAACAGGAAATTTGTTTTAATTTATATTTTTATGTGATTAAGTTCCTACACAGACTTTTTTTAATAAGCGTACTCCAATCATTTACATTTTAAATAAACCAGCATTGAACTTCTGTGCTATAAAGTATGTGCTGATGAAAACTAGATTTCAAGAAAAAATATTTGCTTTCCAAGCCAAAAATAAAGTTTCAAAGTCTAATTCTAATATAAAGGAAATAGCAACGTTGTGGAGTTAATCGAAAATAATTTTGATGATAAATACGTTACTTATAATTCTTGTACCTCTGAGACATAATTTAAATTCCGTGTGTAATTATGAACCGTTGTTTATGAAACTGAGAAATAATAAAAACGGAAATGCACGAGGTAATTATCTTTTGAAAATTACCAAAAATGTGTTAAAACAATTATAACAAATCATATGGAACTATTGATTCAAATGTCATACATAGAACAGGTTAAAAAATTTCTTATGAATAAAATTTATTATAAAATAATGATCACATTAATTAAAAGAATAAGAATACATTTTGATATGTTTAAGTTTTGGGAGTTTAGTACTTTTTTCCGTATAAATAAAAACAAACAAGCTTCAATATCTTTTTGGTAAAAGTTTATTTTTATAACTGTTTTAAATTAGCATATAATGGAATCTTATGTTATAAGTGAACTATTTTGAAAGCATTTCTTAATAATTTTTCATTTTAAAATTATAATCTGAAGGCAAATGTAGGAGTTAACACTTCAAAGAAAGTTAGAGAAAGATATAACTGATATAAATTGAATTTTATTATTATTGCAATTGCTTCGAGAGAGAGAGAAAAAATGAATGCGTAATTTAAAATACCTATATTACTTTTAAATATTTTAAGAACGGAGAAACGTTTAATAAATACAGAAAATTTTGAACCTATTAATTATTTATAACATTGTTACTTTTTGAAGTAAACGTATCTTATGAATTTATAAGATATAAATTCATGAAACAAAGAAAATGTCTTGCGTTAATTGGACAACATTAAAACATAAACATAAGGTTAATATTTATGCAAAGCTGTATCACATATTTGGGTATATATTGCATATTTTTAAGTACATACTGATAACAATCTGTAAGTGATTTAAAATATGTGACTGTTATAGAATAACCAGAACAAAGCTGTATACAAAAATTCTTAAACGTTGTATTGTAGCTGTAATGATTTAATCGAATTTATAAATATAGATGACTTACTTAAATTGTTAGATAACAGTTAAATGATTTTTAATATGAAACTTCTTTTCTGCTATATCAGAAAATATATAAATATCTGGAGCCGTACTTTATATCACTTTAACTAAAAGATGAATTGATGCAATGCCTTTTTAAGTTGATTTATTAGTTCTGAAAATATCTTTATCAGCTTCATTAAAAAGTATCTATTCTTTCAAATCCTACTGTTAGTTTACCTCCTCATTATAAATATTTATTTATATATATTTATCTTGTTCAAATTTTCAATCGTTAATGAAGTACTTTTTATTCATTTACTCAAGTTCAAATACATTTTTTTAAACTTGTAGTGGATAACATTTGATGTTTATACAGTTTCTTCAAGTATTAATTAATTATTTTTTGTTAATTAATGAATAAATAGTAACAAACAAAAATAATAGTCCAACACCATCTATAAAATGGAAAATCATTCGTAGTGTCCCTGTAGTGAAATGGACAGCGCGTTAGACTTCTAATCCAAAGGTCGAATCCCACCTGGAATAGCTTAATTTCTGAGAATGTGATTTATTTTTACCATACTGTTTTATAAGAATTAATAAATTTAATTAACGAATAAATAGTAACAGACAAAAATAATAGTTCAATACCATTTATAAAAAGAAAATGGAAAATTTCTTTCTGTTTTGCCACTTAATATTGTGATTCCGTCATATGTGTATACATATTTATATTTATTGTAATTATTTAATAAAAAGTAAGTATAACAGTATTTTTTGATATTTAACATCTTTCCTCTCGGTTGCTGGATATTTGTTGGGAGTGACTGCGTGAAAAGGGACGGATGTGTGTAACAGGATGTGACGTAAACATGCCCTACTTGATTTGACTAATGAGAGTGCGTGGCTGTGTTGTTTCGCTACCCTCGCTTGGGGGTCCAACTCTAGTAGCCATCAAGCACTTGAGCGCTTGACTCTAAATCCGTTAGTCATGATACTGGGGGACATAAGTGTGGCAGAATACTTATTTGAAAATGAACAAACAGTGATTTCGGTGGTCGTATACATTTCTTCGAATCAAACGGTTTAAAAAAATTAAAGATTTCCTGCATTTCGTACCTTTACCGTGTAACGAAGGTGGTTCCGCTCTTTTAAAAAAATTATCACTCGCTTCCCCTGATTTTGAGTAGTGATTTTAACCTTAACTTCAGTTTGCCAAAAGCTGAGCCGCTCATAGCCTTTATGAATGATGAACTCAAGCTCGAAATAAACACAGATTAGAATGTTTCGAAAGGTAACAGTGGTACTGTTATTGACACTGTTTTTTTCAACGGTTTTTAAATACTTTGAAATTGACCTCAGGACCGCAAGTAAAATTAGACAGTTCAA
Source organism: Trichonephila clavipes (assembly GCA_019973935.1). NCBI lineage: Eukaryota > Metazoa > Arthropoda > Arachnida > Araneae > Nephilidae > Trichonephila > Trichonephila clavipes. Next base: position 975,500 of record BMAU01018592.1, on the reverse strand, counting down.
TTAAAAAAGTCAATTAGACAGTTAATCTAATTAGCTGTCAATTAGACAGTTCATTAAAAAGATTGCAACAAACTTCTTTCAAAATATTGATAATTCTAGTAATCTCTTGATCTTAGATATTGAAAAATATATAATTGATCTAAGTTTCAACAGACCTAGAAATATTCTCTCAGACACCCTCTTCATGCAATTATTTTTCTCCTCTCAAATCTCGCTTCCTCCATGTTAAATGCTTATTTTACCACTTTCAATGAGTCTCCCGCGGTCTAGGTTAGAGTCATTCGTTCACAATGCTTTGCATCGGGTTCTCTCTCGGTCCCCAGATTCTTCCATTTTTCAACTTTTACTTTTTACTCTTCAATTGTCCAAAGAAAATTATTCTTTTTATTTAAATGTTCCTCAACTATTTTTATTTTTGATAGTATATTTTTAATAGTTTTAAAAAAACTGTTTTCTGTTTTATTTTCAATTACTTTTTCATGATCCTAGATGCATTCCCATTGGTCGGCTTAGCCCCTCTCACCCAAAATCGAAATTTTAACTTTATTTTCGGTGATTTGTGCCGACTTTGAAGCTTTTTTTCTCAATTTTAATGCATTTCAATATTTTATATTTTTATATTTTCGCAAAAAATCCCAGTATATTTATTTTATTTTCAAAGTATTTAAACTTAAAAAATGGCAAAAGTCCATCATATACAGTTACTCAAATGCCTATGTATATGAGGCTATATCTCGAAAGAGCTGGGTACTTAGGTCATCCACCCAACGATGAAATACTTTGAAATCACAAGTATATGTGTCATATTTTAGTTATCATATGTCTATTGTCTCCGCTCTTCCCCAAATTGAACAAGAATAATTATTTTTGATAAAATATTGCATTTTTTTACTCTTTTAGTTAATTAACTACAATTTTCATTAAAGATATAATTGATTGATAGAAAATTATTTCAATCATACCCGATTCATATTTTTTTCAGGAAAAAAATTAATATTGCGTATTTACCACGATAACATGTCAGATGTTACACATCATATGCGACTACTGTAAGACTCGTTTCTTTTTTTTTGTTGACCTAAGTAGGAATTGACTTAAATTGTTTTTATATTACTTGTTCCCGTTAAATGCATGAACTTTATTAACCTTGCTGAAAAGAAAGTATTTGTGTGTGTGTTACAGAAATACATTTATTTAAAATTGAAGCATTTTGTTTTTATTTATAGATAAGAACAAATGGTATAAGGAGTAAAATTTTTTTTTAAAGCGCACTATTTATAAAACTGAAATATATATCAAACAGAAATGATTGCATTTCTTTGAATGCAGAGCAATTTTAAATTTTTTGAAGATAAAATTAAGGAGGACCGGGACTTCCATAGGAACTCATGTTAAATTACGTAACGTTATGTAACTTTTTCTCGGAAGTTTCTAGCTACTAATAGATGAAATTTTCACAGTAGGTTATATTTGCTATCAATAAACTTAATGGGGGGTTTTGCCTTTTTGTTAAAAATTAAAATAATTATGATTTTTTTTTAAAAAATGCCAATTTTTTTCTTAAAATTTAGTTTAAAAATACTTTATCTAAAACAGTTCAATAGATATATCTTATTTCCTCCATTAAAATATGTAAACATGTTGAAAGTATGCTCACTGAAAATTTGAGGATCCTACATTAATTAATTTTTGAGAAAAAGGTACTCAAAGGGAAAAAATATTGCATTTTGAGAATACAGACTTCAAAGTAAAAAGTTTCAATTTGTCAACGAGAGTTGCTTCCTTTTAAAAAAATAAATAAAAATACTTCTAATTATCATATTTCTATACATCATATATCATTTTAAGCAAAATTGTTTGAATTTAAAAAAAAAATGTAAAAAAGTCAAAATCAATAATTTTTCAAAAAATCATATGCCGGACCCTCTTAATCTCCTTTAAGCTTTTTAATCAATAATTTTCATTAGCAATATAAATATTTTAGTTCTAATTATGGAAAATGAATCTATGAAACACTTGTAAAAAAAAAAGATCAAAAGATTTTTTTGAAGATCATCAAAATAAGTGCCTTATCTCGAGTGACAAACCTATATATATTTGGTTTCATCGTATTTTGAGCCTTGATCTTAAAATAAAAGCACGGAAGCAGAAACTCAGCGATCTCTCTGCCTTGACTATCTACCGATTTCTCAGCGGAAAAGAAAACTCTGAGATCCATTTCAAAGTTTTCTCGGAAAACGACGTAAAGGCTTGAGTGACGCAGCGATAGAGGAAAGAAATAGCGGAAGCTTTCCTCTCAACTATGTTGAAAACTTGCACTCACACCCTCAGAGTACGTTCTGATGGATTAAAGAAAAGGCATATTTCCGAAAGTGAGGAATGGTGCTCCCTGGATGAAGGTTTTGGCATTTTGGGAACTTTCTGTCACTCAGCATATGAATGACTCTGAATCGGAGAAAGAACTGTCAGGGGCGAAAGTACGAGGGAAGTAAGTTAATTCTCTGTCAAAGTTTTCGGGAAAAATATGAGGCTACGAAGTGCAATTGTTTGTTACTATTTTTTCATCTGAAGCAATGTTCCCCAAAGTGCTAGTGTTGGCATTTCTGGATGGATAGTGCTCATGTGAGTCATGCATAAGATAAAAAAAAATTGGAACCACTTCTACTACTGACTGTTTCAGTCCCAGGTTTCTGTATTAAGTTCAATGAAAATATCAGGTTGCGAATATTAATATAGTACTAACCGAACATGTGAAAATATGTTTAAAAATCGTAATATATATATGTAAATAGGACTTAAACATATTAATAACATTGCTACATATCTACAACTGTTTCTATTTTTAAAATGATTATTTTGTGATTGGTGTAGAGAGATTCGTGGTTCTATGATATTAAAGAAGGAATCATGAGTTTGAGTTACGATTCTTCAAAAACAATTCAGTTTCAATAGTGCAGAGCATCATGTATTAAACAGCAGATTGCGAATTTCATGTAGCTTGTGAGAAAGTTTGGAAAGTTAGTTATAATTTTAGGTTTCAACTTTGTCATTTCAGTTTGGTTTGAAGTTGTGTAACGTTGTGATTCTGTAGAGTTTCTGTAAACAAAAAGCAAACCATTTTGTGTAATTGCACAAGTATTATTATCAGGCCGTTTATCAATTTCAGAGCAATTATGTTCAATGAAAAGAGGAACGGAAGAAAAAAACTTAGAAACAGTTGTTTGATAGAAATTTCTATCTTTAGAAATATATATGTTTAATTAGGAATACCATATTTTACGTAAAACTCATTTTTCGCAATATATGGAACATCTTAAACTCTGCATTTTTTGAATGAAATTTTTATGATTGAAATGAGTGATGGGCTCTTAGCTAAGAAATTGTTAAATCTATATCTATATCTTAGTAATATTAGAAAAGTATCAAAATAATGAAGCCTTTATGATTGATATATTTTATTATTAGAGAATAATTATAATAATTCGCCTTTTTGTGGGAACACGAGTAAAACAGTTATTTAATTTTTTCTAAACTATGTTTTTCTTTAATTGATTCAAAGTATTATAAGCAAAGACATCATTTCAATACTTTCATGAATAAAAATGCTTGCTGTAGATAAATTATAAGGTCATGTTAATTTGTGTACTTTGTGCAGCACAGACAATTGAAGCTATTTAATCATTGTCCAACTATTTATACTTTTAATATTCCAAGTGTTAATACTACCTTGGAAATTTTAATCTCTCTTCATATTGAGTGCATGGTTATATTGTAAGCAAAATAGGATTTTTATTTGAATGTCTTCTCCAAAAAGTCGTCCTTATACCAAAAACTATTAAAAGTGAAAAAACTATTTTTGAGAAGAAAATGTATTTTAAATAACATCCTTTGAAAACTGTTATAACCTTTAAAATAATGAAATTTAACTACATAGTGCAATTGAGAAAGAAATTGAAAATAAATTATAGTGTTCAAAAATAATTATTAAATACATATGGGTATTCTATTCAATAAAACGTATTCTTTAGTTAAGGATTAATTTTTTTACTCGTTAATATCACTTCTTAGAAGCAATTTTATACTTTATACTTTTATTTTTTAAAAACTGTATAAAACTTTAACTTTACCATTAAATAAGGAAAATTTTAAATAAGTAAAACTAAACAAAGAGAAACATCATACTTTTTAGAGAAAATTATCTTCCTTATACCAGAAAATTACTGTATTATATAACATAATGTATCTTGTTGATAAACAATAAATTATAAATTAAGTATTGTAATTAATTTACAATAAATTTTCATTAAATATTAAGTTTAACGTTAAGTAATTTTATAAGTTTCACTTTTACTCTAATTTTTTAAGGATAACTGCCTTGTTCCGTTAATTCAATTTTCATCTAACCCATATTCATTTCTCGAAGTTTACTTAGGAGAAAATATGATGTTAAATATATTTTTATCATGGTTCTTAGTGAAGGTTTGTATATAATCTAGTCGGTAGCTTATATTTTTGAAATTGAATCCTAATGAGAAGAATATTACCAAATATCATTAAGTCTGGCCCTAATAAAAACTTCAATTACATAGCTTCAATTATTACAAGAATTACATTAGCTTACAATGTTTGATTTAATTTTATGTGGGATAATCATTTTCTGTTTTAATTTAGTCATTCTTTATTTAAGTCGCATCAATTTGTTCTATTAACTGATGCATAAAAATTTTATTCACTGTAATTTTTATTCAATTATACTTCGTGTCATAAATTTTTTTATTCTGTGTTATGTCTTTTAACATGTATCTATAAAAAAGTCAATTAAAATAATCTGTTTACCTCAAAAGGAGATTAGTTTTTGTGATTCCTTTCAAATTAAGAGTTTGTGAAATCTTTTATGTAAATAAAATTATTCAATTAGTTCTTTATCAACATGCGTCTGGTTTTCTAACAGCACTTGAAATATACAAGCAATTCAAAATAAGGCTATTTTTTTTATAATTAAATGCGCACTTTGCTTCATTAACAAGAAGAGATACTTATAAAAGTTATTATTAAGTATAATTTTGATTACATTGCTGTGATAAATGTAATTTATATACATGGTGATGAAATTAACTTGAAAAGGAAAACAAATCATACGAAAAAAGTTGTTTCAAACTTCAGATCTTGATAAATGTATTTACAATAAAAGCTGTTGCTAATTTAGTTTGAATACAGAAACATTAATAAACATTGTATCATATAAATCTGTAATAGTGCAATTGTACTTAAATTAAGATAAAAGTACTTTCATGTCAAACTATACTAAATAGTATTGTTAAATAAATGATATTTTTCAAGTATTTAACTAGTTTATTGTTCTGAATAAAAATAAATCCCATTATAGCTTTTAAAATGATTTATTAAACATTTACTTGAAAGATAAAACTGTTTATAAGGTGGAATTCTTTTTTCAAAACAATTTAGAGTTTAAAATGAAGGACATTTTTAATATATGCACATGCATACATTTATTAATAGACATATAAACTTAAAGTTTCTTTTATTTATTTTCTATTCAGTAGAATTAAAAGAGAAATAACACTTAAACCAAAATAATTTGTATTCAACTATCATCAAATGTACAGGTATTTATACAATTAAATATAATTTGAAAAATGTATTTCAACACAATTTTAGTTAAATAATTACTAAAGTACTCTAATTCAAATATCTTAAAATATTTCTGAAGATTTGAAATAAATTTAATTTTTTAAAAAAAATGTACGCATGTGTGTAAGATTTAAAATTTAAAAGAATATAAATATATTCCATTCTACGAGGTTAAATCCTCTCCAATACATTGTGATTCATGTGTACCCGCCCTCTTTTTGGAATGTGGAATTTCTGTTTCGTAGTAGGATAAGGACTAGAGGGAGCGAAAAGCGCATAAGATACAAAAGAGTGTGATTAGTGTGGCCGATGATAAAGTGACAAACGTCCTCCTTTGGGGAGGAGAGTCCTCCTTTTATAGGTTCTGTCTTTCCTCAAAAAGCATCAACCTACTTGTCCCACTTTTCAATATTTTAAAACTAATCCAGTGTTTCTCAAACTAAGCCCCCCCGAGAGGCGCGAGCATATCGAAAATAAAAGATTTAAAAATAATTAATTTACTGGAATGAATTAAAACAAAATAATTTCAGACATAATAAAAAGTGCACTTATACTCTGATATAATTTATAGGCGTGCGCGTGATATTAAGTCATCAAAAATAAAAACTTCTTCAATACCTAATTAGCTATCTTTGATCCTATAACCAAATAAAAAAACTTTTATTTGATTTGCTGTAATCCCATGATGAGAGATTTTTTTTATTACGCTTTCTTTTTAAGTCTAACATACAACTCTTTCAGAGAAAAAACAGATCCCAGATCCAGAATTGAAAAAATTTAGGAACATAAAAAATTCATCACTTTCATTATTTTTGAAATACTACACATTATAGCTGTAATCTGTTTGACCTTCTAAGTTATTGGTACAGTTAGTTATGACCCCTCTCTTATGTGTTTTTTCTCATTTAGGGAAGTTGTAAGTAATGTATTTCTCTGTTGCCCTTTTTTCCATGCAAAAAAGTTTTATAAAATTTGGAAAACCACGGAGAGCACTTTGAAGGATTACTTGGCCAAGATTTATTTTTAAGAGTATTCTCAAACATATAAAGCATAACGAAAAATTTTTACACAATTTTTTTAGCAGTAAAATACATATTATCATAATGAATACAATTTTTACCCGGAAGTGGTCACGCGGGACAAACAGATTACGAAATCGTTAATTCTGGCAAAACTATTTATTTGTTACCAAAGAAAAATTGAAAAGTCCTTGACAGTAGGTAAGTAAACTTTCTCTTAATTAAATTATTCTCTGGAATCACGATTTGTATCGTGTAAAATAAAATAATTATAAAAAAAAGGATTGGGTGACGTAATAACCCCGCTCGACCGTATCGAGTGCGCACCTGCTCCCTGGTTAAAACATGTTGAAGTCCTTTCGGTTCAAACATTAAAAATAATACAATTATTCTTCATCAGAATTTTATATTATTGTTCATTATTTAACATCAATTATAAATACTAATTCTGTGAGGCTTAAAATTACAATTCGCTAAAAACTAATTATAATTTGAGCTACCATTTTAAAAAATCATTTTACTTTTTTGTAAACATTGTCGAGCACTTGACTTTACTCTCCTTACAATTTAGCTATTATATCAATAATGCTTTATTTCTTACAAAGGAACTCGTACAAAGAGTGGGCATTTCAGCCGGTAAACTTTTAATGTATCAGTGCTGCACAGAGTATTTTATAACTAATTAAATAATACTAAATTAAGAACAAGATTATAAGTATTAACGACTTCCATGTGCTTGTCTTGCAAAGCAAAGTTTTTATAAGGAATGCTGCTTATGATTAGAAATTGACCCTCTGAGTTCTTTTTCTATATTTAGCAAATATCTATATTTTGTCTTCTAAGCAGCCACCGCATTTTGCAATATGTTCAATTTAAAAATTAGAGAAAGGAAAATTAACATAATAATTATCCTATTATTTTATTTATTTTTCTTAAAAGTAGTATACCAAATTTAATACTTATGTTATTAATTTGTATGGTTTATAATTAAGATCGCCTATTGTAGCTTAGGCGTCAAAGGGCATTATTATTGCATTCAGTATATTAATGTATAAGGGGGTCGCGATAAAAATTGTTATTGAAAAGAGGGCACCAGTATTGAAAGTTTGAGAAGCACTGAACTAATCTGTTAATCTCTGTATTCAGAGATGAACCAAACATGTTTCTAATTTGTCGAAAAATAGTCTGAAAAAAATATCGCAAGAAATAAAATTTTTCAGTAAGTTTTTTTTTTTTTGACTTCATCACAAGTAAATTGGGCAGGTATAGAAAATCGCGTTGATTTTTTATCAAGAGAAATGCCTGATATTAAAATTGTTGACAATGGTCTGTTTGAAGAAGTTAAAAGACTGCATGTATATTTAAATTATAATAAATTGAAGCAATTGAAAAATCAACATACTGAAATTGATAAAAGGTTGGTGGAAATACTTAACCATTTTAAAAATGAACACATTCCATATGAAAATTTGACTATTCTTTTTGAATTTATGTTGTGCTGCCCTGGAGCTAATGCGCTAGTTGAAAGTCTTTTCAGTTGGTAATTTTTGGACAAGTGAAAAATCAAGATTGAATGTTGATATTTTAGATGCAGTACTTACAGTAAAGATGAAAGGTATTTTTTGCTCCAAAATTTCTGATTTATTAGAAAATAACATATTGACAAACAAAAATATTCATTCAATGAGAAAATGCTCGTTTAAGTAAATAATCAGAAGGAATGTAAGCATAATTAGAGTGTTTTTGTTTGAATTAATATAATGTTTCATATCTTTACGTTGTAACTTTTTCTTAAATTGTTCATCCTCCTTTACATTGTTCGAGTAAAAAAAACTGGCCACCTTACCAATGAGTGTCGATGAACCCAATGATATCCCTGGATAGGGTATCAGTATAATGTAAGAGTGAAATATCCTAAAATCTTGTTTAATATTATTGTATTCCATTTGTAAATATTGAAATATGTTTAATATATTTGAAACTAATTAAATGATATAAGGTACTTTAATCAGCTTTTTTCTCATTTTAATCTAAAAACACCTTAAAAATCCCCTAGACGTCACTAAAAAGACATTTATATAAATAGTATACACCTCTGCGTGTATTTAAATGATTTTAAGCCAGTTTTAATTAAACTAATAATATTATTTAAAATATTTAAAATTACTCAATATTATAAATGCAGTCATACATTTTCTACAAAGTCTTTCATCGTAAATTTGGTCTTGAACTTTCTAAGACTTCAGGAAATAATATATTTATAGTTTACATATGTAAAGGGAAGTAAAATAAACTTATATTCCTCAAGCTAAAAGTTCAGTTCTATTAAGTTATGAATAATGCAATTTTGCATCATCCAGGTATGCGAAACAATCAGAAAAGCATTTACTAGAAATATTTTATCAGCTTCCTGTTGATCGTGACTATACAAAGTCTGAGATCAATGGAGAAAAAGAACGTGTTTGTCATTTATATTTTTGATGTGTAACATCTTTCCTCTTGGTTGCTGGATATTTGTCGGAGTAATTTCATAAAAGGGACGGAAATGGGTAACAGGAAATAAAGTCAATGTGAACTTGGCGAGATCTTGGTGATAGAGCGAAGTTGGCATTATATTTGGCGACCAAGTTTGTTTCCAATTTGGCGACTATTTTGGTGACCACGTTGGGGAGTTTAGGACCATCTGGATTCTTCTAGTAATTAGGGGATTTCCCTACTAATCTCACGCTCTGTGACGCGCGTGATTTTTTCTGGAAGTTTCCGCCGGTTCTCTAAATAGAGCGGTGCTAGCCGCAATGAGTCAGTCTTGATTCAACCCGCGATTTGTAAGCATTGTTTTGATTATCGATTAGCTCGGCTGTGCTTGTGAATAGTCTTTTACATACGTATATTTTAAACACTGATAATTGTGTTTGATTGCCGTTGAAGGTGCAAAGACCTTTGGAGATTTATTCTGTGATTATTACTGCGGAATCCTGTATTTAAAGAATTGGATTTCCTATAATAAATTCGCATCACTCTTAACGAGCTGTTATTTTTCTTTGTGACTGTTTTGCATGAAATCCTCAAAAATATCATAATTATTTTTGGTAAAAAATTTCATTACTCCTTGTGTTAATTAAATAAAATTGTCATTAAAGATATAGTTATTTGATAAAAAAATTATTTTCAATCATATCCTATTAATTTTTTTTCAGGATATAAGTTACTATTGCGTATTTACCACGACAACTTGTCAGATTTTACACATCATATGCGACTACTGTAAGGTTCGTTTCTTTTTTTGTGTGTGTGCACGTGTTATGTTTATGTTCATCAATAAAAATGTGAATGTTTAAATTATAAAAGCCACTTCACATCCTTTCCACAATTGCAAGAACTTGACAAAAGTTCACATTAATACAAAATCTCTCTAATTCCAGTCGCTCATTTCCTTCAAGTTATTTACTTCATTTATATAAAATTTAATTTAGCTAAATTCACAATACAAAGCAAATGTTATTTACCGAGCTGTTCTGACACCGTACATGCCTTTTTATTACTTAAAAAATAACTTTAAATTGGAGAGTGTCTTCTTGTACGAAGATTATTTACAGATTATGAATGTTATTTTATAAAATCCATGCCATAAGTTTTTCATCTGGTTTCATATGTAATACATCTTATCCGGAAAATATGGTATATTTTTTTCTCGACGATCCCCAATTTGAAAAACGAGTTACATTGAGTAAAAGAACACGGAGATGCACAAAAATATTATGCTTATCTATATTGCGTCCCCCCCAAATAAAATTATTTTTAAATGTGTTTCAAACAACAAATTGATTTCTTGTTGCGCTTGAATAGATACATTTTATTCAATATCATTGATATTGTTAGGTAGATTCGGGTTCGAGGATTTTACACAAAACACTCACGAAGAAAAAATAACAGTTCTTTAAGAGCGATGCGAATTTATTATCAGAAATCCAATTATTTAAATACATGATTCCGCAGTAATATTCACAGAGTAAATCTCCGAAGGTCTTCACACTCTCTACAGCCGGGGTGGGCATTAAGTCGATCGCTATCGACAAGTGGACCGCCAAGTCATTTTGAGGTGACCGCCTTCACTAAGACCTAGTAATCATTCCATCTTACGAAAGTCCAGAAATATAGTATTTATTCGAACTTAAGCCACCATCGATTCTAAGCCTCGCCCTAAATTCTCAACAAGATTTTGTGAAAATTGAAAAATAGTCTAAAATGGCTTGTCGTTACCCAATTTTACAAAATTAAAATAAATTTAAAAAGAAAACTAATAAAAAGGAAATAATTAGTTATTTTATCAGTTTTATAACCTTTTTTAAATACATGCATGAAGCTGTAATTTCTCTAAATACCCACTGCAACAATTTTTTTCCCCTTCGATTCTAAGTCACAACCGATTTTCAGTAGCATTAACATTGAGAAAAAAATGTGGCTTAGATAAAGAGTAAATACGGTATTTTAAAAAATACGAAAAAAAATCGAATCATAAGAGAATATTTCGTTGAATAGAAAATGCACTTCGCTATTTGGAGGTAATTTTACAGAGACAATAGGAAAATGTTCTTGGTTCCAATAAAAAGTTCGCTAAATGGAGAAATTCGTAAAATGGAGGTCCGACTGTATTGGATACTTTCTTTTAGCTCACTACACCTACGTCACTGGGTGGAGCGCAACACCTTGAAAAATGAGAAGTAGCCCGTTCCCTGGAAATGTCTGCCCACTCCTGCTCTTCAGCAATCAAAGACAATTATCAGTGTTTAAAATACACGTATGGGAAAGATTACTTACACGCACAGCCGAGCTAATCGGTAATCAAAACAATGCTCACCAGTCGCTGGTTGAATCAAGACTGACTCGTTGCGGTTGGCACTGTTATATTTATAGACCCGGCGGAGACTTCCAGAAAAATCCGCAGGCGTCATAGTGCGTGAATTAGTGGAGAGATTCACTACTTTCTAGAAGAATCCAGAGGGTCCCAAACTCACCAACATGGTCACCAATGACGCCACAATGGTTGTCAAAATCTCCAAATTGGCCCCCTAGTCGTTAAATATGATGCCAACTTGGCTCTATCACCAAAATTTCACCAAGTTCTCATTGAATTGCCACTATAGCGTAAGGAACGACATTGGTTATGAATATTACAATTTTAACAAAAAATAAATATAACATAGAGTAGTATAAATGCATTACGCATCCAAATACAGATTATTACACTATTTACACAAAATTCGTAACTATATTTAACGTCGTGAAAAAAATATATATTTAGTGTTTATACTCTTTATTCTATATCTTAATCATTATTTCGTGCCGTATCTGGTTACAAACATATTTTTTAAGCTCCAATTCTTTTTCAAGAATTCCTTACAGAGCTCGCTCGGATTACTTATGATAAAATTCGCTACAAATAGACATAAAAATATTTTAGGTAACGTTTATTTCCCTTAAGGAAAAAAGATCATCCTTTCATGCATTTTCTGAAGAGCAAATAACACTGTAAAAATAGACCACCAGCGAGCTAGGTTTTATTATATTTTCCACCCAACGGCATGAATTTTGGTTGAATTTTCTCCCTTTCCTCTCTCTGTCTCCCGTAAAGTAAACACGAGACAAAGCCTTACATTCGGTTAAAGTGGTTTTCAGGGCTTCGGACATTATCTTGCGTTGTCAGAATTTGCAGATGCATCTCACGGCATCTGTAAGTGGAGTCTGGGGAAGATATCCATATTTGCCCACAAAGGGAATGGAATAAGTCGGAATATTTCCTCCAAAATACAGGCATTTTCTGTTCTCTGAAACATAAATGGATTTATATGCTTTCTAAGTGGGTCAGTGTGTATTAATCTCTTTCATACTATTTGATGTTTATAATTCGAAAGATATTTGTTTTGATTTGCAACTATTTTTTTTTACAAATGTCGATTATGCATGCTATAAAAATGCCTTAAGTTGACTATCAACCTTCGGACCCAATTTTTTTTATGAAAATGAATTTTTGAAACAAATTGAGTGTTTTTAGGAAGAAAAATAAAAAAAAATGTAAATACACAAAAAATTTTAAATGAATATTGTACTTTAGTAAAATTGGTTGTTTTTAAGGAAACTTTACCAAATTTTTACTAAAACGGGCTACACTGTATAACAATCTCTAATACAATTATCATAATTTTTCTTTTACACAACATGCGTATTACGGTGCTCTTCTAACTGAACCAAAATGTAAGAGAAATATCAAAATACAAAAAGTTACAGATAATTATACATAATAATATGAATATTTTTAAAGTTTTTCTTTATAAAAACTACCCTAAATGAAAACATATTTAACCTACAACAAAACTTATTGTCCATCTTATGAACAATAGTATAATAAACATTCCACAACATTTTTAAACGTTATCTGGTTTGGTTTTTAAGATATCGTGTATCTGGTAAATAGTTTCCTTCAAAAACATAATTTTGAGGAAAACCCATTTTAAGTTTTATTTTACCTTTTTTGCTTAGAGTGATGTTTTTTAAAATCACTATAACTTTATTTGCATTTCGCGTAAAGGAAAAAGAAAAACTATTTTGGAAAGTAAAATGTTCAAACTATAAGATTTTGAAATAAAAAAAATATCTTATGTAGACGAAAAATGACATTTTCAAGGTAAGCAGTCACCTCAAGTAAATTTATTCTTATCACACACAATGCAACTTTATTAATTCTAATGCTCTATTTTAAAGTGGGTTTTCTTAAGAAACAACTACTAGATAAGTCACACCTTGTAATTTGTGATGAAATTTTAGAAAATGGCAATCTTTTGTGTGTGTGTGTGTGTGTGTGCGCGCGTAATGAACGAACTAAATAGAAGACTTGGTTCCATGAAATGTTCACGATGTTGAGAAATAAACTAACTGTAATGGCTTATTTAAGTATTTTAATAATTTGAAATAAATGTATCACACACGTCTAAAAGTCGATTTTCTATTAATATAAATTTAAATAATTTCTAGTTTTAAGTGAACCAAATGAACAGAAAATTAGTTTCACTCATTTCGTAAATGACACCGAATTAGATTAGTTTAACCATTCCAATAATATATTTTGTTTCAATTATTTTTAATGTTAATTTCGTAAATAATAAAATAACTTACATATTTAATACGTTAAATTAATTTTGACGCGTACAAAAACACATTAGTGTTCAAAATCAAGAGAATTTTTACTTTTGATTAATTATCTGAGGACATGTTTTTCAATGGTATATAAACATACATGGTGATGTAATATAAAAAATATTCTACTACAGTTATAGTATATATACATGTCATTGGAAAATGATTAAATTAGGGATTTCATCAAATCCGTAAGGGAGTGGATCAATTCACGCAAGTTGTTAAAATAAGAACTCTGTAAGGTGATTTCCTCAAGGAAAGCAAGTAATTTGATCAAATCCCTAATCTTTTTCAGTAAAATGATGAAATACTAATGTCAAGAGTTTAAAAGTGTTCATTTAGCAAATATGTTGTGCTATAAAAATAGAGTAATTGATACAATAATCATTGAACTACAAATTATTTAGAAATAAAGCTGGTATTTTTTTTTAAAAAAAAGGATATTTGTAGTACAATGTTAAACATTTTTTTTATAAAAATTATACATTAATGCAGTACTTCAGAAATATCCTGCTTTATTCGTAACACCTTTTTTTTTCAGTTATTATTTCCCTTTTAAAATAGTTTTTTTTTTATCTATAAAGTGGGCGTTGTCGAATTCCCTAATTTGTTTACATTTTTTAATTTAAGTTTTATCTAGTTCCTAATTTTAAGGCATACAAAAGTGATATATCAATCGAAAAATAATGATGCGAAGAATATAACTAAATAAAATTAAAAAATTATATTTAGTTCATTATGTTTTGGTGCGTCACGTCAGAAGCCCGGCGCTACCTGGCACGGACGAGAAGAGAAAGGAAGGTTGGGGTAAAAGAGAGTGGGGTTACTAGCGAAAACAGAGCTTTGCAGATGTTGACTTGTTCATTTTATCATTTCACTAAAACAGTTCTGGGATTGATCAAATCACTTACTTACATCAGGGAAATGATCTCAAGGAGACATTATTTTAACATCTTGCGGGAATTGATCATCTACCTTAGGGATTTGATGAAATCCCCAATTTCATCATTGTAAATAAGAGATGTACCAAATTTACTAGCTGTAGATCAAAATTGTGTGAATAAGGAGTGTGGTTACAATTATACAAATCTCACAATGAGATTCATGCTGAAAATGAGACAGTTTATGAGTGTTTTTGGCAATCTATCCTAATCATACTTCAAAAACTATTGAAGGTCCTCAATGGTTCTGGGAGAAAGCTAATAAGCTGCAATTTTCCTCTCAAAAACATACCATACATCAACAAATACGAAGTAAATATATAAGGTTTAGCTCTGAATATCTAGCTGAAATTTAAACATTTCACAGTTTCACTTTCTGGAAAGACATCTGACAAAGGAAGCGTATGTGGGTCTCTATGCTTCAAATCAGTCTCAGAGTTGTTATCAAATGGAGAACTGCGCGTGACTGTCTAATATCCCTTCCCAGATCACCAAATCTTCACCATATTTAGAACCTTCTCCATTCTTATTCTGGCATAATGGAGATCATATATTGATCTATGGTTTCCTTTAGAAGAATTTAAGTTTAGAATCAGTGCTGACTCTAAATTTGGGATCATCATTGAATAGAAAGGTCTCCCTTTTATCATTGTTCTGATGTTGATCTTACCTAGTAAATGCCAAATGGGGTTTCTGAGTAGAAAAATAAGAGGGATATAAAAGCCGATTTTGTTGAAAGTAAATAAATCTCTTTCATGTAATTTTTTGCCTTCATGAACGCTTGAAACTTCAATTCTTGTATCTGCATTAAATCCCGCAGATAGTAAGGAAATTCCTTCACTTCTCTTAAAAATTACTGCGATTGGTATACACACATATAGACCTTCCTTCTCAATTTCATTTGAAAGACATTGCGCAAGTTTCTTTCCTACAGATCATGTCTCGTTAAGTTGCAAATACTTAAAGTCTGTCGCTATCTACATTTGAGATAGCACTTCCTTATTCTTTAAAAATACACCACCTCATTTCTCCACCCAAGCATTGATAATCACTTATTTGAATTGATTACGGTTGTATTTCACTAAATGTCACTAAGAAGCACCATGACAGAAATCAGGGTGTGAAAATAAATGATGCGTGAAGTTAAGAGCACGTTTTAACAAAGTGCTTTCTCTTAAATGCACAGTTCACACGCACATATTCACGTGCTAAATCGAAATTCCGTAAACCCTTTTCTAGAAATTCAGAAAAAATAAGCAGATACTGTTAAGTTTAAACACTGTGTAAATATATTATTTACAATTCCAATGTTATAAAAATATGTCATTACAGAGAAACTAATATTATGTGAGAAAATATGGTTGATTATCATTATGCTATATTCACACATTTAATGTATTTTTTGAGGTATCCGACTACGTTCGGAACCATGATTTAAAAAAAAGCACATAAATGTATACTATTTATGATATTTAATGTCACATAGATAAAAAATACATGTATAAAATTGCCTTAAGGACATTTCGACAAAAAAAAATTATCCAAATACAATATTTTGGCAAAAAATTAGCTTAGAATAACCTTTTTTCAAAATGTTTTGTTCTCCTTTTACAAAACATGCTAATAAAATAATAATATTTTGCTTATATAAAGTAAAAACTTCTCCTGAGAGTCCGAGCTATTTTTTTTTTTGGAAAAATTCACATTATTTTCAGAGTTACAACCAACTGAAATAATTATCGGTGTTTTTTTCTTAAAATTTCTCCCCTCTTGTCGTAAAACAGGGATAAACCCATTTCTAAGTTATATGTTTCAAAATTTCTAGTTGAACTTCTGTACAGAGGTCTGAGCTATATACAGGCAAATTATTATTATAATAGAAGCATGTTTCACAAAAGGAGAATATTTTGAAAATGGGTCATTCTATGTTCATTTTTTGTCAAAATATTGTACTTGGGTAAATTTTTATTGTAATACTATTCTTAAAACAATTTTATTTACATTTTCTAATCTAAGTGACACTAAATGTCATAAGTATTATCCATTTATACGCTTCTGCAATATCACGGTACCGAACGTAGTCGGATACTTCAAAGGCGGAACCTTTATCAGTTTTCAAGTTTATGTAACGCATGATTCTAAGAAACACGACAGTACTATAATTTGAACGTTCGCCATGAATATGAAATTTTTGTCAAGTATTGTAAAATATATTCATATATGAGTGACATACATGAAAACAAATATGATTCGTATTGATATATAAATGACATATGGAAGCATAAGTGAACCATATTCATATATGAGTGGCATTGGAAATAATATGGGAACAGTATTCATATATTAGGGACATAAATTTGCACATCTAAGTAACATGAACACTCTTTAGATGTAGCTATTTATTATTTACTGATATGTGTTGTGTTGAATTTACAGAAATATTGCCTTCTTGAGGGATGTATGTGGAAAGTTATTGTGTAAATATTATATATATTTTGAATTGTAAAAGCTATTTCACGTATTGAAATTTACTCTCGATTTCCTTCAGTTCAACGTTTTTAGAAAAAAAAATCAGATTCATCTCCAAGAACAAATTATGTTCCCCTTACCGAACACTTTTGTAAATTCCATTTATAAGTAATCAAAAGCTACTTTAAGTTACACATTAGTAATGAAAGTACATTAATAAATGAATAAGAACTTAAAAAATTATACATTTCTTGAAGTTTATATATACGCGCGAGCAAAACAAATTTCCTTATTTATCCAAAAATATATGGATAAAACCATTTAAATATGTTGATTAATGACCTATGTAATAAATTAATTGTTTAACATTTAATATCACACACACACACAAACACACACAAATTAGAAATATCACCAATTTTCCAATAGCAATATAAACTGAGCGATCGTGAAGGATTATGCAGTTTAATGGTTTCTCTTGTTTGTTTGTTTTTTATTTTTCCTTCTCTAATAATTTAATCAACATTTTCTTTATTTCAATCCTTTATTGGTATTTAAAGTTACTAGTACGAACATATTAATGTGAAGTTAAAACTGATACAAATGCATTTTCTATAAAATATAAATTCTGAAAAATGCTGATACGGAAATGTAAAAAGTTAAGTTACTTATATATTACTCCCTCGAATAACTTCGTCCAACTAAATGCTGCGATATACAGCTAACAAGTGAAATGGATTTCAAACATAGTAATAATAAGGATGAAAACATTTGGCAACTTTTTTTGAATTGGTTATGCATTTTCATTTGGAGAAGTTGGTCGATTCTATAATTCATAAGTACCAATTTAAAAAAATGAATGCATATGTGTTGTGTAAATGCACTTGAAATGTTATTTCCATGTAACAATGAGAAATAAGATACATACGAGATGGATCTGTTCAAAAGTATGAAATAAATATCGACTTTTTTAAATTTGATGTAAAAAACGTATTTTCAGAAAAACCGTAAAACTATAAGCAATATTATAAATTATTAAATTGTGGTAGTTTTTCATTTGCTATATTATAAGGTTTAATTGAAAACGTCGGAAAATAATATTGTTAAAAATATAAATTATTTAATTAATTATTACAAAAATTACTGTTACAACAGTTCATAGTTAAAACTACTTTAAAAATAATCATTCATTATCTAATCTTATTGGGACTGGTGGCAATAATAATAGGAAAAATGTTTAAGTAAGTTTAAAGAGCTTAAAATAAATCAGAGTGTATGTTTACTCGGTACACACACTCAGTAAACAAGTAATACAAAATAAAACGAGAGCTATCAGTGATGGACCACGAAATTTTAAACATGTTTAAGGGATGAGGTTGACATCTGAGATAGATCTCCTAACTGCCACACCACATAAACCAGAGGGTTATGATCAACGACGCACAAATTTAACCTTCATTTTTCCCTCTTCAGGATGAGTCCTAAGTGGCATATGGTCTCGAGTGACCACATCAACCCACGAATTCATGACAATGACCAAAATAAATCTTAAGTTATCAGACAAGAAACTTGGGCGCATATTTTGAAACTCATGTTTCCTTGAATAATCTCTTTTTCAGGGATTATTTAACTATTCTATAAGTTGCTATGGTATATTGTTTGTTTTAAAAATGTTGCTCATATTGAAATATATACACACACGCACATACACACACACACGCATGCACGCACACACGCACGCACATATATATATATATATATATATATATATATATATATATATATATATATATATATATATATACAAACTAATACACAAAAAGCAAAAGACGATTAACACAAGCTTGCAGTCATTTAGAAGTTACATAAAGCATCCTGAATTTTCAATGAAAACGTAAGTATTTATTCAGAGCCGACAGCCGGATTTCAAAAATTCCTATGCCTTCCGAAGACGACTTTTCTGATTGGTGCAGAAAATTGGATGATGATGTTTTTAGAAAAATTCTGAATTTAAATAAGCTGAGGCTTTTTAATTTCTATAAGAGTTAAAATTACGATTACATCCCATTTTAAACGGGTAAGCTGACAGTTAGTTAAGTACGTGAAAGTCCTGGAGCGTCTGGACCTTTACAAATTAAAAACTGAAAGATGAAATTTACAGGAATAATTATACACACACACACACACATACAGATATATGGACTAAATACAGATACTTTAAATATGCATGTTTTAATCTATGTAGAAAAAAAGTGCTACCTAAAAACTTATACACACGTATACAGATTCTTAGTGAATAATTTTAATATAAATGCATTATTGAATAATATTTATTTCCAAATACGAAACATAAATTCAATGCTTAATAAACTGTAAATATTTATTTTTATAAGTCTATAAAATTTTTGTTCATACTTGTTCTCTTATTAACATTCTTTCGTATTTTAGAGTTTAATAAATGAAAAAGAAAAAAAAGAAACTCTCTCTAAATATTATATTTGCTCCTTATAAAAACTTAATAATGGTATAATACCTTTTACACATTCTAGAAAATTGAATTGTTCCACTTAATTCCAAACTGAGCTACTGAAAACTTCCATTTAAAGTCCGGAAGCCTTTCTTTTGATTTTTCAGACTCTTGGATATTTCCACCCAAGGTAAATATTTGTCATCCTTATACCAAACAAAGAATCCTGCAGAATCAAAGGGTTTTGTATAGAAGATCCAGCATACTCAGTGTTCTGAGGACAAACATGGCGAAATCTCTCGACTTATTCTTTGAAAGGCAAATTTTATATTTATAAAAAAGTGTATAAAGGACTGCACTAGGTGGAGCTGGTCACAGTTTCTCTCCATCATTGCAATATTGTCTTCTGAATGATAACAATTACAGTCGAGCCGCCAGGAAAATGAATTTAAGAGAGAAAGAGGTTTACTCAACTTTTATTTACTCTAAAAGGGAAGAAAACAGAATTCTCAGAGAAATAAATATTACTTTAGTGCCACTCGCTCTATGAAAACTCGTCATTTTTGAATTTTGGATCTGGAATAAATTTCTCCAGAGAGTTTGGGGTTACTCATCTTTTCATTTCTTTTGTGGAATCTTTTCTGCACGAAGTATTTAATAAAACATGAATTCATGAGAATCCTTTTGAGTTTACTTTACAGAGTGACTAATTTTTTTTAAATGAGTAACTTTCCTTAATTTGACCAAATTAAGAACTAGAAAACAGCCGATTCTGTTGAAACACTGCAGTTTTAGGGATAAAAATAACCTGCAATCAGTGATGGATATTGACTGAAAATTGATGTTGTTATATGCTTTTCCCACTGTGATTAAATAACACAGGTTCGTACCAATACGAACTATTTACTGAAACAAATAGACGAATACTTTTGTTTCAATTAAACTTACTAGACAAATAAAAAATATTTTAATAATATTGCACAATATTCTTCAGTTCCGTTTGTACAAAGTCTTAATTTCTGCGATGGTCTTCGCTGTACACAAATCAAGCTATTCCTAAAGGAACCAAAAAGTTCTAAAAATTTATAATACTGCAAAATAATTCTCATTTGAATAGATGATATTTATATGAAAGTTTTTATGATGGAGTTATTTATGTATTGAAGTATTATTTATAATTGTTTTTAGAATATAAGTTTTAGTTTTTGGTAATCTATGTTTTGTTTTCTTATGTATTTAAAAATATATTGCCCTTTTCTCTACTTAAACTTTACTTGGCATTCTTTTTTTGTCAAATAATCCCATTTATTTATAAAAAAAACAACCATGTTAAGAGAACGGTGGACCATTTAAACTAATTTCTTAAATTATTAGCTTAATTAGTTGAAAGTGGAACCAATATAGTAATTGATTACTATATTTCACAATTTAAGTATTTTTTTTTATAAAAAAAACTATTATATAAACTGATTGTTTTTTCAAAAAAATTAAATTTTTTGAACTATTTTTGAAAGTGATTATTGCGCATTAGTAATTAGTTTAATATATGTACATAATTTTTTTATACATCTATGAACTACAGCAAAATATATCTGTGAGTGGATTTTTAATTCAGAATAAAATTTTATGAAAAAAAGATAAATTTTATATAATATATATGAAATATTTCACCAATTATCAAGCATCCAAACTATTCAAAACAATATAAAATATGATCCATTAATTTTTTTAGAAAACTAATGTACACATTTGTGAATTATATCATCTTCCATTAGTTGTGAAATTTTTAAGAGATAAGACGTAATTTGAAATGCAAGGAGCATTTTATGTAACGATGAAAAAGGAAAAATTAAGAACTAAGAAAAGTGCTTTTTAAGCATTTATTTGAGTAAAATAAAACAAAACATTAATTCTTAATCAAAATGACAAAATTTATTGACAGAATTAATCTATGTAATATGAGGAATATTATTAGTATAAAAAATCAGAATCGCAATTTGGACCAAAATTTGACATTGTGAAGGTCCACCATCACCTTAATTAGAAATATATCTATAATTAGCATATATGTCATCAGCTGTTGTTGCTTATGCAAAAAAATATTTATACATATCCAAACGTTATATAAAATACCATTAATCATTATTATAGGCAATGCTGAAATATATATAAATTTCATCGATGAAAAATTGCAAATGTTTTCAGTAAAGGATATTAGGTATCAATAATCACCCAACTGAGCCTGTGACACGCAGTATTGTCAAACATATCAACATTACCCCCTAATCTGAACTATGTAAATCCTGATCAATGTCACCATAAATTAGCGACATGAAAAATACGTTTAGACTCAGTTAACTTTCATTAAATGGTGAAAAAAGACATTTAGCCTTACTACAGATCAGGCCATATTTTAATACAAATTATTTGTTAAACTTCACCAAGAACCTATATTAATCAACTGACTCAAGTCGGGTTAAATGAATGGAAGAGCAGTGAATGCTTCTACCCTTTCACCTTACTAAGATGCAAGAAAAAGTGTAAACATATTCCGGAAACGCGTAATATACTCCGATAATCCTATTATCGCAGGAAAATACAATAAGCTGTGGTGTAAGCTGGAATAAATAGTGTAATTATTGAGCCAGATAGATTATGAATAAAACTGTATATATAATTGTAGTTAAATGTCTTTAATTGTAAAATCCTCATTGTGTTATCTCATTTTGGTCGATAACATTCTGATGAGATGTTACTATACTGAGCTTCTAGCTGACTATTTAAACTTTTTTATTCATATTTTGCTCCAAAAGAAGGATGAACTCCTTTCTAGACGATAACTATCTACGCTTATCACCCAAGAAATATTCAAAAGGCTTGAGCACTTAGATTGGTAACTTTAATCACATCTTTCTGATCATCAGAATAAAATCATACATGTACTTCTGAGGTGAACTGAAACGGCCTCTTTATATTTAAATGATGTGGTGGTTCTCTCAAATTCTGAGCAACTAATTTGGAGGACTGTATTCTTAAGATTGCGACTCAAGCCCGAACGAAAATTAATAGTCTGTATGATACAAAGCACCAAAATAAGCACAATCACTTAACTGTTATTTAATATTTACTGACTCAAAATATAAAGGTGAATTCAATTTTTTGGTTCTAAATATAATCTTTCTCTCTCAATATGTACTTATCTATAATCACCAAAAATATTGCTAGCATTCCAACGCTGATTCTCGAATTAATTGATGGTGCTTCTCCTCGTAACAAATTGAATCCGGACCTAATTAGTAGATAACACCAGTGTTTGGACAAGGAATTGCTGTTTAGCTAATATAAATAACAATGTTTTCTTGCTGCACAAATATTATGTAACTCTCGTCAACCGCAAAAAAACATCACTTTGTAAAACTCATCTACATGACACTTTTCCAGTATAGAAAGGAAGCATTTAAACGTTCAATAAAATAAAACAACAACTTCATGTTAGATCTGATAGAAATCTTACCAAATACCTCGTTGCAAATGTGCTATCCAGTAAATTAATCACAAAGCTTTTTTTACAATTATGCATTTTATAAAAAACGGAGGAGGGGATCGTGGTTTCCGGAATGTTTCTAAGGCATCTCACATATGTTCAATGAAATTAAAATCAATAAAATTCAATTGATTCACTCTAGACCAGGCATCACCAACGTATGGTATACGTGCCACATGTAGCACTCGGAACAATTCATAGTGACCCTCTACAAAGCTATGAAATAAAAAATATGTTTGTTTCTCTTCTATACGCTTTACATATAAAGACTATTTTTTGTCAAAGATGATTCTGAGAAAACCTACTTGTGTGTAGTTTGTGGGACTCATTCTTAGCGTTACATTTTATAAAACAAATCAAAATAATTGTGTAATATTTTAAATGAAGCATCACTCGCTACATTGTCATGAAAATTATTGAAATCAAAATTTAAGGAATTGTGAAATATCTCGAAGATAACTATGGATAAATCGGCAGTGTTTTTAAATTTCTGTACATAATTGAAGGAGTGATTCAATTGCTTGAAGATAATTGTATGTTCTCTGCTTTCCACTTTTGCTTTTACATATATGCATGAATAATTTTTTTTTCTTATATGAGACAAATTTTGAGGCTACAAAGAAATTGTTTTACAGTTGAACATTCAGAATCACGGGTCAAATAGAAAGCCACACATTATATTCCTGATAGTGTGATATTAAGTAGAGCTTTGAAAATGCATGGTTTAACATTAAATTATAGTTTATTATTTTATTATATTGCAGGAACACTTATACTTTATGTGTTTATTTCTTACTCTTATTTTAATAGATATTCTTGATATACACTGCTAGACAATTGCTAAGGACGGATCACAAATTGCTATGTAGCATAACATTAAGCGAGACATGAGGCCTAGTAGGATAAAATATAGTTGCCACAATGTTCAGACATTAGAATAAAGAATATTTATTGTTCTGGAAAGTACAAAAGCTGTGAAACATCTGAAAGAAAAAAAAATGTTCATTTGATCTGCGTACGGAGAAATGGAACAATGCATCTAAAAGTCAGCAGGCACCTTAAAGAAAGGTATCAGTACGGGATATGTCCACCGTAGAGTGTGATGCAACATTCCACACGTCGTACCATACTTTGCACAACATTATCCAGCAGCTGTTGAGGCAATTTATCCCATTCCTCTGTGAGTGCACGGAAGAAGGTGTTCTTGTTTGTCGGAGGATAGTTTCGACCAGCAACTTTCCTCCCCAAAGCATCCCACACATTTTCAATGGGGTTTAGATCTGGAGAACGCGCTGGCCATACGAGACGTTGAATACCCTAGCTGTCTAGACAATCCTGAACAGCGAGTGTTCGATGACATGTTGCGTTGTCGTCCATAAAAACAAATTTATCACCGACAGCACCACGGAAAAGACGAACATGAGGAAGTAGAACTTCATCAATGTATCGTTGGCCCGTCATAGTCCAATTCGCAACCACATGTAGGCGCGTGCGGCCATTGATCATGATGCCGTCCCACACCATGATACTGCATGTCGGATATCGGTCCTTTTCCTGGATATTTTCTGGACGATAAGCAGTACCACTCTCGCGCCAGAACAGTTGGTGTCTACAATCCGATGACAGACTGAACCTACTCTCATCTGAGAATAGTACGCATGCCCAGTCCTGTTCAGTCCAATTGTGATGCTCACGACACCATTGCAAACGGGCAGTACGGTGCTGTCTGGTCAATGGGACACACACAACAGGTCTGCGTGCGTATAGTCCTCCTCCCCTCAAACGTCTGACAACAGTTTTTCGGGAGATCTGCTTTACTGAGGCAGCAAGAAACTGATTTGCCACCTGCTCAGCTGTGGTGCGTCTGTTCCTTTTTGCTGATAGGACGATATATCTGTCTTCTGCAGGCGTCGTACTTCTAACAAGACCTCCCCCTTGCCGTCTACTACACATTCCAGTAGTTTTAAATGACTTCCACAGCCGTAAAAACAACGCTGTGAGCGATGTCGAACTCCCTGACAACATCTGTTATTTTTCGCCCTTCTTCGATCGTTCCAATAATTCGGCCACGCATAAAATCATCTATGTGATGTCGGAAAAACATGCTAAAAATTTTAAGTTCGTCTATTAAATCTTTCCTGTAAAACTTTGACTTGAAACAACAACTGTCCACACGCGTCAAAACCTTTAAAGCTCTTATGAACGCTATCACGTGATGAACAGACGTGGAAAAAAAATTTGCATACTCATACTTCTTCTTACTAATATCCCGCACTTATTCTAATTTTCCACATTTTGCTTCCTTTCATTTTGTGGTTGCTATGGATGATAGTGTTATCCGTCCTTATATATATATATATATATATATATATATATATATATATATATAATATAATACTAGTATATATATATATATATATATATATATATATATATATATATACTAGCTGGTATACCCGTTCTTCGCACGGGTGAACTGAAAAATTAAACAATACAGATTGAAGCATAAAGAAGTATTTAATGAGTTAATTTTAATTGAATTGCAAATTAAACAAAAAAGCTTTTTGCATATCTCAGCTGAAGAAAAAAAAAGAAAGAAAAAAAAATACCTTTAAATTTTAAATCTGTAGATCTAATAGCTGATAAAACTGATTTTTTTTTTTATATTTATAACTCCCCGTAACACTCTTGAGGGTCGATTTTTGAAAATACCTCCCTAAGCTGATATCTGCTCAGCCAAAGTAACACATTGTTAAAAGTTTTGTGACGCTTAAAATATTGTAAATAATTTATATCTGAAAGTGTAATACACTAATATTACTTTCTGTTGAATTTATTTTATGTTAAAATTGTAATATTCGCAAGCAACGCCGTTTCTTAAATAACAATGGCGATTCAATGAAACACATAGCGAATTATTGACGATAGAGTCAAGTTGGCAATTGTCTAGCTACTTTCATAGCTCAAACTTTATTAGAGCTTTGTAAGACCCGTCGTGTAGGGGAGTGATGCATGTTAATGCTTTATCTACTGCATTATGATTTACTGCAATTATTTTCATGCAATATTTTTTAGGTCGAATTTTTTTACTTTGAAAATTAAGGGACATACATAAACAAAATACTCCACTTAGGGAAATTTAATCCGTTAGAGCTAATAAATTAATTAAATATATCCCACAGTGTAAAAATTAATTATATACACAGTTCACTTAAAATAAATAGTCAAATCGTTTTCTAAGGTCTCCATATACATAAGACACTTAAATTTTGACATTACCTTTTTTTGGGGCACAAAAATGATAATCTTTGCAATCTGCTGAAAACGCTCGCAGCTGAAAATGTAATATCTACTACAAAACTATTCTCCTTCCCCGCTAAAATACTCATCATAGAGCCCGTGCTTTCATATATTTTGGAAGAGTGGATTTCAAAGAATATTCCAGCTAAGTATTGGTATAATATTTCTGCTAAATTGGAGTGGCATGGTAGTTAGGAGAAAGGGGTGCCAATTCAGTTGTTGTACACTTCACTTGACCATGGTTCAAGATTACGTGGTCCGTCGCCAAAAGCCCTCATGTAGCTGAACAGTGCGACGTTAATATTCACTCACTCCAAAAAATACAGTACAGTATTTATAATTATTTTTATACTTAAAAAAGCAATATCTGCCTATTCAATTAAAATTATAGCGTTATAATTAACTACTAACCACACAAATTTTGAAAATTTGTCCAAATGATGTAGCGTGAAAGAGAAAGTTTATTCAGACAGACAACAAATGCGTCTTATATGTATATAGATATACATTTGTTTGAATTCTTGTGTATTATTACTTTCGTAAGCCTCATGACATACTTTGTGGTGTACCAGTCTTTTAAAGCTGACTGAGCCACAGCAACATTTAGCTGGGTATAGCTAGTTATAACATAAAATTAAATCTTAAAAAGTATCAAAAATAAAAGAAGGTTCAATATTTTCAATAAATCAGTATAAAGATTTTTGTACAAACACAATATATAATTGTAAAATATTTATTTTGCATTTCAGACAGACATCAAACAAGATTTTGAAAATTGTGAAAAACAGATAAAAAACATATTTAAGAAAAATACCACTGATTAATTTTGCTAAAGACATCGCAATGTGTAAATAAATATTTGCAGTACATAATCGCCAAAAAAATGTAAGTACTAAAATATAAAAAAAACCAAAAATTATATATTGAATTAATTCAGGATTACTGGAGGGAAAGATAAAACAGGCTAAGATAATACTCATAATATTAATTTCATATTGGAAGGCTACTCATTTTTGGCATGATTTTGAAATCACGCCAAATTGGTATGTTGCAGCCAGTCTAATGTTTTAGTAATGTACAGAAAGAATTAAAGGTACTTACCTATTATCGCAACCTATTGGTGACATTATACAAAATGAAGCACATGATTGCCAAAGTGGCGATTTGTCTTGAACATTGGCGATTGTGCAATAATACGTAAGTACTAAATAAAAAAATTATCCAAAGTGTATATATCCCGTGCATCAAAATAAATTGAAAAATGAAGTACAATACTAACATTAACTGACATAAAAAGAACTGAACTAATTTATCAATGCAAAAGCATAATTTGAAAAAATAAGGTACTTACATATAACCAGAACCTATATCACGCCAAATTGGTGTTGTGGCCAGTCTAATGTTTTAGTAATGTACAGAATTAAAGGTATTTATGTATTATAGCAACCTTTTGGTGACATTATACAAAATGAAGCACATGATTGCCAAATCAGCGCATACAAAGTTGGGATTGCCAAAGTGGCGAGTTGTCTTAAACGTTGGCGATTGCGCAATGCGTCAATACTAAAAAAAATAATAATCCAAAGTATATATATCCCGAGCATAAAAATAAATTGAAAAATGAATTACAATACTAACATTAACTGACATAAAAAGAACTGAACTAACTCTATCAATGTAAAAGCAGAATTTGCAAAAATAAGGTACTTAAATATAACCGCAACCTATTGGCGACATTATATGAAACAAAGCACATGACTCACAATTCAGCATATATATGACATGCAAAATCGGGGTTGCCAACTTGGCAAGTTATTTTGAACATTGGAGATTGTTAGGATAGTACTTAAATAACAAAAATAATTTATCTTACGACTACCTACTTCCTCAACATACTCATTTTTGGCATGATTTTGAAATCACGCCAAATTGGTATGTTGCGGCCCGTCTAATGTTATAGTAATGTACAGAATTAAAGGTACTTATGTATTATCGCAACCTATTGGTGACATTATACAAAATGAAGCACATGATTGCCAATTCAACGCATACAAAATTGGGATTGGCAAAGGGGCGAGTTGTCTTGAACGTTGGCGATTGTGCAATAATACGTAAGTACTAAATAAAAAAATTATCCAAAGTATATATATCCCGAGCATAAAAATAAATTTAAAAATGAAGTACAATACTAACATTAACTGACATAAAAAGAACTGAACTAACTTTAACAATGCAAAAGCATAATTTGAAAAAATAAGGTACTTACATATAACCGCAACCTATTGGCGACATTATATGAAACGAAGCACATGACTCAAAATTCAGCATATATATGACATGCGAAATCGGGGTTCCAACTTCGCAAGTTATTTTGAACGTTGGCGATTGTTAGGATAGTACATAAATATCAAAAAGTAATTTATCTTACGACTACCTGCTTCCTCACAGGTATTTAAGCCATTTGTCTGTTTTGCTCATTCTCTGATGCCTATTCCAGTTTGATATGTAATTACTACCAACACTGCTTTTGCTTGGGCAGTATAATTACCTAAGTTTGATTTTCTGCAAGGCAATTTTATGCACTGAAGCTAATAGTATACCCTTAAAGGTTAAAATAAAGACACATAAAATATTCCAAAATATTATTAATTTCATATAACGAAAACGGAAATACTATACTTATGTTAATCGCAGTAATAAGAACTGAAATATCATTATCAATAAGAAGCTTTAGTTTGTCAAAATTATAACCTTCACATTCTAAAGAAATAAATAAATTCTCCGGAAAAATACTGAAATTGTAAGTTGTAATTTGTAAGCAAAATCACACACATAAACATCCCGCGATAATACCTAAATGTTGCCAAAACAACAAAACAAAATTTTAGTTGTTAAAGAATAGTCCTTAAAATGATTTATTCGAAAAGTAATCCTAATTAAATATCAAAGAATAGAAAAATTGGATAAATATTCCAACCAATAAACATAGCTACTGTAAAAATATGTAATAATCTTAAAAAACTGCATGTGAAGTATAAATTGTCCACTTAGTGAGAAACGTGACATCGTATGACGTCATAACACTGGAAAATCACTTAAAAATTTAATTTTAAAAAACTCTGAAAGAATTATGAACGCCAAACCTATTTAAGAATCTTCCTCGTGTAATTTTGTGTACGTGTACCAAATTTCACGTTATTTGGTTGTCTGGATCTTGAGTTATAAGGGAACAGACAGACAACAAATGCGTCATATATGTCATGATTTTAAAGACAGAATTAGATTAAAGTTTAAAAAGGAAGGTCTTTATTCGATCATTGGTACATCTGTTCTGACGCTAAGAGAACCGAGTAAAAAACACGCCATGGTGGGGGTTTCACGTGAATAACACGTGAAAAACATCTGGTAAGTGTCGCTGCTTTGAAGATGGTGCTTGCAAGTTAATGCTGACATATGTTGACTATTAAATCTAACGATCTGGAATTAGACATGTTTATTGGCTAGGACACATGTTCCGAAGAAGTAAATATGTGATTAGTTTGATACTTGAATATGGGGACTGAGACAGATGAGTCAAGTGCTAGATAGGGAATTTAAATTTTAATCTAATTTAATTATCCTTACATTTACCCCCCAATTTTAAAAGGGAGTCATGGCGTGGTTTTTTTCTCTCTTTACAAACTTAATCAATTTTCAATAAACACAAAACAGTACATAACATTATTTAGAAAGACATATTAAACACATTAGAAATATTTAAGCAATAGTAATACTAAAATCAAAAAGCAATACAATAAACGAAACTATAACAACAAACAGTAATGACAATTAATTGATAAAAATGAATTTCTATACATATAATTGAAGATTAGCTTGTTTAAATCTATTCGACATCCAGAAAAAGAGCTCGCGTTTCCTCCTATTCCTTCATAATAATAGATTTATATTATAGCTAGCAGATAATATTTTCAAAAAAAATTTATAATGAAAATAATATATCAAACAATAAGATAGTAAATATAAAAATACATGAAATCATACAAATGTTAAAATAACAATTTTGTATAAAAATCTACTCTGGCACCATTGATAAACTAAATTTTGCATATATGAAATACATTTTTAAAAAGATAAAAAAACATAGACACCAATAAAATGAAATTATTAATAATATGAAAACAGTGTACAACACACAACTTATATATGCACTATTCAACACAATAAACAATATTTTATTTCATATGCGTTATAAAATATAAAAATTATAAGAATAAAAGAATACAAGAATATAAAAGCACTTTTTTTATTATTTTTGAGTCGGAAAAGTGGACTCACTTCAATAATAACTTTTAGTATTGTAACGTTTGAAAGAATAACGGTAGCGTATTCTTGGTGAATTAAAATATGGAATTTATTACGTCACAACTATTGAAAATTATTTACAAAATGATACATTAAAGTTATTAAAATTAATTAGATTGTTAGAGTCCACTATTTTTTGTGAGAGGAGGTTTCGTTGGTTACCGCTCCCGTGCAAATTCAAAGCATCTCTCCTCTCTCATCTTCCGGTCGGGCCGCGAGATTCCTCGGGGGTCAAACAGGGGTTGCGCTGGATCGGAAATTGCACGTGTGGCGTCGAATCTACAAAGAAACCGACACCAGATGTTGTTGTTGTTTTTCGAGTCGTGACGTTACAGCTCTCGCCCTCTCTTATGGAACTTTTCCGTTGAGAAAAGTTTAATGGGATGACGATGAGACAACTGACAGATTACCTACACATCCTTCATCAAGCACCACTATATTTCTGAGCTGCAATTTTAATTACTAAAGAAAACGCTGAACTAAATTTGGAATTACTTATTTCTAGTGAGTGAGTGTTCTTGCTAGGGAACTTACACAAATCTATATCACGAAATAGCAATGTAATCAATGTAAGAAAACATACTATACATTAAATAAAAATACAAACACTCCTATCACAATGCCTAGTATCAATTATACTAACATGTTATATCAAATGCAAGTGTAAGACCTTGCACATAAAATATTCTTCGCCACAATACTTAAATAAAATTATACTAATGACATGTTGATATGATATGCGAAGTGTACAACCTTACACACAAAATATTTTTCACAATATGTCTCTTGCGTAACCTAAATACTCATGTATATTTTAAAACCCTGTACACAAAATTAAGCATATTAATACATTTGCTTTTCATGGCTTTATCTTTTGACACGCATCGCCATTCGATATGATATACAGTACTAGTAAATAAATAAAATTTAATACAATTATTAACCTTTAACTAAAAAAAAAACATAAGCAACAATTATTATTCATGAGCAAAGAACATTATTAACAATCCCTAATTATCTATCACCGATCTGCTGAGACTATCTGCATTTTTGTGACTTTTACCCGACCGATGTACAATTCTAAAATTATATGGTTGCAAAGCCAAAGCCCATCGCATCAATCTAGGGTTAGAACTAACATTTCTATTCAACCACACCAACTTGTGATCGGTCATAACTAAAAATGAATTTCCATCTAAGTAATAATGTAACCTTTTAATTGCGAAAACAATACTAGCACATTCCTTCTCCGTCGTACAATAACGCTTCTCTACCTCTGAAAATTTCTTACTCAGGTAAAGGATTGGATGCTCCTCACCTTGTTCAGTTAATTGGGTTAAAACTGCTCCCATACCTGCGTTCGAAGCGTCCGTTTGAACAATGAATTCTCGTTCAAAATTTGGCGCGTACAAGACGGGCTTATCAATTAGTTTCCCTTTTAGTTCTCGAAATGCGTTTTCACACTCGGTCGTCCACTTAATTTCTCCCTTCTTTGCTCTTCCCTTCAACGCATCCGTCAACGGAGCAGCAATTACCGAGAACAGATTTATATATTTTTGGTAATAACCCGCTATACCTAAGAAAGCACGTATTTGGGTTTTCGTGCGAGGGGTAGGGAACTCTAGAACAGCCTGAACTTTGATCTCGGAAGGAGTGCGAAAACCCTGACCCACAATGTGACCCAAAAATTTGACATTTTGTTGCGCAAACTTACACTTTGAAGGTTTTATCGTTAACTTAGCTCTCTTTATTCTCTGCAGAACCGTTTCCATATGTTTAATATGCGACTCCCAAGTATCTGAGAAAATTGCAATATCGTCTAGATACGGGACAACGAAATCCTCTAGTCCGTTAAGTAATTCAGCCATGAGTTTACTAAAGAAATATGGAGCATTCTTTAATCCGAAACTCATCCTTAGGGGTCGGTATGTACCAAAGCTAGTACAGAAGGCTGCGTATCGCTGTGCTGTTTTACTCAAAGGTATTTGCCAATATCCTTTAGATAAGTCAAAGACGGTAATAAATTTAGCCGCCGATACTTTTTCTACGCGTTCTTCGATATTCGGAAGAGGAAAATATTCCGTTCTAATGATCCCGTTTAATTTCCTGTAATCTATACATGGATGAGGTTCTTTCCCAGCTATCTCAACTAAAATCATAGGAGACATGTAATCCGATTCTCCTACCTCAATGATTCCTAATTTTAACATTCGGTTAATTTCGTTTTTTAAGATTTCATTTTGTCGGTGCGACATTCGATAGGGCTTCGTCCTAACTGGTTGATCGCTAACTAACTGGATTTCGTGTTCAACCAGATTAGTTAAACCGGGATTGTTTGAAAAACATTTAGAGTATTTATTTAATAATTCGCGCAGTCGATCCATTTGTTTGTCGTGAAGGTGTTTGTTCAACTCGCTAGCCTGGATTACGTCCTCGAAATCATAAATGAGAGAATTGTTTTCTAAGTATGGGATTTCTAACTCCTGGTCTGCGAGAGAGTTTTTTGTTTCATCATTAATAATTACGTTAACGTGTTCTGGCCTTTTGTAATATGGTTTTAGCATATTTATATGATAGATTTGAGATGTTTCGCGTCTGCCGGGGATTTCGACTAAATAGTTCGTTTCCGAAATTTTATTTAAAATTGTCCCAGGACCTATCCACTGCACTGCTAATTTATTTGCTCTGGATGTAGCTAACACTAGGACTAAATCTCCATCCTTAAATTCACGTTTTACTGCGTTTTTGTCATACCAAGTTTTCCGCTTAACTTGCATTTCCTCCATTTTATTTATAGCTACTTCTTGACATCTTTTTAATCTATTTATTAACTTAAACATATATTCAGTGACGAGATCACCCTCTTCTTCCGGTTCCATCCAATGTTCCATTACTAACGTCTCTGGGGTTCGCAAATTTTTCCCATACACCAACTCTGACGGTGTATACCCCGTACTTTCGTGCGATACAGTTCGTAACGCTAAAAGAATTGACTTCACCACGTTACCTAACTTATCTTCACGATTTTTGACCAAAATTCCTTCTCTAGCGAATAAACCTGATTGGTAACCTGCACTTGACTGGCTGCCTGTTCGTATAAGGGTTTAATCTCCTCGCTATTTTTTTGAGCATTGATTAAATTTTCTCGCGTAACCCTTAGCAGCGCTAATTCCGGAACATATTCCTGGAGTGCAGGTATTAAAATTTCGTCCTCTGCATCCGAAGAAACAATTATAACCTCATCTTCCCTTTTTTAGCATCACCACTATCTATTCCCCTTTCTTCTCTAGCCGCTTTGACTTGAGACCTTGTTTGGACAGCATTCAATATTTCGACTGGCAGGAAATTATAGCCTAAATTTCCTTTTATTAGCTCGGCCGTTTTATTTCCAAGCAAATATCGACCGTGTTGATTTAAGTGATTTCCACAAACCGCTGCCTTAGTCTGCACCGTTCCAAAATTTCCGGAAATTTCCACGACCGCCAAAGGTAAACAAACTAATTCTGGGCTTAACGGTTGTTTTACCCAAACATTTTCACCAGAGAAAGAAGAAGGATTTATGTATTTTGCACATACTAAATCTATTGTCGCTCCCGTATCTCTAAGAATGTCTATCTCGTGACCATTCACAGAGCCCTTTGTTGTATATGAATTAAGAAAATCCGGGTTTTCATTTCCTTCAATATTATTGAGAGTTTCCGTCGTTTTGTTTTTTATTAATTTAGGGCAACCGGCTTTTATATGTCCAGGCATATTGCAATGATAACATCTTTGTATCACGCGTTTTCAAAAGTTCTCTCTCTAGTACTCTCGGAACAGAAGCTCCTAATCTGGGGGAAGTTTTCCCAAATCTATTTTCTTTTTCCTTGATCCCTGAGTATGTCAAAATTTTATCATTTCTGCCCCACCTATCCATGGGTTTCGAATTTACCTTTCGGACGTCCTCATAATTATCAAAGAGTTCTGCTATTTGAGTAGCTGATTTAAGGTTTGCCCAATTATCTAAAAAATGATCTTTCATACTAGCATTGGCGCGTTTTTTTAATTGATCTACCACCATTAGATCTTTAAGATCTTGAAAGGTATTTATTTCTAAGCCAATCAGCCACTCATCTAAATAATTCATAATTTCAAAAGTGAAATCCTTCCAGCTGCTATCGGATTTTTCTGGTGTTGGACAACTTTTTGCCGAAAGACCTCCGGACTTAACTTGAATCTTTTAAGTAATAATTTCTTTACATAATCGTAATTTTCGGCTTGTTCCTCCGGCTCGCGAGCAATAAATTGCACCATCTCTAGGGGTAACTAACCCAATAATTGCCCCACCCACTCTTTCTTTTCTATTGACGCCCTTTTAGCCTGGCGTTCGAAGATCACTAGATATAAACTAATATCTGACTGCTTAGGATCGAAATCTGGAATCAATTTTTTTAAGTTTAAATTAGAGGTTACAGAACATGTATTTGTAGAATCGTTTGATTCATCGTTTACCCTAAATCCGGATTCTATTTTAAGCCTTTCTAAATCAAATTTCAGCTGTAATTCTTTCTCTTTTAATGCCTGCTCCTTTACTAACTCCTCCAATCTCATTTTTTCAGCCCTTTCTAACTCTTCCAATCTCATTTTTCAGCCCTTTCTAACTCTTCCAATCTCATTTTTTCAGCCCTTTCTAACTCTTCCAATCTTTTTCCGTTTGCAATGATAGTCTCATACAGATTTTTAACAAATTCCTCTTCATAACCTTCACTGTTAGTGATTGCAATTTTTATGCTAGGGACAGTCATATTTAAAGTGGCATTTATTCCTAATTCCTCAGCAAGTTGCAACATGTCTTGCTTTTTTCCCTTTACCAAGGAAAGCCATTTTTTAAACAATATCAAATAAATGTCACGCTAAATTTTGCACTATTGTTACTATTCTCTATTAATACAATAACACTGGTCCCATGCATACACAGAAATACACAAAGAAAAACTTAACACTAAAAATAATCAAAATCATTCAAGAGACTTAAAACACAATAAATCTTAAGCTAAAATTGCACACAATGCTTGAAATACAATTACAATTCTCTAGAAACAAAATAACACTGTTCCCATGCAAGAAAAAACACTAAGTATTTCAAAATTTCTAAAGAACACTTTAACCAAAATTCCTAATACAATATGCAGTTTGCAACTCAAAAATATAACAGTACTCACCCATTTGAAGTACTCAGCTTGCTGTCAGAAGCAAATTATGTGCACTAGTGGTACGGCTTCCGAAAATCGCTTTTCCTTCGGACACTCTCGCCGTTAACACTGTAGATGTAGATCAGTTTGATCTTCTATGAGCAGGACGCTCCCTTTCTCCGAAGCTGAATTTACTTGCAGCACGGCTTCCGAAAATCGCTTTCCTTCGGACACTCTCGCCGTTAACACTATAGATCAGTTTGATCTTTGAGCAGGACGCTCTTTTTCTCCGAAGCTGAAGCTGAATCGCAGAACGGCTTCCGAAAATCGCTTTCCCTTCGGACACTAGCCGTTAACACTATAGATCAGTTTGATCTTCTATGAGCAGGACGCTCTCTTTCTCCGAAGCTGACTTTACTTGCCGCACGGCTTCCGAAAATCGCTTTCCGTCGGGCACTAGCCGGTAACGCTATAGATCAGTTTGATCTTTTATGAGCAGGACGCTCTCTTTCTCCGAAGCTGAATTTACTTGCAGCACGGCTTCCGAAGATCTCTTTTTCTCCCTGCGTTGCGGTCCGTCCGTAAAAATCCAAAATTTTCCTCCTCTCACGGGTCCTGAATGCTAACCTTTTATCCCACCGCTGCCACCAAAACTCTAAGCTGTAACGTTTGAAAGAATAACGGTAGCGTATTCTTGGTGAATTAAAATATGGAATTTATTACGTCACAACTATTGAAAATTATTTACAAAATGATACATTAAAGTTATTAAAATTAATTAGATTGTTAGAGTCCACTATTTTGTGAGAGGAGGTTTCGTTGGTTACCGCTCCCGTGCAAGTTCAAAGCATCTCTCCTCTCTCATCTTCCGGTCGGGTCGCGAGATTCCTCGGGGGTCAAACAGGGGTTGCGCTGGATCGGAAATTGCACGTGTGGCGTCGAATCTACAAAGAAACCGACACCAGATGTTGTTGTTGTTTTTCGAGACGTGACGTTACAGTATGTATGAAAATTTTCTCACTATTCACTGTAACTTAACAATATCGCATACAATATTTTGAATCTTTCCGTAACCTTCTAAAAATTCCGTTTCATAGACAAAAATTCTTGATTTTCTCTTACATCACACATTCACTAATATAAACTGTATCACCTTACTTAATTTTGAACACATCTCTCTGAGAAATCTGCGTCATCAACTCACAGATGTTTAGGGATGCTGATAAGAAACAATGAGAGGTGTACATATCAAACTAAACAAGTTTGTCCTCTTAATGTTTCGAGACATATATAAAATTATAATGATTGTATTCTCCCTTATCAACTGTATAATATCCAAAAATAAGCTTCAAGTTATTAAATTAATTTTAATTTTAGATAAGGAAAATTTCGAGAAATAGTGAATCCTGATATAAGGCTGGTATATATCAAAACACAATTTCCAAATGAAAATTTTTTAATGACATGTAATAAGATTGCTGCTGAATAAAATAATTAACAAAACAATTAAATTCAGTGGAGAAAAAAGAATGCATCGTGACTTTACTTTTGTTTCTTCTCAAAATCAACATCATTAGTATTAGTACCTTAGAGTCATTCCTCTAATAACTTAATTTATATCTTTCAACTTTAAAACATCAATTTCTCTCAAAACTGTTAACTCATTCGACATCTTAAGATAAAATTATGAGAAGTATATTAAAATTTCTCAAAATTTTGTATGACTAAACCTATATACTTTGTTTTCTCAATTATAAAATATAAAGAAAATATCTCATTTATAACACAACTATATTATAAAAATTAAATACTATATCATATCATATATTATTATTTTTCGTTAAGTTCTGTTCAGCAAAACTCAGTTCTTCAATGTTACTAAAATTGGAAATATACAATTTAACTGACCTCCACTTTGCAGCGCCAGAAACCCTTCGTGAACAGTAATCCAGATGCTGTTGTCACGTTATTTCACTAGTAAAATTTTATTTTTTTTTTCAATATTGTTGCTTCACTATTTTACAGTATTACCGTGCAGACTTTCCGGCGAAGAAGATTTTTTCCTTTTCTTTATTTTTCTCTGGTGGAAAAGAGTGATGTCTTTCATCACGGAGTTTGGGGGATTCAGGCTTCTCTTTTGGTTTTGTTTCTTTTTTCGTCATTCGAAAGTTGGTTCTTTCATGGCAAACTTGCTGGTCTCTTCAGCAACGGTAGAAACATCGTTCGGCGGTAAACAGTGCATTCTTCTCGATGTTCAGAGTGATGTTCTTTCGGGGATTTTTTTTTTTACTAGCGCGTTTTTTTTTTTTTTTCCGTACCATTTTTTATTCCGGAAATCCGACGTCTTCAGCATATTGGCATATGGTGCATTCGGTGTTCCGTCAAATTCTCCATATCAGTTATTATAGTCGCTGGCTTTAGTTTTTATATTAAAATTATTTTATAAAAAAGATTAGTTTTTTACGTTAAGATTTGAAAGTTAATGGCAAATAAGATCCTACCGGCTTTAATTCTGTCATGATTTTGAAGACAGAATCAGATTAAAGTTTAAAAAGGAAGGTCTTTATTCGATCATTGGTACATCTGTTCTGACGCTAAGAGCAGCGAGTAAAAAACACGCCATGGTGGGGGTTTCACGTGAATAACACGTGAAAAACATCTGGTAAGTGTCGCTGCTTTGAAGATGGTGCTTGCAAGTTAATGCTGACATATGTTGACTATTAAATCTAACGATCTGGAATTAAACATGTTTATTGGCTAGGCCACATGTTCCGAAGAAGTAAATAGGTGATTAGTTTGATACTTGAATATGGGGACTGAGACAGATGAGTCAAGTGCTAGATAGGGAATTTAATTTTTAATCTAATTTAATTATCCTTACATATATATATATATATATATATATATATATATATATATATATATATATATATATATATATATATATATATATATATATATAAGTATATGTGCATTCCACACTCAGGATACATTTTAATGCACACATAGACCAATATTTACGATTTACACTTTAAAATTATTCATGACCAATTAAGCATTTATGTCCAATCAAACATTTATGAACAATCAAACGCTTATGACCAATCAAACAAGTTTTTTGCATGCTGTCTGTGGTTTGCATCTAATGCCAAGTTGTTAAACTCTAGTGTTAGATTCTGAATCGTTTGGATTGACATGGCATTAGTAGGTGTTATGAACAAAATATAGATGTTATAATTGATATATTAAATATGAGAAGTCGTTCTTTAGATATGGATTGAATTCTTGATAGGATGCTCTTTGGTGAGTTTTAATGATTTACGCTATTCATTTGTGAATATACTGGGTGTTTAATTTGAACTTTCGGTTTTTAGGTATTTTTTAGTTTGAACTTTTGGATTTTTTAATTTGAACTTTCGGATTTCTTAATTTGGACTTTCGGATTTTTAAATTTGAACTTTCGGATTTTAGAGTTTGAACGTTCTGATTTTTTTTAGTTTGAACTTTTGGATTTTTTTAGTTTGAACTTTCTGATTTTTTTTTTAGTTTGAACTTTTAGATTTTTTTTGAACTTTCGGAGTTTTTAGTTTGAACTTTCGGATTTTTTTAGTTTGAACTTTCGGATTTTTTTAGTTTGAACTTTCGGATTTTTTTTTTTTTAGTTTGAACTTTCGGATTTTTTTAGTTTGAACTTTTGGATTTTTTTAGTTTGAACTTTTTGATTTTAGATACCTTTTAATTTGAACTTTCGGATCTCAAATATTTTTTTATACATATATATATACAACACTATTTTTTCTCTATATACAACTATTTTAAAGATGTGTGCATATCTTTGGTGTTCGATGGTTCACTTATATTATGCACTAAATTGTTTTTGAATTTTAATATTTTAATATTATAATGTATTTTGGTATGCGATGGTGAAAAGTTTAATTAATTTTTCAAGTATGATGATTTAATTTAACTTTTTAATTTAAAATTTTTTAAAAGTTGGATATTTCCGATTAACTTACCAAGTTGCAATAGGGGGAAGGTTGGCACCATTAAACTAGTTTAACCCCACTTATAGGTCCTATGTCCGAGGTTGCACTTGGATATTTTATAAAAAATTTTTATTTTATTTTATAATTTTTTAATTTTGTTTGAAAACGATGGAATTCTAACTTTTATATTCGCCCTTGATATTTTGAAATAGGATTTGGTATTATAAGATTCGTATATTTCAATTTTTCGGGTGATTATTGTGATTGATTGTTGATGATTGAATTTATATATTTAAATATATATATATATATATATATATATATATATATATATATATATCATGTGTTCAATTTTCATTATTTATCTGTGCTGATGGAACTGTTAGATTTTAGGTTGCTAATTTTTGTGTTAATAAATATCTTTAAATGTTGCACACATAATTAATACTTAATAAAACTCTAAATTGATGTGAGTTATCGCCCTTGAAAACCGAAGAGTCTGAATGAAAGAAATTTCAGAAAAGTCATGTGTAGGGAGGATATTTTAATCACATCAACTCGGATATCTGGTAAGTTAATCTTTATCAAATATTTTATTTTTCGTTAAGTCTAAGTGCACAAGCACGCTAGAGCACATCATGGTCTCTTTCGTGGTTGTTAGATGGATTAAAATGTGCGCCTTTCTACCTAAATATCTACAGGCCCCTTGAATCATTTGCCAAACTGAAATGAAAAGAAACGTGATATAATTTGAGGTGCACATACTTTGTGTTAGTTACATTCCTGTGTAAAGGGGTTTAAAGTTCTTTGATATAATTTGTATATAATGTGTGGACGGCAGCTAATCACGCTACTATTTTAAAGTCATACAAATAAAGTAAATTGACACACACCTGTAGTAGCATCTGATCAATGTTGCCGTCTACCTGATTGTGATTTCTTTCTGCACCCACAGCGATATATCAGCCTTCCCTGGCCCAGTTTTCATTTACCGACCTTCACCAACCATTCTCAAATTATTACTTGTCTTTCGGAAGACGTTTCAAGCCTGTGATACTACATTTTTATCGATTTTAAACTGTCGGACATTGCCCATTTAACTACATCCCTTCAGAAGTCTGACTATCATTCTAGTATATATAGATGCATCTTAATGATTCATTAAAGCAATACTGCGTATATAATCTCACATTCAGTTTTTTCTAAACATGTTTTTATTTCTAACGTCACATACTCATAAGTTTGGTTTCATTCTATTGATTTCACTACAAAAAGCCATTTCCTTCAATTCCATGGTTGCGTGTTACATGTTTCTTTGTTCTTATTCATATTGTATGTATAAAGGTGTAAGCCCAGGTGTCGTCCAAGTTCCTTGGCTGGTGCCAAAATTATGCAGCCTGTCGCCAATATTTTCGTGTTGCTTAAGAGTGGTTAAAATTGAAGTGTTGTTTCAAGTGAGACATAAATTAAAATCTAATGAAGCATGCACACACACACAAACATTTATAAAATCTATAATCATATTTTAAATCGATATAAATCTGAAAGAACAAGACAATAATAAATAGAACTCGCAAACACATGTATATTACTGTTAAAGATCGAAAGCGCGCGCGCGCGCGATTAATGTTCTGCTTAGCTTATTTGCTCCATCAAAGAGCGGAATTAATATTTTGGCGTATTTTAACAAGATAATATTCATATTAACGCTTCCTTTATCGTATTGAAGCTCAAAAGTTTGTTTCTCTCATTTCCTATTAGTCAGGAATTTTGATTGAACGTTGACACATCCCAGTATAATTTATTCTAAATATTTAAAAACAGAGTGACAGTATTCAAACCAAGAACAGGTCATATAAATGTGGTTCTAAAACAAGTATTTTAAAATGAGATAATAGGATATCTGAATTCGGTACTGGCAAAGAGAGATTTTTAATGAATCTCTGCTGTAGAAGTATCTTTACGTCAAAGAGCAGTCAAAAGATCCCTTTGAACCGGGTAGAGTTTTGAAAAAGGAACGCTAACTTAAGTATACTACCAATAGGTGTGATTGTCGTAAAAATATGTTTTTGTACAATTCAAAGTATTCCCTAACCTTTTGACTGCGCAAATAAT
The DNA here is from genome assembly GCA_019973935.1 of Trichonephila clavipes. NCBI lineage: Eukaryota > Metazoa > Arthropoda > Arachnida > Araneae > Nephilidae > Trichonephila > Trichonephila clavipes. The sequence continues at coordinate 933,283 of BMAU01018592.1, read as the reverse complement.
TAAATTTAATGTCATCATATGTTTCCTCAATTGTAATAATATGTTAAACCATTTCACATTAATTGTATTATATTTTTTAATTACCTAATTATTGATTCTTTCAACTAATGTGCTGATTACTTTATTGTAAAGAGTATTTTTTTCCAGGTATAGAAGTTTAAGATGGAATTACTTTCCAAGATGGCGACCGATTTAACAGCTGTCAAGTGATTTATTCTCAGTTTGGTTTGGCAATTCATCAAAACGATCATGAAGCAAGGCGTAGATTCGGCGAATGGGCCCATAACGAGATTGCCGTTGTTCCCGATTTTCATAAGCGAATTTTGTTTAGCGATGAAGCGCACTTCTGGTTGAATGGCTACGTCAACAATCAAAACTGTCACATTTGGAGTGAAGCTAATCCACAAGTGTATGTCGAAACACCGTTACATCCAGAAAAACTGACTGTTTGGTGCGCTTTATGGGCTGGTGGAATCATTGGTCCGTACTTCTTTAAAAACGATGAAGGCCACAACGTTACAGTCAATGGTGATCGGTATAGAGCCATGATTACTAACTTTTTCATTCCTGAATTGAACCATCATGATATCCAGGAGCTGTTGTTCCAACAAGACGGCGCAACATGTCACATATCGTGCCGCAATCGATTTAGTGAAAGACACGTTTGGTGACCGCCTAATTTCACTTTTTGGACCTGTGAATTGGCCTCCAAAATCTTGTGATTTAACACCGCTAGACTATTTTCTGTGGGGCTATGTAAAGTCTTTGGTCTATGCGGATAAGCCACAAACGCTTGACCATTTGGAAGACAACATTCGCCGTTTTATTGCCGATATACGGCCACAAATGTTGGAAAAAGTCATCGAAAATTGGACGTCCAGATTGGACTACATCCGAGCCAGCGGTGGCAGTCATATGCCAGAAATCATATTTAAAATGTAATGCCACAAGATTATCTTTCGAATAAAAAAATTCATGTCAATCGAATAATACATCGTTGTTTTATTACAATTTAAAGTTCTATACCTCTAAAAAACACCCTTTATTAGAGGAATTCTTCAAACATCGAAAAACAATAAACAACATTTAATTTAAGCGTACAGAAACGTTAATGTTGTTCCACTAAATATCTTTAAGTTAACACTAACAAGTATCTAGTAGGTAATGTGCAAAGTAACGAGTATTAAGTAGGTATATAATGAGTGCATTATTTTAATAATTTTCAGATTACCTAGGTAATTTGAGAAATGGAATTATTTTACGCACTTTAACGAAATACTCTGCTTAATGTGCAGATTACTTAGGCAGTCTGCAGGCTAATTGATTCCTACACTTAGCAGAAATATACTTATAAGGAAGTTTGAAATGATTTTTGAATGTAAAAAGCACTGCTAACTTCATTTAACTGTTTTTCTGTGTATTTTTCCAAGAAGTAATCATCTTTCACACAATGAAATTAAATACTTTAGGGGGAAAATATTATGAGAAAATATTGTAGTTTCCTGTTTAAAAAGTCAAAGTCATGTAAGTAAAAGAAAATAATGTTTTAAGTTTTAGTATAATTAAATGATAATATCCAGTTAAATAATTTAGGTGCTTTTCATCAACAATAACTTGTTATCGTTATGCATTTCTTATCAGGAATTGATTTTTAAAGCAAATATTTCAAAGAATACTTTTGTGTTTGACCGACAAGGAAGAAAAAAGATAAGAATGTTATACTTTTATAAAAAAATAGAATGAAATACTCTAAAAATAAAATACTACATCTAGATGTAATTTAATTTTTCAAATAAATTATTTCGGGAAAGATAAATGACATATTTTATTTCCCTATCTCTTTATGAAAGTTATTTGTATTAATTGCAATAAAATGAAACATATAAAGGATATGAAATATTTACTTCGCTATAGATCAAACTGTTTAAATAAAATGGCCGAAAAATATATATTAAAAATATTCATTTGTATAATTTGTGTATTTGCTTTGGGACATTTATTTTTTCTTGTTGTATTTCAGCGTCTCAAATTCTATTTTCAGTAATAATGCTTGGAAAGAATATGGTTATTAAATGAGTTTTGAAACTCATCTTTAATATGGGATATTATTTAAGAAATAGATTCCCAGCTATATAATAGCACAACAATAGAAAGGGGAAAATACAGTTTTATTTTTTGTTTCTAGTGAATATATATTAATAATTTATAAATTTTCAAAGTCGCTATGAAGGGATTACTCTTTAATCAAATGTTAAAACTTTAAAAAACAAACTTTGTAATTACAGGTGTGAAAAATATATCCTTTTGTATATTTTAAGTATATATACTTAATACAAATTAATATATAGAGAATATATATTACCTTCTAAAATATCATTTTTACATATATAGCGCACATACTTGAATCCGCTATCGATTTTAGCCGCATCCCCAAATTCTAAACAAAATTTTGTGAAAAATAAAAACTAGTGTAAAATAGTTTATCAATATCCAATTTTACGAAATTAAAATACATTTAAAATGAGAACTAATAAGAAGTGAATAATTAATTAACTTACCAATATTATAAAATTTTGAATACGTACATCTTCAATTGCTCCAATTGTCCATTCCAATAAAATATTTTTACCTTCCTGATTTTTCAGTAGGTTTAACATCGGAAAAACAGTGTGGCTTAGATTCAAGTTCAAATACGGTATACATATATTATTTTTATACTCTTAAAAATATAAAGTACATTTTATAAGCTTATCATATATTAAAAAAGTACATAAAAGCTTTCTTTACTCTTTCAATAATGTATATGTGGGGTAAGCTAATTCACATACTTAGTTAAAACACGCAACCAAGTCGGACAAACAAGGTCTTGGTTCATTGAATTAACACAAACATATATACTAAACAGTAATATTAAAATAGTGGTAATTATCAAATTCACATTCAGCAGCATTGAGATACAATAGCGGAGTCTATTTACAGTGTGGCGGCGTTACTTGCAAGCAATAAGTAATAGCGATGGTGCCACATATATATGAATTTTATTCTCTATTATATATTAATATTAAAATATTCAAAAAAAATCAATATCATTTTAAAGAAATGCACTGCATGGGATATAATTTTAAATTAGTTCTACAGTGAGCGAGTGAATATTAACGTCGCACTGTTCAGCTGCACGAGGGATTTTGGCGACGGACTACGTAATTTTTAACCAAGGTCAAGTGACGTGGACGCCACCTGAGCTGGCACCCCCTCTCCTAACTACCACACCAACGAGATGACGTTTCAGCTCTCGACAGATTTAACGAGCATCGCTGCCCTACACGGTGGGTCCTTGGTGGTACTGGGCTCGATCTCATGACATGCCTGACATGATCCGATACCTTGACCACTGGGCTAACGCAACCCCCAAAATTTGTTCTATTCTCTAACTTATAATAACAGTAGAAAAGCTCAGTCATTTGGGAATGAAACCAACTATATGGATTCTAATTTCTTTAAAGCTACATAAACAAAAGAAAATCTGCAGGAATTATTAAATAAAAAATATATAGATATGTATGAGTTACAAAGAAGATGTGTGTTGAACATGTTTGGCCATTAGTATATTTTACAATAGAGAACAAAACTGAAACACAAAATGATTCCACTTTCAGAGATTTGACATTACATATAGTTTTTCAATTACTGTTATAAACATTTTCTATGCATTTTTTATCATTAAAAAATATACAAAAAATACTTTAGCTACATATAAATAATTTTCATTTTTTTTTTGTGATATATGCAATAATCAACTGAGATGAATTTTTGTCCTGTATGTATTAGTATTAGTACCCAAAATAGTTAAATTTCTCCATTCATTTATATAGTCGAAAGTATTAAAACTTGTTTTGCTGAACATACAGGTTATTTTGATAACAGTATGTTGATGGAAGTCTAGAAAAACTCCCAATTTCTTACCCATAAGTATCCTTGAACGAACCACATACACTATGCATCGTTGAAGATCATCCTTGTTTCAATACTAAAATTTATTTTTATACCAAAAAAAAATCAATTACTAATTCCGGCGTGAAAGACAAAAATATGCTAAAATTAAGCGAGGCTAAGAAAAGCACGAAGGGAATTAATTACAAGTGTGACAATGGCGTTATTAATTAATTGAGTTCAACGCATGATCATTATCAGCCCAACTGAATAGATCCACGACATAATGCAAGGGGGTGCTTAAAAAGAAAGTGCTATTACCCTTCAAATGGGACATCCGTGAGTAAAAAAGGAAGTCTTTATAGATAGATAGTAGTTCATCCTGAGAAATGAAAAATGCCTGGCTAGTTGCCAGCCTTCACATCCTATGCTTCTTTGCTTTATTAGATACGTACCTAATGATGTTATAGATCAGGTCACTAGAAGACGATAGTTCAAAGTACGAAAAGGATACACTTCAGTGTCTTTTTATGCTACGTGGAAGAGCGCCCAAATAAGATAAAATTACCGGGGATTTCTTTCCTGAGAGCATAAAATTTAACTTGGTAACTGAGGACTGTGAAAATGTTGATTGAATTTTATACACTATGGGAGAAATGCTGCTGGACTTCTTTGAATTAAATATGTATGACCTTTTCGTTGATGAAAGAAATGCGAATAGATGGAAAAAAGGAAATTTCTCACTAGGAAAACTTTTATTTATGTATTTAGCATGGGAGTTTGAAAGTGATATGTGATTACAAAACTCTTGTATTCTCTTAAAGTACTCCGATAAGTGAATATTCTAATTTTATGCATAAATTCAGTGATGTTTGTTAAAGAATAAAAATATTAGTTGTATAATATTCTTATATCTAAACTGGCAACGAAATATGTGTCTGTAAGCATACTTAAAAAAGTCTTCTTTTTACTTTTTATAGACTGAAGTATAGTGAAAGGAAATTTTGATCAGACGAAAGAACGAGCAAAAAAATTGTATTTCAGAAAATTTAAAAAGGAAAAATATGTTATAGGGTTTTCTTTGGTAATGCTGAAATATTTACAATAGAAGTGTTGAACATAAAAATAATCCAATACGTACAAAAGTGAACGTTATCTAAGTTTTTGATGATGGAAAATAATGATGGATACGTTCTTCAATGAAACCAAACTTTAAATCATAAAAATTATTCAGAAAAAATGTTTGCTTAAAACGTACAGTACTTCATCGTTGCGTAGATTTATAACCGTACAATGTCATCATTTATATTTTATAAATAAACTTCTTAAGATTTAAGTATCTTTTTATAAACTGGTTTCTATCCTTCAATTTATTTTGATGGTTTTCGTTGCTCCTAATAGTTATTTTTTCCTCTAACGTATTTTTAAATTTAAGCTTTTCTAGTTATCCATTTACCTTAAAAACTCTAAAAATAGTAATTAAGTCTAAAAGTTATCTTATAATTTTAGTTAGAACACTTACATTTTACATAAATTTATGATTATTATTAATTAATACTTTAATCATGGTTTTTTTAAAAAAATTCAGAATTACATGAAATATATTCTCAATGTGATCTTTTAAAAAAGAAATAATGACTGAAATAATTAATTTTGATACTTTTCGATTGCATATGTTGACATTCAAATAAATGTAATACCATAGATTCAATAAACAAATAACACTACAAATGAACTAACATGGACATTTAAAATTCCACAAAATAAGAGCTGAATTGTCTTTTTTAACAATACAGCATTTCGGCGATTGCTTGTCTTTTCTTAAGAATATAACACTACTTAAGCATTATTTCATTTATACTGGTAATACAAATAGTGAAGATATCGGTTAATCTTCTGCATGATTTATATTTTCTTCTCTCATTAAATTGAATATTGACATTTTTATCAATAGTATTTCTTAGGTCCAGACAATTTTCTCTGGAATATTTATTTGGTGTCATAACAATATATCATACAGATAACAGAATTCTTGATGAATTCTAATTTCTATTACATATTTATTGCAGTTCTAATAAATTAAAAAGTACCAAATTCCTTAATATTCTGAAATACTTCATGTCCCTTTCCTGAATGCTTATTTTTACTTACCTGGTATATTTCGAAAAACAAAAATGCGCTTGAAGATTATTTCACTTTATAAAAATAAGTTAATAATTAAAAAAATGTTAAAACGAAGAATTTGGTTTATTATTTTTACTAAGAAAATTCTCAGTTATATATCGACAAATTTTAAAAATTTTACAGTTAAAAAAGAAACCCTAATGCATTCTCAAGTATATTTTGAATTGTAGGTGTTTATGTTTTAAAATTTGATTTATAGTCTGCAAATGTTCTCAGCATGTTCGTTAGTTTATACGAAAATTTTTTTACTTTACTTTTCTAAAAAAAATTTTTTTTTAGCTCTAAGCGTGTTTAGTTTCCACTTTATTAAATAGATTTAAATATTTTTTTTAAAAGAAGTAGTTTACCAAAAATTTTCAAGCAGACTAATATTTCCTTTTTTAATGTGTTATATACTTAAGTTAAAGTTTTATGTTTTAGAATCCAGCTTTTATTCAGTAGCTTTCAAACTTTTCTTGGTTCATTTCTTATTAATTGCTTTTTTTCAAGCATTATTACTTCCTTTGTTTTTAATAAATTACATTATAATTTCTTAAAAATACACACTCTTTTAAGATACAACTATTATATTTTATGTTAGAAAATATACACTACATATTTTATATTAGCAAATATTCTTGAAAAAATTAACTTTTATTTATTTTTAAAAATTATGCATTTTAATTGAATCCTTAGTCAACAAGAGAAAACGGGTTAATTAATTGCTCCACTGTTTCAAATGCATAACTCGCTTTTCTTATATTTCAATGTGTGTTACGCTCCTATTTTTTTATCCAATAATTTAAAAAATTGTAAAGATATTTCTATCAGCCCTATTTTTAATTTTAAGGTATAACATCTTATGACAATAGAAATAAATTGAAAAAAAATTTGAAATTCCAAAAAAAAAAAAGAACTGCTGAAAAGAATTTTTTACCTAAAAAGTACAGAGGAGTTTTTGTAACATTTTTCTGTTTGCTTATATAAGTTCATATGATCTCGGATAAGATATATTTTATGCAAATTATAAAATAGAGGTAAAACAAAAGGTTGGAAAAATCAGTGGTTCTAATTGTTATAAGAACTTAATCCCTTCATCTCCTATTAATTATTAATTCTGTCATCATTTAACTTAATTTAGTCGTGAATTAAAAATCAAAGCACATTTTAAAACTGATTTCATAGCAATGAAATAAATTTATATGGTTAGAACAAGTACCTTTATATCAAACACATTTCTAGAAATTTAGAAATGTTACGCAAATTCTTAGTTTTTCACCACAACATGTTTTAGTCAAATATCAGATTAAAATAACAATATACAGAGAGTTCCGACAACCGACAAATTGAGAAGGATGATATAAAGTAACATGGGGGCGACAAATTAACCTGAAACCTGAGGTCACAAACCACATTAAGTAGGAGTGTTCGCAAAAATACTAATGAAGGATGTACTATCGAATGGAATGAAAAGAGGCAACTAGATATAAGCAATACATTAATTCGATGTAAAGCATGTTTACAATACGAGAAATGCACCACAGCTCGACGTCAGAAATGCAATAACAAGTGATTATCCCGGGAATCGTTCAAAATGGTAGTCGTGTAGATCATAAGTTATCCAATACCTACGGGTGAAGGATTGTCGAACGCGTTCAAACAAATTAGGTGTCTTGGTGATGTCAGCAGATACGAAGATGACCCGTGCTATAAGACACTCCTCTGTAACCACCGGTGTCTCTATTTTAGGTGGATCCAGAAGAAAGCCAATGGATTGAGGTCCGATAGCATGGAGGTCAAGCAAAAGGTCCACCGCATCAAATCTACCTCCTGGAATACGTAATTTATTTTTTTCGCTTACAATTTTTTTTTGTTCTTTAAGCACTGAGTTACAAGGACGCTATTACATTCACGTATAAGCAAAAAAAATTGAAAAATTAGAAAAAAATAGAGCATTATTGAAAAAAGTATCGCACCAATTTGAACAATCACAAAATTATCTATATACACTGCTGGCCACCGTAAATGCAACACCAAGAATGACAAGATATAGCACAACAAAATTTATTTGACCAAGTATCAAATGATTAAATTTATGGACTTCTGTGAAGTGTGGTTTCTGCCAGAATAAGTAGCCAGAGTAGCCGCCATTGTTGGAGATCACCACTGCCACACGCCTTGGCATTGATTCAAAGAGACTTTAGGGTACAGCAGACCAAACAGCTTCGACACGTTGCCGAAGTTGATCTGGTGGGGCAGCTGGGGGTGTAATCTGGGTCAATCGTTGAACAACCATGAAACCACATGTTTTCTAACGGTAAAAGATCTGGAGAGCTTGCCGGCCAGGGAAGCATTTCAACATGGTGATTAACGAAGAACCTTTGGACAATGCGTGTCACGTGTGGTCGCGCATTATCCTGTTGAAATATGGCTGTGGACAAGCCCTGAAGGTAAGGAATGATCTTCACCTACTCTTAGTAGCATTTTGTTCTGGCGAAGACACAAGGGAACTGGATGCAGCAGCCATAGCTTATCACGAAATTAGAATTCTGATTGGACATTTTTTATGGAAAAGGCACAGGCACATCAATATCATTTATTGATAATGATTGAGAAATTGAATCAGATCACTGGATTGATATTCCAGGGGGTTAGCCCGTGAGGAATCACTTTTAAACTAATGTGATATAATATTCTTTAAAATTCTACATATAGTGCAACTGCCACCTTCTTACAATGGACGTTTACTATTGTTCTGAGATACACAAAAATGGTAGAGAGAGAGATAAGTTGGGGCATTGATAATTGTAATTTATGTAAGAAGTTAGCGATTAGCAGTGTGTGTAGATTTTTACTTTAAGGTATACGAATACGTTGAAATGGCCAATTTTTGCAAAAAATCACATTTTGAGTTTTTGATGTTATAGAATAAAGCAATTATTTAGCTCTATAAATCTGTTCTTATTTTGTTCCTAGGTCACTTAGAATTCAAGATATTTAACAATTAGTAAAGCGCGGGAAACCGGAAGTAGGTATTTAAATAGCCGGAAGTCAGCATTTAAATGCCCTTAAACTGGTCAAACAAGATTTAAAAACATTATTTTTTTAAAGTATAATTTAAAAAAAAAACTTTTGATAATATTAAAAATAATTATACAATTTGAAAGTATTTGACAAAGTGAATCTGGCAATATTTGTTTTGTTTACTTTCAGCTTCATTTGATAAAAATTCTGCGTATTTAGTTACAAAACAAAAGTTATCAAGTATTATTTGTGTTTGTGTTAAAACACAAGTGAATTAATAGCTCGCATTACTATTTTATAATTATGGGAAATAACAGAAATAAAAGATATTCCCGTAAACGTCAGTTCAAAGGAAATAAGTTCTGCAAAAAGTTTCAGTTTTCAACAACGAAAAGATAAGTATCAATTCAAGTATTCCAACTGCAAGTGAATCAAAGCTAATTAATTCTTTGAAACCTGCAGGTGTTCCAGAAGACAATGAAAAAAATGTTATTTTTAACTTAGAGTTTTGTACAATATAATATATATATTTCATTATTATGCTGTCCTGTGTGTTTTGAAAAAAGTTAGTGTTGTGCAAGACTCTGTGTTTGGGTTAGCTTTAAATATGACTTTGAAATGTGAAAACTGTGACTATTCCTTCTCATTCTGCACTTCTGAGAAAGTAAACAAACTGCATAGTATCAATCTTGCATTTGTTTTTGGTATGAGAATCATTGGTAAAGGACATTCTGCGGCTAAAAACTTTGTTCTGCTATAAATATAGATGTACCATCTAAAAGAGCATTTGGTTTCCTGGAAAAAAGCTTGAATTTGCTGCTAGCAACGTAGCATGCAATACAATGAAGGAAGCTGCATTGGAAATTAGAAGTAACGAAACTGATACTGAATTGTCTCAATGTGGTGTGTCGGTGGATGGCACATGGCAACGAAGAGAATATTCCTCCTTGAATGGATGTGTGTCTGTTATCTCGATAGATTCTGGAAAGGTGTTAGACGTTGAATTCATGTCAAAAGTGTGTAGACTTTGCAATTCCAAAAACAAAAGTTAAACAACATTCATAATTGTGCAAAACATATAGGGTCATCTGGTGCTATGGAACCCCTGGGTGTTTATCGTATTTTCGAACGATCTGTCGAAATGAGAAAATTACAGTATGTAAATTTTTTTGGCGATGGAGACTAAGGGGTATGCCTCTGTAAAAGATATTTATGGTAAGAATACTGTAGCAAAATACGAGAGTATTGGACACATACAAAAGCGTGTCGGAACAAAACTGAGGAAACTGAAATCGAAACGAAAAGATCTAGGAGGTCGAGGAAAACTGACGGATGCCTTTATCGATAAGTTACAGAATTACTATGGCATTGCTATCCGTGACAATGTAAATAATTTACAAGGCATGCAACGGGCAGTCATTGCAGCATTTTTCCATTGTTGCTCTAATGCAAAACAACAAATGCATGGCCAATGCCCTGTTGGACCGGATAGTTGGTGTAAATATCAACAAGCCGTATCAAAGGATAAGATCTACATCGATAAATCTAAAGGACTTCCCCAAATCTGATCAACATAATCAAACCAACATATATGAAGTTATGTGATCAAAACTTATTAGCAAAATGTTTACCAGGAAAACACAAAACTCTAATGAATGTTTCAATGGAATCCTTTGGAAATTTATTCCAAAAGATGTTTTTGTTTCATTAACAATACTGCTATTAGGAGGATACATGGCTGTAATTCAGTTCAATAAGTTATTTCAGGGATTGATAGATATCTTGAAACATTTCGGAGTGACTGTTGGTGTATTAACATTGAAAGGTTTTTCAGAACTTGATGAAATTCGAAAAACAGATTCTAAACGACATTCTCTGACTGTGGCAAAAGTTGCCAGAAAAAAATAGATTAGCTAAAAAGAAAAAATGATTAAAAATGAGCTGATAGAAGGCGTAAGCTATAAAACTGGTGAATTTTAAGTAAGTAATTATGTAAATAAGAAAAATATGTGATAAATTGTACTAAAAATGCATTTTTCTCAAAATAACTTTTTTTCGTATGTTTTGAAAATTTCAAAAATGATAAATCAAAATATTACCATTAAATAACTTTGAAACTTGGTACCATTTTTTCTCACAATGTTTTCTAGGGCCTGAAGTAAAAGAATGATCATAATAAGAATAATTTTTAAATTATGGATTGGTATTTGTGTAACGGTGTTGTAAAACATGGCAAATTTCTTGTTTGGGCTTCTCGATTAGTTGTGGAATTTTTATTTATTTATATAATCATAAGATTTTACTCCAGGCCCTAGATACACACATAATGATTATTTTGATACTAAATTTATACAAATTGAGTCCATGGATTTTCATGTAGAATTTTTTTAAATGTCTTTAAAATTTCTTCAAAATTTCCAACAAATTTACCAATTTTCTGAAACTTTAAGGATTTATTACAAATATGAGATAAGTATAGTTTATTTATATATATATATAAACTGAAGTTAAAAAGAGTATAATTTTTTTTTCTAAATGATGTTTTTTAAAAAAGAGCTCCGAACGTATTCGTATACCTTAAAAATTATATTCATCAAATAATTAGTGCATCGGTGTCTATATCCAGGTACTTATTAACATGGGTAGTGAAGTCCAGTTTGGACAAATTCTCAAATATGTCTTACTGATCATTTTGAGCTTGTGTCTTATTGTGGGGAAAAACGTTCTGGGCATCTGTAAATAAGTCAGATAAGTGAAATTTTGATTTTTTAAATTGTAGACGATATTAACTCTAAATAGGAGCATATAGTTAAATAAATTTATTAACTTGATCATTTGCGTTTATGGCATGCAACTACTCCTATTATTGTGATACCAAGTTCAGCAAAAATCTATCCAGTATGCAATCCTTGAAATTTGAAAGTCAGTTTGAGATAGGATCTATAGCATATGATAGATACAATCCATTATTAGTAAACTTTAAGCAGCAAAACACATTTTTCCTAATATGACCACAGTCTTTTCTCCTTTCCCTTTGGGGTACCTTATTATAATTTTGAAATAATATTGAATCACACCTGAAAAAAATCGCTTATTTGGACATCTCTTTTGCTAACTTCATCTTGATTTTTCTCCATACTGTAGAAAACATCAAAATGCATTAATCTAAACTTGATCTTATATTTTAATTGAATACTGATTTTTCTAACAGTATTCCTGCCACTGAATTTGGGGTAAAACGAAGCAAAAAGTTTTTCAATTTATAATATAATGGTAATGGTTCATTAACATGGATCATAAACTTTTTATTAGTTTTCAGATAACGTTAGGTCTACCCATTACTCTGTGAAAAATAGTGTACTAAAAATAAACGTTATATTCTCCAGAAAAAAATTTTCATCTCATAAAATAAAATTCGTAAAGGGACTGAATGTAATGTATAATTCAATACCTAACAAAGAATCGCAGTTTTTCTATTGTTATTAAATATGTGATTGACTTCGGAGGATATACTTCGAATTCTTTTTAATAAACATAAAATGATAATCAAAAAAATATTTCTCAAATAGACAAGCTTTACAACTTAGCAAACGTTACCAAAGTTTTTGAAATTGCCTATACTTGTTTAATATGCATAACTATATATGTGACGTTTGTTTCATTTTAACCTTTCCAATGTAACCCAAATGCAATTCATTGGTAACATTTTCTGTAAATCTTTACATATAACACACCTCTAACACCTCCTTCATAATGCATTCAGCTTCAGCATATGCTGTATACTCACCGGAGCAGTTATCGATTCTATATATAGATATATATATATTGTCATGAAATGAATTTGTGTCATCCTTGCAACATCTATAGATAAACTGACGCCCATCTCAATGCTTGCTAGTTTTTTTATGACAACGAAAAAAATTAATGTACTTCAAAAACATTTTTAAAAATTCAATTCTTCCGGTTTCATTACATAGTCCTTAAATTTCAGAAAATTTTAAAAAATAGCTAGGTCCGAAGATATTAAAATAATTGTTTTGTGATATATAACTGCTTGATTATCTGTAATGGAATCAAGTATAGGAATATTTTTCCAATTCCTGCTATTAGTTCACACACAAATAACACACACACACACACACACACACATATATATATATATATATATATATATATATATATATATATATATATATATATATATATATAATAATTCCCCCTAGCATCATTTTAATTAACTCTTTAATAATATTCAAATAATCTTTTAATTATTTAGTTCGAAACGAACACCCTGATCTTAATCGTAATCGACTAATATGTTTACATCATAAATCCCTTTCCCGCCCATTCTAACCAATCAGAGCTCTTATTGGAAAAATGTTATACAGTCTTCACCATTGGCTATAAAAACCGATGTCTCTGGAAATCCCGCTCTCCTCTCTTCTGTCTGTAGTCATGTAACCGGCTGCTGTGTGTTGTGTGCCGTAGTTTCTTTGTCTGTGTTATGTCGTCCATGTTTATCGTAATTAATATGCCTAGGTGTTTCAAGATATTGAATAAATTGGATTTCCTCATCTATCAGGCTGCCTCGTCGATCTTTCCATAAAAATGCATCAACATACAGAAAATCACATAACCGGCCACGTCCTATCCTTTGGTTCGCTACAGTAATAACATCCACTCGCCATGACTTACGATTAGTTTTACCACTCTCCAGAAATATTATAAAAATATTACACACATATATATATATATATATATATATATATATATATATATATATATATATATCTTGTTTAAATTTTCATTCGTTAATAAATTAATTTTTATTCATCCACTCAAGTTCAAATACATTTTTTCAAACTTGAAGTAGATGACACTTAATGTTAATACAATTTTTCAAATATCAATTCATTAATTAAATTTAATTATTTAATAAATAGTATCAAACCAACATAACAGTCCAAAACACTATACATGAAAAGGAAAATCGTTTGCAGTGTCCCTGTAGTGCAATGGGTATGGGTAGCTCGTTGGATTTTTAATCTAATCGAATCCCTTCTGGTATGGCATAATTTCTGAAAATGTGATTTCTTTTTACTATACTATTTTATTGGAATAATTAAATTAAATTAATTAATAGTTACAAGCAAAAATAAAAGTTCAGCACGCTATATCAGTGTTTCTCAAACGGTGGGGGCGTGATAACCTTACAAGGGGAGCGTGAGCATATCAAAAAGTCAAGAATAAAAGATTTGAAAAATTGCAAATTTCTCAAAGGAAACAACACAAAATATATTCTGACATAATAAAAAAGTAAAATACACATTTACATTGATATAATATACTTATAAATGCATCTGCAGTATATAATGTATTTGATGATTAACTTATCAATGCTATTTTAAGAACAAGATTAATAATTACTAGTGACTCCAATGGGCTTATCATATACAAAATTATACACAAAATTTAATACTTATCTTAATAGTTTGTACGGTTTATAATTAAAGTCCTAGTGTAGCTTTATCATGTTGCTTTTAGTACGTTATTTTTTAAATCAATACGTTGTTATTTTATGTAGGGGGGCGCGATATGAAAACTATAATTGAAAATTGGGTCGCAAATATTGAAAGTTTGAGAAGCACTGCCCTGTATAGAACAAAAAATGGATAACTGCAAGGAAAATCGCTTTCTATTATGCCACTTAATATTGTGACTCTGTCATGTGCATATACATATTTATATTAATTTTAATTATTTAATAAAAAATAACTAAAATAAAAAATGTACTCACCTAATTAGGAATTGACTTATTTTTTTATATATATATTACTTGTTTATTCTCAGCTCCTTCATTTTTTGATACTTATCCCTCTGAAAGAAAAGTTAGAAAAATGAATTAGTATAAAACAAAGGTAAGATAGAGAAATATTTAAATATAAATTGAACAAAATAAATGCAAGGCCATGTGTTTTCTTACACATAAAGTAATTTATCATTCCGTTTCCGATTTTTTGAATTGGTGTTCTTATAATTGATATTATACGAGTACAAAAAAATGCAAAAATGTTCTGCTCTTATTCGTATTTTGGCCTCATCTTAACAGAGTGTATCAAGTAAACTCACGTAATCAACCGTTTAATAAATATATGAATAATTGCATTGGAATTCATGGGTTATTTTCATGAATATTAATCAACTGGAATGATTTTAGATTTCAGATGTCCTCCTTCTTTCAATTAAAAATACATTCGGAAGATTTTTCTGTAGAAATATAATTAGACATTTGGAAAAAAAAACCCAATATGATTCAAACTGTTGCAGGAAAAATGTTCAGCATTTAGTTTGAATATCTGTTTACCAAGAAATGTTATTAATTTTTTTTCTCGTAATGATTAAAAATGACTAAACCTTAAAAAAATTAAATTTATTTATATCATATTGGAGAAAAATGAATGTGCGAAATATTATTCGAGTTATGAAGTAAATTTTGGCACACACTCATCAGTGAACAAATGTGGGAAAACAAAAATGTTATCAAATTATTAATTTTTAGCAACATATATATCACATTCATTCGAATAAAATTATGATGGGGCATTAATATATAAATTAAAAAATATTTTATTATGAAATTGGTTGATTTTTTTAAAAAAAATTAATACATATTCAGTAAAATTAAAGTTTAAAATAAAACAATCACTTATTTAAAACTTGATTTGTACTTAATAGTTGTACTATAAAATGATCATTAACTGGTATCAAGATATTACCTTCTGACTGATACAAATACAAATAAATACAGAAAATAATAAATAACTAATGATCAATGGACGTAAATATCGAAAAAAAGAAATCGTAGGTTATGTACTCAAAAAAATTGATAACGAGATGTTATTGGTTCTGAAACGAAAAATTTTTCTGACAAGACCAATTAATTGAACTAAAATAATATATATATATATATATATATATATATATATATATATATATATATATATATATATATATATATATATATATATATATTTGTGTGACACAAATTTGGTTCAAACTAACAGTCGTTTCACTCAAAATAAAGTGGCATAAGCTCTCCGATACTTTTCTGGTTATTTGAAGTCAATATTCATCATATGTAATGGAGATCAAATATTAAATAATTTTTTTATGTCACTAAATTCTTTTCTGCCTTAAAAGCAAATGATATTGTAAAATGTTTCTTATTTCTTTTTGCGTCGGTCATTTTTTTCTTATACATATAACACTGACAGAAAAAATAATCTCAACATCAAGAAAGCCTTGTGTTAGCTAAACGAAATATGGTAGGCGTGTTTATACATCTGAAAGATAACATCGATTCAAATTTCGCACCTCACGCTTAAGTGTGACGCTAGCAGCACCACTGAGAACTTGCAAATCAGGGTTGCTTTAAAATCCAACTGTAAAGCTCGGGAGCATTATTTGTCTATGAAATTTGGCGTATCAAGTTGATGTTAGCCAATAATGCCTTTAAGAAGATGAAGGAGCCATTATCAACGGCTCACCGGGTTTGGTCGAGGAACAGGGCTACGAGAAAGTGGATTTTCTTTCTGCGATATTGTAGAAAGACATGGCCAGAATGTATCCACTGTGCACGATTGTTGGAAACATGGGTCAAGGGATGGTGATGCCTCAACAAGACCTGGTTCTGGGCGTCCACACGGCACTACCCAAAGGGATGTGGCAAATCGTATTGCGTCTGCAGTGGAAATTCGAGCTGCAGTTGTTATCACAGTGTTACAACGAGTTGTTAGAAATAGGTTTCTTCAAGGATAACTCCGAAACAGGTGCCCCCCTGTGCCAGTGATAGCCGTTGGTTAAGAAGGTATCCAAAAGAACGCTCGCAACAAAGCTGCTTGCTGTCTAGACACACTGGACCTACACCTGAAGTCATATTCCGGAGAGCAACTTCGTATAACACTAGCAGTACTCTCGTGTTTATCCCAAACACACTGATTGAAAATTTGTACGTCAGTCTGATAATTCAACCTATAGTACTGTCATTTATGAACAGCATTCATAGGGGGAGTTTTCCAACAGAATAACGCTCACTCTCACATCGCTTTTACAGCGCAATGTGCTGTACAGAGTGCTAACATGTTCCATTGACCTACGAGCTCACCAAATCTGTCACCAATTGAGCATGTATGGCATATTGGATGGTACGATAACTCTGGCATTATCCATAACCAGATCTTATTGTCCCGGTATTGACAGAAAAAGTAAAACAAGCGTGGAACTTCATACCACAAAGTGTCATTTGGTACCTGTATGACACAATTCATGCAAGTTTGCATTAAAAATTCTGGAGGTTACACCGGCTGTTAATGTAACAGCAAATCACATGTTAAATGCCTTTTCTTGAGCTTAAATTAATCTGCGATCTTGAAATTTTTTCAATTAAACATGTTAGACAATTGCATTGTTCAAATTTCATTACTCTACAATAGTTTTTTTTAGTGTTGGGATTTTTTTGCGGTCGTTGTATTTAAAATGTCCTAGCTTTTTTTATATATAAAACCAAAATAAGCTCTGATTAAATAGATTTATTGCGTACTAACTGAATGTTACGAACTTTCAAAAACTCATTGTTGCCTTTTATCATTATGATATCTGATGAAACATTTTTCTAATAATCTTCAATATCTCTGCATTTCAAAGTTTGTGTATCTATTATTTGTATGTTAGACGAAGTTATGGTTACTATTAAAAACTGATTACTACAATAAATTTAAATTAATCGAAACAATTTCGTATGTGCATTCGCACAAATTCCGATTAATACATCGTTTAATTGAAACCCAATATTTACCACTTTTTTACCAAAATGGTGCGTGCTTAAGAAATGTCACACTGGGCCATTTTTAACCCAAATAGAAAACAAATACTAATAAAAAACAATACTTAGCTCCTCTTTTTCAAGCCATTAATTTAAAGATGTCAAAACAAAACTTGACATCTGTAATGACACCTGCTTATCTGTGCTATATTTCATGGGTAAGAGAAATGGAGATTGAAAATGGGATCGTCCGGATGAAGACAGAAGATATTAGAGAGGGTCGTCTTTTTTCAATCCCTTGGAGTAGTTGTATCTATTTTTCATAGATCTTTTTTGTTTTGTCCTCTTCCCCTTGCTGTTTCCGGTAGTAAACTGATAATTTAGAAAGAAAAAAACCAGAACTGTGGATGTGTCTAATTTGGCTAAAATTCATTCTTTGAATCAGGAACATAAAATAATAAAATAAAGAATTATACAGTTTTTTTCAACATTTATAGCAAATTCTCTTCGTGCCTTTCAACTAACCTTTACGGGAAAAATACCTCAAGAATTGGTTGATTTATTTTTAAGATTCTCGTTCTATCAAAGAAACGGGGCGTATGCAAATGAGTCTTGTTATTTTAAGTTAAGCTCGGGGATTACATTGATAAAAAAAATCTTAAAAGATAGTAATATATAATCATGAAAAAAGGTTATTTTGTTTTCAAACCTACTTTGAAAAATAACTGCGTACCTTTAGTAGACTTGCAACATTATAATCATCATTGGAAAATAAAGTATACGGTATTCAGAACCAGCATGTCTGTCTGACTGCACTTTAAATCAAATTACTGATATTTATTATTAATTAAGAGTGAGAGTCACATTCACTGCCATTTGCTAACTGCCACTATGTTAGGGTTAAGTTTAGAAAAAAAGTTGTTTTTTATAAAATAGATGTCTTCCGTTACCCATTTTAATGATGCTGAATCAGGCTCACCATATAATTTAAGTATTCATAGCACTTATTATGAATCTTCTTGATATGTGAATCTTGTTTCGCTAAAAATATATTTTGGAATATTTTTGATAGTAAACTATTTAAAATTATGTTTATTTGATAAGAAAATCTTTTTTAAGATCACTTTTAAAAATATAATGATACATACAATATCTAGGGTATGCTCTCGGGATGTCTTCTTAAATGTCCACCAGTTTTATAAAAAGAGAAATTATTCGAAAATCACAATCAAGTGGTGCACGAAAAGCAAAAGATTTTAATTTCATTAATACTCACGTTTCTCATTTTAACTAACGTGTTTGTGTTTCAGAAAAGTTTACATTTGTAAAAGAATACAGAATAGCTTAAGGCGCATACGAGATGAATCGATGCTGTTGGATGTAGTAGTTCCTTGACTCGATAATAGAAAAGAATCGATCGTTCCGAAGACATGCATGGGTGATATTTTACACAGAAAAATTATAAGTCAGTCAAAATCTAGGAATATGTGTAAATGTATTTTTCCTAAAAACTGATAAGCGTGGTAGTGTCGTATCTTAGCTGTTGCTCCCTAATATTGTCGATTACTGTGATACATAAACTGTTTTTTGGTTTAGTATGTTTTATATATATTGGAAACTAAAATCTAGGAATACTGAAGAAATCGTAGAAATGAAGCAGAAAAGTCTTAAATTACACATATGTGATGCATAAATATTTACCAACAACTGTGTGCCAGCAAATTCTTTGTCAATGGCGTAATAGGACAATGCGAGAGGCCATTGCGTCTTACACAAACAAAACCATGTTACTGTGCATCCAAAATATTAGATGCATGTACAATAATTAAAACTGTATGAATATCACATCTACAAGAAATATTGTTTAAAAGGGTGTATCAAATATTGTTTGATCTGAAGAAGAAAATTAAATTGCGCTTTTTTAAAAGGTAGAATCATTGGAATGTTAGGAATTAAACGATCACAGACGAAATTGTCTAGTGTTGTACTTGCTGTTATTGTGTAATTTTCAAAAAGTGTAAATGGTACCCAAACTATTAGAATTGTACGTAGACAAGTTTAAATAGATCGAGAATAAAAACAATTAAAAAAATACAGATTTCTTTGTAGTTTTTTGTTGTACACAGATGATGTATGCAGGACACCCATCTTCTGAGTTTGCAGTAGACACTGAAAGAGTGGCTGGTAAATCACAATAAAAGTTATCAGCCTTTCAACCAGGAGCTGACATTAGTGCAAAAGAAAACATATTTATATGATAAAAATAAGATCAATAAAAAGGAATATGCAACCAATGGGACAATGTGATGTTCTCCAATGAATCACATTACAATTTACAAAGTGATTCTCGTCGTAATGAATTCCAAGCGAGCGTGTAAAATTTACCTACTTATCATCGCAGACAGAATTCAGAGAGTAATTTGATTTGTTAGGTTTGTTTGATTTGTGAAAAATAATCATATCAGATCTCGTGTATGATACAACAATATGCACATGCCACATTTTTGTTCCAAACATCGTTAACATTTTCATCATAAAAGTAAGATGAAGCGTATCTATGTAAATTAATAATATAGCATCAGTTAATTCATTTATATTAATATTTCAAACGAATAGATTTTAAAAGCATTTATCAATAACAGTTTTGATCAACGTGAAAACATTTTTCTTTCCTTGATGCCATTACTTCATGAAATAATTAAAATTTTATGCATTTGCTGGTACTAAATAATAATAGATGTACTTTTGTTTTAATTTTGTATCTTGTATTTTAAATCAAGCTCAATTTATTGAAGAAAGTTTTTGAAGAATTACACGTTTATTTGTCTTTGAAAAATATCTTATCTCCGTGTTGCCTTAATATAAAAGTAATGATCCAAATGTCATACAGCCAGAAAGGTGGCTATGTCCCTCGGTTTGTAACCGAGTGGGTTCGGGTTCGAATCCCGAGTAAGACATGGTTGTATCTTCTTCGGGAAAGAAGTCGGTCTTTCGCCTGAAATGGATTCCCGTCTCGAAAGGAAAAGCAGCTCACCTCTTCTTGTTATATGCTGGGATCATCGTTTGTAATAAAATCTGTATTCTTCTGTGTTTGTGTTACATGTTTCTGTTCATCTCACGTCTTTCGTATGTAACACAGTAAACACACGACAACAACAATGATCCAAATTCAATATGTTATTCTATAATATGAATCTTTGAAGTGCAAAAATAGGCTGAATATTTTTTTTTTAATTCTTAGGTTTGTTTCCCAGTTTCGTACTAAAGTAATTTCGATCATGAACAGGAAACTTTTTCTACCATGCTGGGTGACAAGGAAAGAAAAGTAGCAAATTGATAACATTATACCGCTTTATTTGTTATTTAATTAGGGCTATGGCAACTCTTTTTTGGTTCTTCAAAGAAGTAAAAAGAAATAGTTTCACCCGCTAACAAAGTATCTTCATTTTTGCTACTTATTGATAAGAAAAAACAAACAAAAAAGAAAACTTGATATAAATTTTACTATCTTATGCTTTAAAAATGTTACCTGGTTTGATGCAAATCTGCTGAAGTTTTAAACAAAAACTAATTTTAATATATCGTTAAAAATTGCAGCGTTACTCTGGTTGCAGTTACAATAAAGTATATATTATTTTAAAATTTGTAAAATATATGTTTGAAATGAAGCAATACATTGAAATAAATATGCATTACGTCATGAGTTTAATAAACGAATATAGCATGATTTATTTTAATGCTGGATGTTATTTCTTCAATCTGATACCTATGCATACTTTAGTTACTATCGCAAATTGTTTTCTAAATCAAGACTGTTATTTAGTTCAATTCTCAGCTAAAACTGCTGCAGTAGCTTTTCTCTGTCTTTGTCTTTTCATTACTTAAGAATAATTGAACTTATATTTTATATTGGTTAACCAATGAAAAGTTGGACGGTGCGAGAGAATAAAAAAATAAGATAATGTCTATTTTGGATAAATTTCCATATCTTTCGTTTTCGTATATGTTGAGGTGGTATAAATTACACTTTTGAGCCACCTCATTAGTATACATTAATTACACATTGAACTTGCCCACGGACTACAGGTGAAAAGGAAACAAACTTCCAAATACAAATAATACCAATTTGTGCTTAATATACTTCACAGTTAGACATTAGTGGAAATACAATAATATGCACGATTTATGGTGGCAACAGCACATTTACCATAAACTGGTTTCTGGGATCTCTCTCACATAAGTTTTATTTTCTCCCTTGCAACATTGAAAGTTACATTTGATTAATTTTTGGTATGTACTCGATTAATTTGGGATGAGAGAAATGTATCTCCTGCACCAATTCGTAGTTCTCTCACAATCTCAAAAATAAATTCTGAACTTGAAATTCAGGTGTCTAAGATTAGCTTGAAAATTGTACTAGAATTCGGAATAGAAATGTCACTGCCATTGTAAAAAAAGGAATAAGTCATTACTCTTCTCCAAATTGTAAATCAATCTACAGCGTTTCATCCTTGATTAAATAAAAATTCATTAAGAATTCATTAAGAATTTTCATTTAAGAATTATGCGGATTTTACATTATCTGCTATAGCCAAAACTTAATTTAAAATTTTCCCCGGTTTATTTGCCATATATTGGATGAATTTGCTCCTTGATATACACGGCAAAAAATATTCATCAAGGGTTAGTTATTGTTCAAAATTATAGCATAGATAACAAATTTCCAATCAGTTTGCTCCAGGTCTCAAACACACTAGAGTAAATACTTCGCTCATCTACTTCATACATCAAATGCGAGGAATTGCATACTTTAATGGAAAATATTGCGTGTTATTGTCTCTTTCAAAACAGATTATCGCAAATTTTGTACCCCAAATCATATGCGTAAATTTTTCAATTACTACTGTTCCACTGCCATATAATATGGCGAAAAAAGTAATATACCATTTGGTGTGATCCCCAAAATGATGCAGAATTAATCACAACGTTAAGATAAGCAGAAGGTTGTAATCCACTTGCAGCTGAATGTATAGATTACACATGTTACTTATCATTAGCAAAAATATTTAGTACATTATCACCTTATCCTCTCGTAAGTATATGTCCTAATTTGCAAAAAAACAGGAAAAATTATATTGCTAATACTTTCCATAGCATCATCGTTGCTTCTTTCAAAAGATGGCTATTAGTTCACTTTATAAAAAAGAACATTTCCGTCTTTGATGTCTTCTGTACAGATATTTGAATCTAACTGTTCCAGGAGGACAAAACACTCCTGTATACTCAATCCTCTACTTACACTTTGGTTGCAATCTATAGCTTTGAGAATGAGTTCGAGTTCAGTTTGTAACTGTAGGTCATCATTTCTCCAACTGTGGGACACGCCCCCATGGGGGTCGAGATAACTCTACGAGAGGGGTGCGAGCATATTGAAAAATCGAAAACAAAAGATTATTTAAAAAAATTAATTTACTTAAAGTAAACGAACAAAATACTTTCTGATATAATAAAATATAAAATGTATATTTACTCTGATATAATACACTTATAAATATATCATTACTGTACAATGTATTTTATAATTAATTTAACAATAATTAGTTAAGAACACTTTGATAATTATCAGTGACCCCATGGGTTAGTATTACCATTTATCTTGATAATTTGTACGGTTTATAATTAATTCTTTAACTGACAATGAAAAGTTACGCGATTCACTCCCCAATGCCACCGTTTTCCATGTAGACGAACTTTTGAGGGGGAGGAGAAATGATTAAAAAAGCAAATCCTCTAAGTAAATCCTTCGTAAACACTGTCAAGATCCTTTTATTACATTCCAAAGCCTTCGGCATAATTTTATGAACAGCCCTGCACAGAAAAGATCGTACTTTGGAAAGACGTATATATACGTCGTCCAGAAAACTAATACTATGACTGAATGAGACGTTTATATACGTCGGGGGCACATAATGGGTTAAAGTCGTATATTGTAGCTTTAGTGCCAAAGAATAGTATTATTGAATTCAATACATTGTTATTGTATGGAGGGGGCGCGATGGAAATTATGATTGAATAGTGGGTCGTGAATACTGAAAGTTTGAGAAGCACTGCTGGGGGTCAGTCAGGACTATTTTCCCTCAAAAAATTCTGTAGCTTAGCAATACCGCTAGAATGCATGCTCATTTCAGAAAAGAATCAAAGTGCTTGCAGTGACACTGACATGTACTCGTGGGTTAGAAAACTAGTTTTTCTAATCACTATGCAGCATCGCAACTAAGTCAAACTGGAGTTTATTTATCTTCTACTAGCCATCATGATAGAAATAGCATGTTTCCCTATGTACACAAAAATATAAATAATATATGGGGAAATTGAAAATAGACATTCACTAAAAAAGTGGTCATTTTTCTGATGAGGGTCAAAATAATTTAATATTTTAATATGATAATTTTACGTATTTCTATGATTATTAATTTAATAAATAAAATAGAAATATTAAAAATTCTCACAATTTGTATGGAGGCATATTAGAAAAAATGAATAAAAATACGAGTTGCGCTGTTCGCCTGCAAGTTGAAATACAGTATGGGAAATTGAAAAAAGGGTCAGAATTACCACAAAGGCGCTTCTTGTGTTTTCATCGAATGTCGAAACTTTTAATGAGGATTAATCCCAACAGTGGCAACTATGTTGAATAATTTCCACCTAAAAAAAGGCTGCATTTTCAATAATTTAATCTTTGAGTTTTGTGGATCTCGCAGTAATTTGAGTCTGATACCTTTTGTCCTTTTTGGTATTGCATTTGGAGTAGCCAATAGTGCATATTGCTGCATTGTGGATGTTAATGCATGGAAATTCAAATTCTTACAGCTGCATTATAAATGTAAAAAAATGGCAAACGTTAGCAGTTATGCATTTTTCTGGGAAAAGCAATATGAATTTTTCTCTTTTAAAATTTGGAAGATTGCACGAAAATCATTTGGTAGTTTTAGACGAAATCGATTCACACCATTAATACATATTTCACTTGAAGCTTTTTCTTTTTTATTTAGACAACATATTACTGAGAATCATAGTAACTGGTGTATGTAATGCTAGAAACAAATCATTAATAATTAGCATCAAAGTAACACGATTGAAAGTGACGTAAGACGATAAAATAACTTACAAAAGATCGATAAATGTATCACTTTGTAACTAAAATAATCTTGAATTTTTTTTCTGGGCGAGCAGCAACGTCAAGCTCAATTTAGGAAAGCGTTTCTTTGAATACAGACAGCTAATCATTCCTGTCTAGAATTTTTTTTACATTAATCACAAAACCATCACAGAAGTTTATGAACTAAAATTCTGTATGAAGCGAATGTTACTTTTACCCTAAAAATCTGAAATATCGTAGAACATTTTACATAATATATATTAAAAATTTTATTTTTTGTTTTTAATATTATGTTCAAATTAATGGAATGCTGCGTATATTGTTATTTTTTTTATCATCTGTTATTTTTGTTCTGAAAAAGAATATTTCTCAGTAATTTTTTATATTTTATCGAATTTCTTTCCTTACTTTGTATTTAAATAGTTATGTTTTTGTTTGTTTAAGATATTCTAAGGTGCAACATACTCCTTTTGTAGATTTTCCTATGTTTCTGCAGCAAATATATTCCTTTAACATAAGTTCTAGAATTATAACTGCGACCTCTTATTTATTTATATGAACTCATTTTACAGATAAACCATTTTATGCATTTTTTCCTACAATTTTTAGCAAATTTAAGACAATTTAAAATTGGCAAACTTGTAAAACAATTTATGTTTATAATCAGTTCATAGGAATCAAAAACAAGATGTGTACTTAAACAATATAAAATGTGTGTATAACTGCAATATAGGACAATAATTTTTCATACAGAAACTTAGAAATATATCATAGAAATAAGTACTTGAGCATCGCGTTAGCTCACCAAACTCATTAACGATTTACATATACAACACAACAAAGCAAGGAATCTGAAATTTGCTCATTATTGTATTAAACAATCTTATCTAGAATTTCTTCTGAGCGGAAAATGAGTTTATTAGCTTTAATATATTTTCTTAAGGGTTGCGGGATGTATTTCATTCTTTACACTTGGAAATTTTATAGAAAATCAATCAAGGTGTAACTCCATTTTTTATTTACTTTTTATTGCTTTTAAAATATCAAGAGAAAAATATTTCTTAAAACTTTTATGGGATTATATATTTGTGCACTTTTAGTAGTAGAATTCACCTTATTCAAACCGATTTGGAAGAATAGATAACTATTTTTTTTTGCCCGGTTCGATGAAGAAGTTACTATAATTGAATATGTAATCAGATTTCGACTAAATTATAGACATACATTGGATAGTCATTAGAGTGCCTAACATATTTTTAAACCATATGAATTCGTACAATAAAGGTTGTCTTATTTAGTCGATTCTTAATGTTATTACGATGAACTTGTTTAAACATATTTTCTTTGAAAAATCAAACATTTCAAGCGAAGCTTCGTTATTTCTAGCAGTAGCACTTGATGAATCCATCAATTGTTGTAGTGAAAACTTTCCTCGCAAACAAACAAGGAGCAGCAAGAAATTAGGAACAATAAAACATAATAAAAAACAGAGGCATAAACATCATCAAAACGCATTTGGTTTCAGAAAGTCGGGAGTATTGCAGTGCCAATAACTGCTCTCTGATCCTGCAGTTTCTATCGTACACATTTCCAGAAATTCATTTCTCACAATTCATCAGGGAATTCTCCCTGCAAAGCTTCATTCTAAAATGTGTGAAATTTTATAAAATATATTTCTTGCTAATTCCACTTCATAAACATACATCAAATATTCGAGTTAGTTCCAAAAAAATGGCGATTTTTTTATTTTGTTATTATTTCCTTTTTTTTTCTTAAGTTAATTCAAATTCCGCCAGATATTTAAATCTATTGAATCTGCTACCAAAGTGCAGGTAGAAGCTTATCAGTTAGAAATATACATACGCGAAAAACCGATATATTTCCTTACATGGGAAAAAATAAACTATACTTGCTTAGATCTCAAAAGTACCTTGAGACGAAAAGAGTGAAAGAAAATGCCTTTTTTATCCGCAACACACTAAAACCAATGCAACAGCATTGACGAAATCCGGAAAAAAAATATATCGCCTTCTGTATTCAAAAAGATACCGGAAGTACTGAGAAAGAAAGTGAAGCCGCACTTTCCAAAAAAGCTACCGACTACGACGGGAAGTAAGTGTAAAGGGAAAAGTTCAGTACAAGGTAAAAACGACGCCCTATTTTCTTCCGCTCAGCCTACGCCAAAATGGCCTGGATAAAGGGAGTGAAGCGTACTTCGGTCCCTGTTAGGAATGCATTATTCATCCGCCGAGCTTTCGGGTTGCTGTTATTATTATACTTTTTTCCCTTAAGATTTTTTTTCCTTCACTGAAGCCAAGGGATTGCTAACAAAAAGTGTGTTTTTGGTGTTGAATTAACTATTCATGGGATAGTGGTTAATTCGCTTAGGCGAGTTTGGTTATCACACCCTAAGGACTGCAACTTTCGGAAGAGTTAACTGGAGGGTAAAATGATGAGATAGCTTATAAGAATAGAGGGGGCAAAATAATTCGAACGTACGATGATATGAATAATGAAAGGACAAAGATTCGTTATTCCGCTAGCGTGGGTTTCGGTCTTGCAAGGATAACAAGGATAGCGATAGTGAAACTCGAGCAACAGACGTTGGTCTTGAAACAATGTCACTGAATAGTGATTATGGCAATAACTCTTTAACTGTCGTTATGGCTAATGCTGACAGTTTGATTAATAACAAAAATTTTTCCCATAAGTTATTTAAATTTACTTAGGCTTTCTCTTAAAATGTTTAATCTTTTGAAAATAACAAAGTAAAAAAAAAGTATTTAAATTAAAAAAAAATAATGCTTTTTTTAAAAAATATTATTTTTAAATTGATTGTTCTAAAGAAACATTAGTTTGTTGAAAACGATCGATTCATACATGTATGGTAACAATTGTCTATTTTATAAGGATATGAATGATTGGTTATTTTTCAAAATACCTACTAATTCTCTTATTGAAATTTTTATATGAATTGCTTAAGTATTTCTCTTAATACATTTCGTAAAGATATGTTCAAGTAAACTGGCGATAAAACTAAATTTGTTTTTTTCCATCAAAAGTCATTTGAAATAGTTCAAAAATTGTAAA
Organism: Trichonephila clavipes; assembly: GCA_019973935.1. Taxonomy (NCBI): domain Eukaryota; kingdom Metazoa; phylum Arthropoda; class Arachnida; order Araneae; family Nephilidae; genus Trichonephila; species Trichonephila clavipes. The sequence goes on along the minus strand of BMAU01018592.1, from coordinate 905,096 downwards.
TATTGATCAATTCATAACTATTTAAATGCATTCCAAATATTTTATGTCTGTTTGTCTGATTTGCCTTGTATGAGATGCATGTTTATCATACATAAATTGATATCGTGATTATGATTTTTGGATGTTGGATTAATTTAACTTTTTAAGCTCAAAATTTCAATACAAAACAAAAATCCTCATAAACTGAAAAAAAGATTTGATTAATATTTAACTAATGTATATTTAAAAGTAGTAGTATTTTTTATATATATTTAGATAATTTAGTTCACTTGCAAAATAATATGCATGAATCTTATTTATTTCATATCTTTTGAGTTTCATTTTCGAAAAAAAGTATGTTTTATCCTAATTTAAAATGCAAAATATTTTTTGTATTTTACATTTATTAAAGTTTGTATTTCCTCTTTTTTCTATCCCACTCTAAATATAAATTTAAAAACAGATTGAGTTCCCAATGCACTTTAATTCAATAAACGTAGCAAGACATTTATGCATTCATATTATAAAATAAAGGTAACTTTACAAAAGCTTTTATCGCATGATCTATGTTAAATGAGGATATTGTTATGATAAAATTGTCATTTAAATGGAGAATACTTGCGATCATTTTCCTACTTATCAAATGTAACAAATTATGGGATTTTCAAAAATGAAATTCATCAAAACAGAGATATTGCAAAAACTATTATATTTATTAATTTTTTTTAATAAATTGCCAAACTTTTAGTAATTTATGTAATTTTTTCAATAAATTATTTTCTTAAGGAATTAAAAAAACATTTTATTTTTTATGACTCCGCTCTATGTAGTAAACATATGTAGTTTCGGAAGAAAATAAAATAAATAAAATGCAAGCATATCGTACATTGATGCCTGAAGTATTCAGTAACATTCATTATTAAGTAATTGATATATTGATTTCAATTCAAACAGCCTTCTCATCAGTAATGTAAAAATATTGCTGTTTATATTATTTAACCTTAACACTCGAGGTGTGACACAAAAGAAACGAGAGCGGTCCAATAAATCACTATAATTACAGAATCAGTTCTTTGTGACATTATTATCTTCAAAGTATTCAGTCCCCTTTAGCTTTTACATATTTCTACATTGGGTGGCCCATTGCTGGTAACAGTTCTGGAATGTTGAAATTTCCTTCAGGAGATTCTGCGTATTTGCCTGAACCTCTTCAATTGAGGTAAAATTGAATACCTTTAAGCAGAATTTAACAGTAGGAAATGAAAAAAAGTCGCATTGAGCCAAGTCGGGTGAATTAGGATGAGGCGGCATCACAGTAATACTTTTGGTGGTGAGAAACTGCTTGACAGACAGGGTCGTTTGAGCAGGATCATTGACGTGAGCAACAACCATCTATCACTTCACAACTGTGGCCTTTTTTTCTAAATTTTTTCACGAAGTATTTTTAATACTTAAATGTAGTATAGTTGATTAACAGTCTGACCACTGGAAATCCACTCAATCATTACAATTCCATGCCGAAGAAGACAATTAACATTATCTTGAATTTTGATTTTGACATGCGTGCTTTTTGGGGTCTAGGGGATTACTTAGAGATTTCCACTTCAGCAACCGGTGATTATTTTCTGGGCCATAGGTAAAATTCCCTGTCTCATCAAATGCTACAACAATTTGGCTCGTTTGCAATGTGTTATAACATGTCCACAAATACACACATCTGCATGTCAATGTTTTTTGTCATCGGATATAACATTTGAAACAACTTTCACAATAATCTTCCTCATGTGTAATTTGTCAGTTAAAACGCGTCGAACTGCTTCCTTATCCATGTTAGTCAACTCCATCTCACAAATTAAACACTTAATCTTCGTTCACCCTTGATCACATCACGAACTTTGGCAATGTTCTTGTCTGTAATCTCTCACCTTGGGTTTTCAGCATGTTCACCATATTCCACAGTGTCTCTTCCCCCTCCTTGAAAACCGCTTATGCCGTTTGAACACACACGCATGAGACAAGGTTTTATCACATTAAGCCTCAGTAAATATTTGAAATGTTTCCGTAACTAATTTTTTAAGGGTTTTTTTATTTCCAAAGGTGGATTACAAGACAACTGTAAATAAAATGTGAAACAAAAAATATTGACCAAAAAACAAGAAGCAACAACAACAACAAAAAAAGAAGACAAGAAACACAAGTTCACAGTATAATCTATAAATCACACATTTAGTGTCTGGTCTCCCAAAATCTACTCCACACGGATCCAGAGCTGAGTGCATGGCAGCGTACCAGATGAATGGAGTCCAGTTTTTCATTGGATTCGCACAGTTTACAAAGGGGACTCTGGGCAATGCCAATCATGTTTAGGTGCTTGAATAGGCAGTCGTGGCCAGTGGCGATTTGAAAATCGACCACAGCTCTATCTCGTTGGCTATTTGGAATACGAAGAAGTTTACTAAACCACAATATTTGATTTTTCTCTGTGTTGAATTTTAACCAGAAGTGTTCGTTGTAGTACTTCTTTATGATTATTTTGGCACAATAAAAGGGAACAGTATTGTTAAGGATTTGAAAGTCTTTTGTCCCCTTCTTCGCAAAGCGCAATCTGCATTTTCACTCCTCTTCTTAATTCACTCCTCTTCACTCAACTTCTTAAGTTTCTCAAGAAACACTTGATGCTGATTAGCTGTTTAGTTTCTACATTAGAAATGTAATAAACCATTCATATGTAGTAACATGTAGATGATTTCAGCTCACATAAGGCAAGGCTATAGTTGGTTTCTGATCCATACATATATATATGTTTCTATTTTTACTTTTTGCATTTTAAATTTATTTTAACAATATTTAATCAAACTATTATGAAACAATGTATGAAATATCCTGTTTTTATAAATTGCTTTTCAATATATTAGATGCTTTAGATATAATACATGAAAATACATAATGGAGTATTTCATGTTCCTAGTACAAAAGCAAGTAATCTTTTCAAAAAAAGCCAAGACATTGGATTTATTTCCTTATAAAACAAGTTGTGGATTAAAAAATGCATGAACAAAATTCTAATTGAACTTTAAATTTAAAAAGAATAACAATGCATTTAATTTCAATACATTACATTAAAAACACATGGCAAGATATAGATAAAGGACAATAAATGCCATTGAAAACATTAAATTTGATACAAAATATTTAAATCTGATTTGACGTGTTTTTGTAAACAAGAAAAACATTTAGAAATGTAATAAAATAATAGGAATTTGAAACAAAGCCATAATGATCTATTTTTTTTATTCTGCTAAATAATTATTTTTCCACGCCGTTTAGTTCTGTATTTGGCGTAGATGCAATTGTTCAAGCTGTGATTTTTTAAAATTTATTATTACAAAAAACAAACTGTTTTATTCTTCCTTAAACATAGTAAATGTAAGGAAGTAGCCCTTATATTGAAGATAATACATGTTATACTACTACAATTAATGGATACACATAAGAAGATGACGGATTTTGTAAATTTATTTGTACTTGATTTATTCGTCATCTATTATTTTTTTATGATGGAATTAATTTTTGCAGTTAAGTGACATTAATCAGAGTGACCAAGGTAGCTGAGTGGACATTTTTGCAGCATCGTGGCCATCGTAGCTATTGTAGAGTCGTGGTAGCATGCCTTAGTGTCAATAAAGTCCAGCAACTTAGGACGATGCATGCTTAATCTCTTGGTTTTCAAAGTCTTTAAGTTGATTGGTATAGAAGTATTGATGAATGTAATGCCTGTTCGCATCGCTACGTGACCAAGATGCAAAATTGCACGGTCCGTTGCGAATAACCCTCCTCGTGTTGTCTCAGAATGCTGCTTTCATAAATAATGAATCATCAATGTCCAACCATAACTTTGAATGCAAAATCAAAATGCAATTAAAATACATACGTAAAATACAGGCTAATAAAATGCAAACTAAGATATATAACATGAATTTAACTTTAAACTATACATTAAAAAATAATTATTGTATAATAAAATAAATAGAATGAACATTATAGGAAAACAAGTTACATTGATGAAATCATTCATACAAGGAAAATACACATTGCTTTTATATTGCCTGTCTTAAAAACTAAATATTTTCTTATTGTCTTTTCAAAAAGAATATTATACCTTTAATCAAAATACACTTCGAGTTTTTAAAATGAGTATGAAGGAGAGAATGTATGTGTGTATTTTCTTAAATGTTATCAAAATTATGCATTTTATTTATATTGTTCCTCATTTTGTATATTTTAGTTGCCCAGGAAAAAAGGAAAACAAATATATCATTATGTTTCAATTTTTAAATGCAGAATAAAAAAAATTCAAACGTTTTTTTTTCCCTATTACCTAGAACATTTAACATCATATTTAATGTTCTTTTTGTACCTGCATCATTGAAAAATATTTCACACAGCGAAGGAATACAAAAATAACAAGAATACTATAAAGTAAAAGTCGTAATGAAACTTATTTCGAACTATTGAATAGAAATTCTAGACAGAATAAACTATTTTTATGTTTTCCAACCAAGTTCATTATTTCTCGGTACAGAAACTACGAACTGGTCCAGTTGAATTTATTTTTCGTTTCATTCCACATCTTTCTCCCATCTTTGTGGTAGGTTTCTTTTTTCAGAAGAAATATCTAAGGAGGACTTGTAATGATGTAAAGCCTTGAGTCATACTGACATTCTTTTCTCTTGATACCATCGGGAACATTATTGTGAGGTGAACCAGGTCTTCAATCGGTACCATCTGTTTTTGTGTCCATGAGAATTGCCAGATTAAGGCTTGAGCTTCACATAATTATTTTTCTTGCGGAAGAAAAGAAAATATTCCGATATAAAAGTATATTTATGTTTTATTACTACTCCACAAACATATATACTATGTTTTATTAAACATATGAACTAATCCTTGTTATATAGCGTTTTCTAAAACTTGTTTGAATAGAAAGAGTGCATTTCGTGTAAGAAAATATTATCCATTATAAAGATTAGAATAAACTAATTTGCGGATAGTTTGTGAGAGTTAAAATTCTAGTTTACGCATCTATTAATTAATTTAGAATTAGGTTAAAGTTAAATAACATTTAGAAAAAAAAACATTTGGGCTCTTAACAAAAAAAAACTTTAGAAAAAAATGTTTATCAAAAAAGAAAACGAAAATACTTTATTTAGTGAACAATACACCGATTATAATAGCATAACTTTATTAATAATACGTTTTTCTAATCATGCTACAATCACATACATACTCTTATTCCACGCTTATTTGCTTATAAATCGTTTATTTACATGTAGCTATCAGAAAATAGAAATAGAGTAGTGCATTTGCCTCAAATCGGATGTATTTGTACATAATTATCAATACAGTATATAAATAAAGCAACTGCGAAAGAAAGCATAGTTGTAAAACACTGAACAGAAATTGAGGTATGATTATGCATTTTTATAAAAAAAATTATACAAATTATACAAAATATAAGAGATATACTGTTACTATAACAAATTAATTTTAAAACGTTTAATAAAAAAATTAAATATTTTAAAAACGAAGATAAAAACGAATTCTTAACATATAAACGATTCTTAATAGCTTTAAGACGTTTTTAAAAAAAATGAAAATACCTTAAAATTTTAATGAGATATTATTCATTTAAAACACGTTACTTAATCTTAAGTAATAAGTTTATGCTAATCCTATAAAATCAATTAAGGGTTTTAAAAAATTAGTTATCATCTATTGATAATCAATTATGGTAAGTACTCTTTAGCTTTTCCTTTCCTCCAAATTTCTTAAAGCTTTTCTTTTTCTGTACACAGTTTAGTGCATCAACCCCTTAAGTCAACCCCAAATTTTCACCCCAATTCGTTTCGCCCAACAGAGAAGAAAACTAATCCAGCACGACAGTGAATTAGTTGTTGGTTCAAAGGGAGACAGTAAAGGGAAGAAGAGAAATGAGATTGCGATGCTGGGTTATTGTCAGTACCGTGTTTTCGAGTTTATCATATACAAGATCCAATTTGGATGAATAATGTCATAATCATTTATGGAAATGCAAAAGATGTAAATAAAATGTTTAATCCAAGTTAAAAGCTAGGTATTCTAAGCTTTATGTTTATAGTGATTTGACTCCAAAGTCTTATGGCTTCTGCCATACGAAACGCCAACATTACAGGTAAATTGCTCAGTTATTTAAATAGATTATTTTGCATTGATTTTTTTGGAAATCTTGTATGTGAAAGGTGCTATTATCTTTAAAAAAACGCATATTTACATATAAACATAAAAAATTGACATTTTAATGTTATCCATAATTCAGAAATAAAATGAATCTGTAAGGTGTTTACTATGCATACATACATCAGATCTGTAACGTTATTACATTGTTAGATACATATTCATTTATTTTACTTTCAGCTATGTCCCATATGTTATTGATTCTACAGAAGGATTAGTAATCTTCTCAGATTCTAAATCAGCTATAGAAGACATAAGAAACGGAGAGACCAACATCTCCTGTGATATTATTACCCTTCTAGAACAGCTGCACAGCAAAAGAAAATCCTGTATCGTTCAAGGGATACACGCACATGTCAACACTGAGGGTAATGAATGTGCAGATATATAGCCTCGCCAATGAAGCTAGAGACATCGATCATAAGTGCACCACCATCACACTTGACGATGCTAACGCAGTAGCCAAACACAGAATTATGAATCACACTTTTAAAAAACCCTTAGTTATGAAATTTGACTGTCCCCAAATTATAACATCGACATATGCCAGATTGAGAACTGAACACCTTAAGGGCAAGAAGATTCACCCAGACAAGACAAGCTCTTATGTTCAATGCAAACACTGCCCAGATCTTCAACTCCTGCCCAATCACATTTTGGAAGGCCCAACCGTCGCAACAAAGTTACTAAAAATGGGAATGGTCCCTCTGAGGGACTCTTTGCGGGAAATCCTGAGCAGCCCTGATGCTCCTAGAATAGTAGAAGCAGTGATCAAGACTTTCGACGGAATTTAATGATATCTACTGCATTTATTCATGGACACGAGAACAACAACAAAGAGTAATAAATATAAAATAACATATTACGTATAAATGATGCATAAATACATGTAAAATATTAAAATAAGTTGAAATAAATATTTCTTCAAAGTACGCTTTCATGTATGTTATGTTAGTTATAATACATAGACAGCATTATTAGAAAAGAACAATTCAGTATGGGGAACACATTAATAGAAAAAACCCCAAATAATAGTAAAAAAAAATACATCTGTTTTATGGAAATAACGTAAACAGTAATCAAATCTTTCCCCGATTTAAATAGAAGCTACTCTTTATAAATTATAAATTCATAAATTTGTCTTATAGGGGAAAAATAGTTTTCACAGTAATTAGTGGTGTGTATTTTATAAACTTATATTTATGGCTGTTTTAATAATAATTTAAATTTACCAATTATTTATATAGTGTGGCATGTTTTAAAAAATCAGTTCTAATATTTCCTTCTTATAAATACTGGTCACTAAAACTGCAGGGTAATGAAGGAATAGTGAAACAAAATTAAAATTCACATGCAAGGAAAAAGATGGGTCAAAGGATTAGCATATTTAAAAGTAATCAAATGATGCAGGATGAAGACATGGCATCTCAAATTCTATATAAAAGGAAAATTAAATAAAATATTTCTTTCTCGGAAATCGCATTCGAATGGTGGTTGGATTGGAGAATATTGTATTATTGCTTGCATAAGAAGAAGAAACAGCTACCAACACATGTCAGAATTCGATAGTGACAGTATTGTGGAATATCGAGAAAGCACAGCTTATCGTTATACTACAACTAGGATTTGTCAAAAATCAATAAATGGCATGTGAATATGAAATCGATGGAATTAAGAGAGGGTCATATTAAATGCCCAGAAAGGATATCAATAACCTCCCGCCACTAACACCTCAGATGACACACATATTGTCAAGTTGACCCTGCAAGTTAATACGGTAAATAATGGACCTTGAGTTAGGAAGTGGACGTGCTTTTAACACAAGTATCTGAACGGACTGCATGCACGTCGAAAATAATTGGAACTTCCCTTAACAATGTAGCATAAAAACGCGCAACACCAGGGATGCACCGTGCAGAACTGTACACAGAATTGTTACGATGTCGTCTTTTTAGATAACTTCCAATCCGGCATAGTGTATGAGGATTAATGAAGTCGTGCTTGGAGGCACGGAGGAGAACACACATGATTTGTTCCTATTCTAGTTCATCACGCGGGCTCTGTACCTGGCGTGATTGTATGGGCAGACATTGAGTACACTACACCAGTGTTCCCCAACCTTTTTATCGCCACGAACCGGTTAACGTTGGGTAATTTTACCGCGGCCAACTGAGGGAGAGGATGTTGATAGTTTATATTTTAGACTCTCTCTCTGTTTTGATTTAATTATTTCATTTCAATTGTATTTAAACGTGCCTTCAGGATAAAATACAACTACACCAAAATGAATATAAAGTGAGTTAACAAGGAATATAAAGTTATTTTCATAAAAAAATGGTGTGTGGAGTGGTATTATTTGATCCATGGATCGGTACCGGTCCGCGGACTGGGGGTTGGAGACCACTGCACTGCACGATTACCTCTTGTTTCCCCTCGTAGGAAATCTGAATAATAGGCATTGCATTTCTCAGATCTTAAGGTCGGTGGTTGTTTCCTATGTGTGAGGCTTTAGAAATGCCATCTTTCAATAAGATAACGGGACCGTATGTTTCCCGATGAGTCCTGGTCTACCTCGATGTAAAGCTTTCAACTGTTGCTCAAGACAACATTTTCCCTAGATTTCTTGCCAGTTGAAACATATAATCATGAGTTTCTGAGAGACTGAGCCACCACTGCTATCCCCATTACAATTAATCAAGTGTTGCACAAATTTGAAGCATCATAGAATGACTTGGCCGTATTTGTCATCTAATCCCAGTTTCACTGGATGACTAATCGGATAAGAGTCTTCTTTGCTGCCAGCGACGACAACTGTGCTAATTTAAGACGCTGTATACTTCCGAACTGCATACAAATTTAATCATGTCTCCTTGCTGTGTAAGTATAAATAGTAAAGTTTTGATATTTACTTTCCTTCCTGCAGTTGCATTTCTAAATACTAGCATTACATTATATTGAATGATACGGTAAAACAACAATTATTAGACTACCGATCTATGGATTGCATAAAATTCAGTACTTCGTTGAATAAGTGCATGAATACCCTCTTTCCCTATCTTTAGAATACGTACATCATTTAGACCCCGTTGACAGTATCTATTTTAACGGAATAATAATAGAGGAAATCAATGTTTATTTCTTCTCTCTAACTCGGCCGAACTAAGATTTTTAATTAAAATTCAGGGAATTTATCAGAGCTGCAAAATATTGATTAAGTGAATTCGTTGAACAAGATTTCAAGCAGTATTCGATGCATTTATTTTGCAGACTTACACAGTTTATGCAAATCCAGAAAATGAATGCATGTGTTGCATTAGGAAGAATCAGGAAGGAAACCAAATATAGACATAAGAGGATTCTACTCAAACGCATTCATTCCGAAGCGAAGTAGGGGAAATCTTGTACACAATATCATAAATGCAAATTACGTCAAATTCGTTCCGCTTTTAAGATTTCCGTGGTATTTAACTTAAGATATAGCGAGTTAACGATGCATGGCACAATTCAGTTTTGCAAGGATTTGGATTCAGTATATTTTTGTAATACAACGAATTGTAAAATATACCTTTAATAATTGATTTTTTTTTTAAATGGAAGCATAATTTATGATTAAATCAAAGCTTGTTTCAAACCGGGCTTGAAGATACGAGTAAAATATTGAAAACTGACTCAGATATAATTATAAACTTCATACTTTGATTGAAGTAAACTAATTCTTTAAAAATATTGACTTAATTTACAAAAGCTACGCATTCTTTGAAAAAATATGATTAGACATATTCATTTATAAGCAATACACAACTCATTTTAGCCTTTTTTATTAATCACTTCAGTGCTGAATAATTTCCTTATGTATGCAAAAAAACCAGACTCAGTGTGTAGTTTAAAAAAAAAGAATGAATTTGGTAAGAACACTGTTTTGGTTTTGTCATCACAAGCACCTCCTCTATCCATGTGGCTAGTTTCGTCTTAACCGATAACGCCCGTTGGGAATACTGTAACATTAAGGGAATACTTGTAACTGCCTTCCGCTGGAAAAATGTCGAATTAACGTCGTTTCTTGTGAAACTTAAGAAATCTGCCACGAAAACATTTCAAAAGTTAATCGAGGCTTATGGAAATATAACTCTGTCTCATGGATGTGTGTTTGAATGACATAAAGTGGTTTTCAAGAGGAGGGGACAGGGTGAAAGATGATGGACATACTGGACATCCAAGGTCAATTATTTCAGAGCAAAACATTGCAAAAATTCGTGATGTGAAAAGGTGCCCACCCACATCAGTGATTAAATTGTGATGCGACGCTGATGATACTTAATTAATTACTTTTCTTTTCTTATTTAAAACACTAGTTTCTTAAATTCCCAGGTTCGTAAGTTACATCGCATCATGGCTTAGGTTAAAATTAAACACTAATACTCTAAAAACATAATACAGTACTCTAAATTAAAAGGCCGATTCTTAACAATTAATTTTATTGAATTAACATATGTAAATTTAAGTAACTGTACAATATACAGCATAACTAGATTGAGATTTTACTTAGCTTTTTGAGAGAGAGGTGTCGGGTTGGAGGGAGTGGGGGCATAGTTGCCGCTTGAAGTCCCGCGGAGTCTAGTTCAAGGCCTGGATCTGATTAGTTCGTCTCTCCGTGTCCGAGTGTGTCCAAATCGGGGTGCTTCCCCTTTTTGTTCAATGCCGCCTTTCTCCCAAATTCTAGAGCGGACTATATGCCTTCTCCACTTAATTACTTCTGATTGGTCAGCGCAAAGTTACAGCGCAAAGGTCGTTGCCTTGTTTTCGAGCGGGAAAATTCTCTGTCGCTCCCCCAATATTTATGGGTGTAATGATCCCTGCAGGCGTGGGAATGTAAGCACCCTTTGCCAAGGAATTTCAGTGGTGGGGAAAGAAAACACTTTCCACCAAACTGAGTTCGCAATTTTGAAGTTCTATTGAATATTCCTGAATGAACCCGCGCCTCCCATCAATTGTTAATCAAAACTATCACATTGAAGTACTAAAAAGACTTAGTGAAAAAGTTAGGAAAAATTGGCTAGACTTGGGAAGTGATGGATGACTGTTGTACCCAGACAACTCACCCGCCCACACGACCCTATCAGTTCAACAGTTTCTGACCAGCAAAGCCATTATTGTGATGAGGAATCCTTCATATTATCTTTTTTATGACCTCATGCGACTTTTGTTTTTGTTTCCTATGGTTAAATCTTGCTTAGGGAACTTGTTTTACCTCAGTTGAAGAGGTTCACGTAAAAACTGAAAATCTCCAAGGGACTTCCAAAAACCTTGTTTCAGGACTGTTACCAGCAGTGGCTGCACCGAATTCAAAAGTGTGTGAATGCTGAAAAGAACTCATTTGAAGAGGATAATTTCATGGAGACATGATTGTGTAAGTACAATGATTTATTCGGCCAGTCTCGTTTTTTTTTGTACCACACATTGTATGCTTAAATGCCGAATGAAATGGGTAGGTACGTTTTTTTTGGAAAATAATAAATAGGTTGTAATTAACTCTAATTACTATGTAACAAGTAATTTGGACCAACAGAAATATATTTATCCTCACTTATTGCAAAAATGATTTTGCTGCACAAATTCCATGTATTCCCTTTTTTTTCATACAGCGCAAAATAAGTTCTATCGTTTAATTCCCTTACCATTTTCTTTATTGCATACATCGTAATGTTGCGACTTTCGCTCAGATTTTTTTTTCTACCTTTTACTTATTGGTAGTCTTTCCGTGGTATTTTTGCTTGCAAACTATTCCTCATGTGCCATCAATAATTTTCGAAGAAAATTGTTGTTTAATTAATTTTTCGAATATATTATATAATATCTTAGCACTTTATATCAACAATAATGTGGAAATCAACTTTCTTCCAGTGTTTGAGAGTTCGTCGTTCATCGAAATGCGTATATAACGTTTTCGAACGTAATAATATACCTTGTCCTTATAAGTCACAACAGATTATTTAAAAAAAAATTAAAGTTAAAATGATATCTGGCTTTTTATACTGGCTCATTTTTTTCCATCGTACCCGCAATCCACTGTTGTATTGTGTTATTGATTACTAATGTGTTTTGCTTTGATTTTTATTATTAAAACACGAATGTGCGTAATTAAGAAAAATAACAATTGATATGAGTACAATTATTCTCAATTTATGCTAAAATTTTACTAATCAACAGTGAATGATCCTGTAACCCCGTATTTTCGGTACAAAACAAGAGAAGTGTTATTGCGCTTCTTCGCATTTTTGTCATGCGACAAGCAAAGTGCACTCGAAACCTTAAGGTAACAAATATTTCTTTGTATTATGACACTTTTTCTCTGCAAAATTAGATAATTTAAACTGAAGAATTTTTTTGCGTGCAAGGATAAATAAAAACAACAAAAAGAGGAAAAACTAACACTTTTTTTTAAAAGAAAACCAAACTTGGTAAATAAAACACATTAATAAAAAATGAAATATTAGCAGTTCTTTTAAATAAGTCCAAAATGATGTAGGTTAAAATTACATAGAAATTGAAACAGAAATTAATAACCTATTAACAAAAGAATAGCTGAAAGCACAGATAACAATATTCCCTTCTTGAGAAAGGCACAATCCCATTAGAAAAATTCAACATTATTTGTGACGACATTGTAAGCGAAATAAACAAAGGGGAGTAAAAACTAAGTTCCTGAATGACGTATTCAAATCCTTCTGTTTTGTAAAGATAGGTGCGATTCAGTGAATTCAAAATATTCAAATAGTATAGATGTGAAATAAAATCTTTTAGGAATTACCCTATTCCTTTCATCAATTCGTTAACATTCTAAATGAAGATGAATAAAAAAAGGTTATCTTTTTAGGAATGGGGTAAGAAAAGTAATAAAAAATATAGAAAGTAATCTTTTTTATATGGAAAATAAATATTTGAAAGAAACATTTGCATGAGATATATTTTTAGAGTTTTTAATTATACTAATTTTGGCCCAAATGAAAATATCTCAGTGACCTAAAAGAAATTAAGTACTATTCTTCATTGTTAGCAAGATCATCAAAAAACATTTAAAAATAACTCGTCCTTTGATTAAATATCGTATGTTTTACTGTAAGATAAAAATTAGAGATAGCGTAATTCTCCATCTCAAACAAATCAAACAAATATTTGTTTTGATAATTTATTTTAATGTTACTAATATTAATGCTATTGTAGTTATTTTAAAATGATAAATTTAAACAAATAAAAAAGTATAATCACTTAGAAAATATAATTATTTTTTAATTCATCAGTTATATGAACTAATTAATATACTTTCAAGAGTCTGAAATCCAGGAATTTGCTTACATAAATAATAAATCGTATTATGATTCATTTACCACTTATGTATTTTTATTCATTAAATGCGTTCTAATGTTTGAAAGTTTTTTAGTTTATACAAAAAATTTCGTTTAAATTTGTTGAATATTTTGAATTTAAATCTGTAAATTTAAACACCATATATAGATCGTACACAAATAAGTAATGTAGTCTTTAATTATTTATGGGTATGTGTACTTTTATATATTTTTAAATCATTAGAATTTTATATTTAGTTTGAATATTTGACACAATATAATAGAACTTTAAGCAAATAAAGCTGATTATATTTTGTTGCTTAGTTTTTAATTAACATAATTTAATGTATTATAAAAATATTTTTCAACCTTTAAATAATGGCAGTTAAAGAGTTTTAAAGTACACCAGTAGTATTTTTGAAAGAGTAATTAATAATGCATTAATGATATATTAAGCTTAAATTTAATCATGATTTTTTAATCATTTTAATTAAGATAGTAAACTCCTTAAGGATTAGAATATATTATACAGTAGTTACAGAAAGGAACTAAAGTTTTATTGATTATTAAATTTATGTAATTACTATTTAGCATTTAATGAAAACATATTTAATCTTAGTTTTAAAGAAATCATCAGTGAGAAAACCCCCAAAACACAGAAAAAGTCAGGAAAGAAGTGTTTTAAATGCACCATAAATAATAATATTCTAATTTACAAAACTTTCTAATAAAAACAATTTCAATTATTTTACAAAAAGTTCATTGGTCTTCCCAACCACCTGTTATTGCAACATAAAGAAATAACTTACTCAAATTTAGAGTAACATTGAGAGTTCTTGAGATTGTCAATGATAATGCTGATGACAAAAAACGAAACTAGAGTCAAAGGCTGAAGAAAAAGTTCATACTGAAAATTTCAACAATTAACAAAATAATAATTTTTTTAAAAAAATGTAAATATATTTAATTTTTAAACCAAAACGAAGGCAATAAAACTGAAATATACTCAAGTTCAAAATTTAGGTCACAAGCATAAAATCTGGGAAAATTAATGAACTATTCGTTGTGTTTCTCAGAAATTCGGCACACAGATGTATTATCGTGTGAGAAAGAATATAGCAACATAACTCTATAAAAAAGATTTAATTTTAAATTAAGATACAGAGATATATATCAAAAAGTGTCAAATCATGAATCAAAGAGAAAATATGTAACTCGTTGAAAATCTGTCTAATTTGAAGTGTGGCCACCGTTTACCAGTATACAAACTTCATAGCGAGCTGTCATACTATTCATGAGGGCATCAATAAATATTTGGGGCAACAAAACCCATTCTTATTAAAGTACGACTTTTGACTCCTAGGGTATCCTGAGAGGGTCTCTATGCTGAGAAAGGGCTTTTCCTATTCTATTCCAAATCATTTTAAGAGGATTTAGATCCGGAGACCTCGAGGGACAATCCATATGCTGAATATCCCCTTCCTAATGAAATTCATCAACATTGTGAGTTCTGTGTGGCCTCTCATTTTCGCCCCTAAAAACGTAGTCCCGGGCCATAGCACCCAGAAAAAGAAACTCATGTAAAATTTCAATATATCCTCCATTTTGGGCTGTGAGCTGACGGTGATTGCATCGAAAACGTACAAAAGTGTGCGACTGCCCAACATTATGCCGTTCCACACCAGGATTCCTTTGCCACGAAATCTATCGAATTTTGTTATACAAGAGGGATAAAAGCCATCTTTCTCTCCAGATGAAGACTCGACGAGAATCACTTTGACTGCACCATTTTCAACTCATCACCGAAAAGAACATGCCCCCATTATTGTGGTGCCCACGACTGATTTTTCAGCTCTAAAATAACTGATATTTACTATAGGATGCAGTCAAAGGTATACACACGACTGGACACAGGGCATAAAGGACAGTCTGCGCAAGACTGCTTTAGAGCAGTGTTTCTCAAAGTGTGGGGCGCGATAACCCTACAAGGGGGGCACGAGCATATGGAAAATAAACAGATTTTTTAAAAAAAAATAACCGAAAAGAAGTGAAACAAAATACTTTTTTCAATAATAAAAAAAAATGCACAACAACACTGATATAATTTATGTTTATCATCTGGCGTTTTTCTTTTTTTGCATAAAATATTACTCGTTAAAAGAAAAAACGAAACCCAGACGCTGAGAAAAATTCTAAGAAGATAAACATTTAACATCACTGTGTAATTATTTGAATACTGTACATTAGTTGTAGAAAGAAAAGGAAAACATGATTCACTTTTCAGCTAGGCAGCATAATACATTTGCTGATCATTTGATTGACCTTCAAACTTACTGGTATGGTTTCTACATTAGTTCCATCCCATCTTTTATGTATTTGTTTTTCGCTAAGGGAAATTGTAAATAATGAAGAGTTTTACGATATTTGGAAAATAATTGATTGATTTGAAGAATTATTTGTCTAAGATTTATTTTTAAGAGTAACCTCAAACATATAAAGCATAGTGAAAAATGCCATAATCGTTTTTAGAACATCCGTATTTTTTTCTGAATACACTTTTAACCCGGGAGCAGTGGCGCGGGGCATCTGTGATCTCTATTGAAGGAAGTTGAAACTGATCAAGCAAAAGAATGCATATTATTCATGATTGAGAAACACGATGAACATGAAACGAAAGGAAAATTTTCAAATGCTTCCTAAAGAACTCCATCAACTGAAATATGAAGCCATAAGTGCACCGCAAGGTTCAGTTCGCCTTGTTAAAAAGACACAAGAAAGAAAAAGTTCAACTTGCTATTTGTTGATCACCAAAGATGTCACGAGTTCGAGCCCAGTACCACTAAAGACCCGGCGTGTATGGGGGAAATGCACGTTAAATCTGTCAAAAGCTCAAACGTCCTCTTGGGGAGTGGTGTGGTAGTTAAAAGATGCCAGCTCAAGTATCGTCCTCGTAAACGATTGTTCAAAATTACGAGGGCCGTCTCTAAAGCCTTCGTGTAGCTGAACAGTTCGACGTTAATATTCACTCACTCGATCATGAATGCTCATTAAAACTACAATTACTTGAACAAAATATGACAGCTTTGCCAGCAAAGAACATTTATGTAATATTAGTGAAAAGTATTTCTGATTTGTAACCTTTATTAAGGTCTTGCACTTTTGAATAATTTTAGTTCAGTTTTATTGGATTTTTTCTCAAATCATCAAAGAAAAATTGAACATTGCTTGAAAGACGGTAAGTATACTTTCTCTTAATTGAATTATTCACTGGAATTCCGATTCGTATAGTGTAGAGTAAAAATAATTATAAACAAATGATTGGGGTGACTGAGTTCCCCCGCACTACCATTAGCGTTAGTATCGAGTGCGCGCCTGCTCCCAGGTTAAAACATTTTCATGTCTTCTCGCTTTAAGTATTAAAAAGTAACACAATTATTCTTCATTGGAATTTTATATTCTTTTTCATTATTTAACATTAATTCTAAATGCTAATTCTGTGAGGTTTAAAATTACAGATCTTTTAAACAGTTATTTACAATTATAGCATTTATCTAAAAAAAATCATTTTACTTTTTTGTATACAATGTCATGCACGCAGTTTTACTCTCCTTACAGTTCAGCTATTATATCAAGAATAATGTTATATATTTTTTAAAAAAATGAACTCGTGCGAAGAGCCGGTGTTTCAGCCAGTATACGTCTAATGTATCAGTACTGAAAAAGGTATTTTATAAATAATTTCTTAATACTAAATTAAGAAGAGGTTTAATAATTATTAGTGACTTCCATGGGCTTGTCTTGTAGAGTTAAGTTTTTCAAAGGAAGGTTTAATATCAGATATTGACACTCTGAGTTATTTTTCTATATTTAGCTGAGATCTATATTTTGTCTTCAAAGCAGAAACCACAGAAAATCCGATTTAACATAGGTATGATTTTCAAAATGGTAATAGAATACGAAGTGCTTTTGTTTTCGGTGCAGAAAATTCACCATCCATCTCTACCCAAAATTCAAAAAGAGATTTAGTACAAAATTGCGTTTTAAATTTTCACTGGATGTGAAATTATGAAAATTTTTATCTTCTGAAGTTGAGAGCCCTTCTGGAGTATCTTTAAATAGACCCCTAATACACTCGTAACTTGCAACCAAGTAGTCCTCATCAAGAAAATACTTTTTAAAATTCTTTGCCAACATGGCTAAATGTTTTTACATGGTTTTAAAAACAATTTTCTCATGTTGTTCTTCAGATTTGTAAGTTTTAACACATAACGCGAGCTGTAGCTTTTTTCCCCCATCATTTACTTCAGTAGTGGTAAATCCAAAATTTAAGTATTTTTTAGAATATTTCCTTGATTTAATTTTCGGAACCATGCTTGTCTGTGTACTTGTTAATCCTTTATTATCGTCGAATGCTCGCTTACGACTTAAAAATGTATGTAGGATTTTGTTTTAATCTACTGCCGAAAATACTTAACTACCGTGAATTACAATTAACGTGCAAATTAAAAAATGAATATTCAAGCTAGATTTGGTAGCTATAGAAGTATCGAGTCGACCAAAACTGACTGGAATTGTACGAGGAAAAGCATTTTTACATGTTTTGCGCAGACGTCCGATAGGTTGCCCAGACTCACGCAAACGTACCTGATAATGCCAAATGTGATGGATATGATAGAGAGCAACATAGACTAGACTATTTTTCTAATGACATTTGCATTTTGAGTAATAGATGCTGAAGGAAATGTATCTTTAATTAAATATATCATTTTGTGATGTGTTCCTATTAAAAATTAGAGAAAAAAATAACACAATAATATATATAAATAAGTAATATATATTTTAAGTATTTTTCTTAAAATATATATTACTTAAAAGTAACATATACAAAATTTAATACTTATACAGTTTATAATTGAGATCGCAATGTAACTTTAGCATCAAATTGCATTTTTATTGCAGTAAATACATTATTGTTGTACAGGGGTGGGGTGGGGGCGCGACAAAAATTATGATTGAAAATTGGGTCACAAGTATTGAAAGTTTGAGAAACACTGCTTTAGAGTGTTTGCCTAGAAATTCTTCATCGAGGCACAGAAGCAAGGCCACGGGCAAGCTGAGGAGTCCTTGTCCATTTATGTCGTTGCGCGCTTAAACTCAAATAGCGATCCTGTGCAGATGTTGATGCTCTGTGGCGGTCTTGACTAACCTTACTGGTGACATTTGTAATTGGTTGGAACTTATTTTACAGCCGGGACACCCCTTTCGGACCACATGTAATGATCGAGCCACTACCGCTTGAGATTGGCCAGCTTCAAGTCTGCAAACGTTTCTCCATCTAAAAAAAAATCAGCTAAACGGTTATGAGAAGTCATCCTCACTGCTAACAGGCTAACTTGTGTGTTTAATGCAAGAAAAACAAACAAAACTGCAGGGAACAATCTCATATGCTTAAACGGTCTAATTCAGCGTTTTTCAAACCGTTGGGTTCGACCCCCTAGGGGGTATGACAATTCTACTTGGGGGGCGCGAGCATATCGAAAAGTCGAAAATAAAAGATTATTTAGAAAAAATATCAGTTTATTGAAAAGAAGTAAAACAAAATACACTCTAACACATTTACATTGACATAATATATTTATAAATGTATCAGTAGTGTACAATGTATTTGATAATTAATTTATCAATATTAAGATAAGAACATGTTTAATAGTTACTAGTGACCTCCATGGGCTTGTCATATGCAAAATTTATTACTATCATGTTAATTTGTGCGATTTATAATTAGAGTCGTATTGTAACTTTATATACGTCTTACTACATTATTAATACATTCTAAATATTGTTATTGTAAGAAGGGGGCGTGATGAAAATTATGATTGAAAATTAAGCCGCAAGCGTTGAAAGTTTGAGAAGCACTGGTCTAATCCAATCTGATAAAACTAACGCTGGACAACATCTTTTCTGAAACTAAAGGTTAATATTGTATTACCCGTTCTTCAAATTATAGAAAATACGAATTCTAAAGTTTTTTTCTTTTGGCAATTTAAAATTATGACGAAAAACATGTCTGTGACCTTACTTTTGGACATGAGTGTATTATGTAAATCGCAATTTAAATTAAAGCATGATGCTTTGCATTTTACATTTATCGTGCAGTTGACCGATATTTAAATTGACCGATAGAAAAGATCTTAAATCTAAAATCTCATCAAAGGGGACACAGTACGATTCAATTGAAAAAAAATCAAATATAATTTTTTCAGCCCAAATTATTTTTATATACATTCTATAACCTCACAAAACTTGAAAGATCTAAACTTAAAGCACAATTATAATAGCCTTTAAGTTAATTTTTATTCACATCTGTATGGCACACAAATCAACACTTTTAACTTACCTCAGAAAGATAAAATAACTAGTTTGAATTCATTAAAAATGCTTGAAATTTTTACTACCTATTGCTAACAGCACATGTAACAAAAGTTGGTAGGTATTTTTTATAAAGCAATATTTATCTTTTTTAAAAAAAATAATTGAACTCAGGATTCTTATACATTTTTTTAAAAATTTTCCATAATCATTCATATATAAAAAGAAGTATCGTACGAATTCCAATCATGTTATCCCAAAACCCATACCAACTTTTATGGTATAATACATAGTTTGGCGTACTTGTAAATCAAATTTCATGCGTGTACGTAAATTTTTGAAGGAAGAGTAGCATTTTAAAATCACTACACGAATGTTAAGTTTTTTACTTAAAAAATTAAAAAAAATAATTCTTAAATTAAAAATATTTGCCTAAATCGTACCACGTCCCTTTAACTTAAGGAAGATTAAATGCTTTTTGAGATTAGATGGGGATTTTTGGCCATTTTGTCTCCTATGAATTACTGTACTGTAGACAATTTAGATTAAGTTCAGAGTTTATTAAATAGGAAATTGTAATTTTTAATAAAAGTTCCTCATATTAACCAAACTAATTTAAAAACTTAAATACCTTGGATACGGTAGATCAGAACCATGTTTATTTACACAACGCAGGTCTGGGTTCTATTCTTGGCCTAGGCAAGTTCGCCTCAGCCTTTCTGCCGTCATGCACCTCAGCGCCCAATGGCCACGTATACTGGGATGGGCAGAATAGGCTCTGGTTCTCATGGGTTGTTGTGCCACTGAGTTTGAGTATATATATATATATATATATATATATATATATATATATATATATATATACATATATGTGTGTATAATATAATATAATATAAAAAATAACCAAATCTTGTTATAAAAAGATATCTGTGTATTCAATAAATATTATTACTCATAAATGATCAGTGCTCTTGATTCTATATGACTTGGGAGATTGATACGTCGAAACACCCGGTATTAAATTCAATATTAATTAATTTTACTCTTTTATTATTTTTCACTCTTAATTATTTCTTTACTCTTTATCCGTATCCTTATTTTCTATTTCTAATTATTAGTCCAATTTTATTCTTCAGTTGCATTTAATTGAATTCAGAGAAGCACAGTATTCTAGAATCCATTAGATAATTTGAATATACATATAAACATACTTTCACCAATGCAAAGTGACTGATAGACAGGGTCTTATGACTAAAATATGAACTTACCTAAGTACGTGTGTGAACCCCAGTAAACCTTACTTAATAATGTTATCAATCAATCATCATATTACCAATCATTTATTTATGACAAGCAGCTGTTATTCACTTCTTCATATAAGATAAGGTAAAAAAAATTCAAAATATCTCCTTCTTTAAGAAAGAAACACAACATAGTTAGAAAGGTTTAATGTAGTTTAAAAATGGAAACCCTTTTCGATATCTTAATAAGAAAAAGAAGGGGAAAAAATTTCCAAATCTTCATGTTGTTGAAATACTTTAACGGAACTCTTAGAATATTGAGTTTTCAGTTACATCTTATTTTATTCCTTGCATATTTTATTTCACTTCTCGACCTCTCTTATAACATTAAGAAGTTGAGAGAAAGTTAAAAAAATGTATATTTGAGGTTCCCCATTCATATAATGATCTCACTCGTTAACTTCATAATGACCTTTCTGGAGGATTCCGATCCGAGCTCGTAAAATGTCTTTTTGCTGAATATATATAAAGACGGGGAAATATATATCAGAATTCTTCAGATTCAGAATGAAAAGAAGTTAGATCAAATGATGGAGAAATTTCCTATAACTGAAAGATAAATCCTTCTCGATTTTAGAATAATAATTTATTTCAATAAAAGTCGTTAAGGAGGCTCAAAATTTTCTCATTAACTCCCGTGGACTTCTTTTTTTCTATCTTTGAAGTATTACTCTTTTGGTTTATGGGTTCATAAGAAGGAGATTTATCTTTTTTCAATATGAATGAAAAAACGTCGTAAATGTACCCATGAATTGAAATATATTCAAATATTTCTTTTTAATCTTGATCAACCTTTTTTTTTTGAGTCAATTTGATAATTTAAAAGTGGTTTTATTTTTAACTGAAGATTGAGAAAATATTTTTGCAATACGTTTTTATTTAAATTGAACGTATTTTAAAAGAGAAAAAACAGGCTTGAAATGTTTCTTTTTTCCCATTCACTTTTTTTTGTTGAGATGGTGAGCATTTTGTAATGATTGAAACAAATGATAAGTAGCAAATTTAGCCATCAATATTACGAAGACAGATTGTATATACATATACGGTCTTCTCCTAAATATCCAAAATTATTCTCAGAAAATTCATTTTAGCATTTTATTATTTTATTCAACGAGATTAATGCATCAAATTCTTATAATAATGTTTGAGACTTGCACAAAGTTAAAACTTTCCGAAAGTACAACAGGATTTTTCAGTTAGGTAGGGACTGTACATCTAAAGTAATTTCAAATCATTTGTAGAGAACTTATAATTCAAAAACCCAAGTTAATATTCTAATGTAATTCACTACAATGCAACTATGAATAATATTCATAAATAAAAGAAGATAGAAAGTATCAAAAGAGAAGTTAGAAAAGCAAGCAACTCAGAAGCAATGAAAAAAACAAAGAAATTAAAAATTACTTGGAACTGGGGGAAAAACACGTTATATAATTTTTCTAGCAATAATACCAAAAAATTCTTGCAATATCTGATTGAAAAATAGTTTTTTACAACTGCTCTGAATTTTTAAAGTATTTTAAGAAGTCTTATGATATCTTTTCTCCTTATAAAAACCATTTATAGCATTTAGATGATTTTTTTATTGGCTATGCATATTAAATAAAATTAAAATTATTATTTTCTACCTTTTTTAGTTAATTTTGATCTTTTAGCTCCTTGGTATGTTATACTTAGAAGCTAAGAAATTACTAATTTGAATCCACTCAATATTTTATAACGTTTTGCTCTAACTTTGCAACTTAACACAAACTATTATATATAATATTACTAAAATACTTTAGTATAAAATATTTTTCATTTTAAGTAGTACGTGAGAAAACACACAAAATAATCTGCGAAAAAATATCTTTTGTTAATACTAAAATCATAAAAAAAATAGTTATTGTTTGTTCAAATGTATTCCTTTAAAAAGAGTAATTTGTGAAACTTATAAAATATTAAAAATGTTTATTACAAAAGTAAGGTTTGTTATGGAAGAAATTATAAACACCAGGAAGTGAAATTTGTAATTCTACCTCTGAAATGAATTTTGGAGAGTAAACAGTCCTCAGAAGTGCAATTAAATTTTAATTCCTAACAGAGTTAGTTGAACGGAGTTTATCCAAAACTGCGTGTTTCAGTGTAAACTAATTTGATGTAGGATTGCTAAAATTATAACGTTATTAACACATTTATCGCATCTATAATGTCTTAAAATATGTTTAAAGTTATTCTAAGCAAATAATATGCAGAATCTCTCTCTTCCAGTACAGGCTGCGGTTCACAAGGCATGACACTTTTATAAGCTAAACATAAATACGTTGAGTGCAAATCAGGCGTTACTATAAATAAGGAAACTTTATTATAGAGGGTATTATATGTTTTCTGCAGATATATCAGTTCTGTGTACGTAAATTATCCGTGTAACATGACTCTTGGGAATCCCAAGTAGCCATCACCTCCATCGTTTCCGACTGAAACACACCTAAATATTAAGGAGTGCAAATTGTGGAACTCACGTAACGACTGGAAGCATATCGTGTTGCCCGTTAAATCAAGGTTTTATCTCATCAAGTTGAGAGAACAGAATGTGTATTGCTTAGTTCACACTACGCAAGGGCCGTTCTCTTGTCCAGTTTGTATAGTATATGTGAATGAGAATACATTCTATGTTCGTAGAGTACTGAACAGGAATCTCTATGTTCAGCATACATGAATGTC
The DNA here is from genome assembly GCA_019973935.1 of Trichonephila clavipes. Classification (NCBI taxonomy): domain Eukaryota; kingdom Metazoa; phylum Arthropoda; class Arachnida; order Araneae; family Nephilidae; genus Trichonephila; species Trichonephila clavipes. The sequence continues at coordinate 881,128 of BMAU01018592.1, read as the reverse complement.
TAATACGTACAGAATCATTGGCGAATTGTTAGTGTCAGCTTATGCATTCCAATTATTTACACTTCATAATATGATGGTTTGTGTTTTAGTATTATATAAATTTTGATCTAAGGAATGAAAAATTTGTTATGGATCGTTTTATATGTTAAAACACTTGTGGTATTCTTTAACATAATACAACAAGCAATTTGTAATTAGTTAAAAGTCTGAAATTTCTCAGTCCCCTTCTTCAATTATATGCTTTTGTTGTATCATTTTTGAGAATGCACTTATTAATTTCATAATGAAAGTTTTTCTCAAAATTACTTCTTATTACAGTATGCCAGCGCTTCTCAAACTTCCAATGTTCAATCATAATTTGCATCGCACCCCCCTTCATACAATAATGATGTATAAAATTCAATAATACTATGACGTAAAACATACAAGACAACTTAAATCTCTTAAGCCACCAACACATATAAACGTCTCACTCAGCCACTGTGTTCATTGCCCTCAGACGTATATATACGTCTTTCCGAAGTACGATCTTTTCTGTGAACTGCTATCCTTAAAATTATTCCGAAGGCTTTAGAAAGCAATAAAATGACCTTGACAGTGTTTGCTAAGGATTCACTTATTTCAGAAGATTTCCTTATTTATTCCTTTTCTACTATCCACCCTCTCAATACACCACATACGCTTACCTGCGTGCAAAACGAGGGCATTAGAGAGCGAATCACATAATTTTTAATCGGTATTTAAGACATTAATTATTAACCGTACGAATTATCCAGATAAGTGTTAATGTTGGCATATAATTTTATGTATGACAAATCCATAGGATCACTGGTAACTATTAAACTTGTCCTTAGCTTAGTATTTTTAAGTTAATTAAAACATAGATTCTGATACATTTATAAGTGTATTATATTGTAAATGAGTATTTTAATTTTTATTATGTCAGAATGTATTTGTTTGTTTACTGTCAGTAAATTAATTATTTTTAAAAGAATTTTTTCCACCTTTCAAGAGGCTCGTGCTTCCCCCGAAGGATTATGACGCCCACTCTAGTGGTACGCCTCACAGCTTGAGAAACACTGTGGTATGCAATAAAAAATTGGAAAGTCTATGATAGCCCACCGTCATTGGGTATCAACACTTCATCCGCGTGACCTAGGTTTGAGGGGATAAAAGATTGCCCACTAAACGCTTCCATAATAAAATTAGTTTATTATTATTCCAATTTATTTTCAGAAAAACAACGCTAGTCTAGGAGGCTTATGATCAGGAGTGACGAGACATAAACTGTAATTCTAACAATTAGCACAATAAAGCACCGCATCTATATTTATAGATGATTTTCTAACTTATTAGAATCCGCCCTAGGCTTAAAGCTTAATCTAAACTTTTTACCGCTATTCTATGGTGAACAGCTACGGTTCCTATATCGTCAATTTACGTCTTGATCCAATTTTATCCGGCAAATGGTTAATCTTATGGTTTCGAACTTCACTTATAACTCTCCTAGCACTCTCCTAGAAATTCACTGGCTCTATTAGACCTCCTCATTAGAACTTTTCGCGAATACCGAAGCTTCAATATATACACATTCCTAATTAAAAACAATCGCGTTCTCTTCTTGAGTTGGTTGGAAAGAATTGCCATTCTGGCCCCGAAGTTTCCCAAGAGGATTTTTAATAGAAGTCGCGATAAATCCCCATCAACAAGTCTTGTAGAAAAAATAATTTCCCTGTTATTTAATGTTTTTACTAGAATGCAATTTTAATTCGTAATTTCCACAACAAATGTTAATTTTTACTTCATAGGTCCCGAGAAGAACAATGGAATTTGAGTCAAGATTAAATTTAAAATAATTCACCTGAGTATATTTAAGGAGAATAAAATATTAAACAATCACAAATTACATTTTAAGAGATACATTCTAATAATTCATACAAAGTGTGGTAATTAAATTCTCGGACTACGCTTGTCCCAGCAGTTAGGCTTGGTTTGAAGTAGAAATGGAATATAGTTGATCTAGATCCTTCCGGAGCTGGTGACACGTTATTCCATCCCTCTATCTAGTTGAGTTTGTTTTTTTATCCTTTTTTGAATAAGACATTGTCGTGAAGTTATCTCCAAATATTTTTTTTTACAATTTAAAATTGTTTAAAGAAGTGTTTGGCGATAACTTCATTTTTTGTGGTCAAATTTTTTAATAGCACAAACGATTTTCGGTAGGTTGGGAGGCTTTTAAAGATGATAACCATTCTGATCGACCTGTGGTATCAGAAACAGATGAAAACTCTAAAAAATAAAAGGAAATCGTGCGAAAAGACTGACGTTCACGTTTGAGTGTTCGGATGATGGCAGATATTAAGAATTTTGATATTGATTCAATAAGAAAAATTTTGTTCGAGAATTTGCATATGGTGAGTTTTTGCACAAAACTGGTGCCGAAAAATTTGATCAAGACAACGCCCCAATGCACCTTGCGCTCTATGTAAAACAATTCTCGGTGGACAAACTCATTACTGTGTCCACCGTTCTCACAAGATCTCGCTCCATACTATTTCTACCTGTTTCTTGAAGTGAAAAATGCATCGAAGGGAACACATTTTTAACCTGTAGATGAGGGTAAGTCAAAAATGGCAGACTTACTGAAAATGATGGCACCTAATGAGTCACTGCAATGCTTTGAGCAGTGGAAAACTCGTAAGCAAATATATATATATTGACAGAGAAGGGAGGTATGTTGAAGAGGATTAAAAGGCACTTGTACATTGTTTTCAATAAAGCTAATTTTAAGACTAATCAGGTTATTTAACTGTCACAATGGTACATTAAAATATTTTCACTTTAATTTTTAAAAAAAGATTTCGCGGTAGTTAATAGAACTTAAATTAATGCTTTTACATATATTAATTTAAACAATACTTAACATTATTATAAATGATAACTCTATTAAATATTGTAATTATAAGTGTTTTTAAATACTGTCACTATGTATTATTTACTCTGATGTCTCAAACACATAACTTTGATCACTGGGATAATATTAGTTTTCGTGTATTCTGATTAAATTCGAGGAGAGTAAAAAAAAATTGTGTTATGATAATAAAGTGATATATATATATATATATATATATATATATATATATATATATATATATATATATATATAATTTGTGATTTCAATTTAATTTTACTATCTATGCCTTATCTTAACAAAGTTTTACAAGTAATGTGAAACCTTACAAGAATTGTGAAAAATTAAGGGAAGAACTGCTGCTTTTCTTAAAAAAAGTATTTTAACACAGAATTACTGAATAAAAGTGCAAATGCGTTTTTCTTCATTTTAGTGATGAGTTGAATATTGATGTGTGTGAGCGAGTGTCCTAAATAGATATGAACTTACTTCAAAAGACCTTGTATTTTACTGAGTACAGTGGCATTATTTTTTATTTTACAAAAGTAGGAACTTGTACTTAGCTAAATTATTAAATTCGGAAGAAAATGTGTACCTTGGATATGCGACTTGTTACTTATAATTTCATGTTTTAAAATAAATATTTAACATTTTTAGGCAGTATATTACTGATTCAATTTTTTTTATTAGAAAAAGTAATGTAAATAATAATTTATGATTTATATAGTTTCTGTTGTTAAATGGATTCTGAAAAAGTAAATTTGATGAGCTAATACATTAAAATTTAAAACAATGCTTTAAATTATGAAGTTTGAGTTTTTATAAAATGCCCAACTTCAGTTATTTTGTGATTTATATTTCTTGGATTATATGAAAACAGAAGTTGTTACTAAATTAAAATTCCAGATTTTTAGGAATTTTAGTTATTATTTTTGTAGCTAAATCCAAAAAAGCACTGAAAAACTAAAAATATTAATATTTACGTTTTTAAGGAAATGATTCTAAATTTTCGTCTTAAATATGTACAAACTTTTATAATACATATAAGATAAAAATGAAGACACCATCAAAAAAATTTAACTCAATATTGATCAGGAAAAAAATATTAAGAAAGAGAAAGAATTGACTTCTACAAAAATAATTGGTTTTGAAAATTGTTTTGAAGTTTGTAAAGCCATCTCAAATTCATTAAGTATAGAATTTTGAGTAAAATCTTCCAACTGGATATGCTAGACATCTCAGAGATCAGTATAACGTAAACGTTAGCGGTAATGAGAATAACTTTAATTAAAAAAGATTTGATGTGCATCAACATACTGCACTTGAGTTTTCAGCGGCATCAGGACTCGAACGTAAGACTTGACGGAAATAATGCCAGTCACGAGCTTTTAACCTTGCCCAATCAGCTTAAGTAGCCATAGTTTTCCTCAGAACTGACGAATACATTAATATATTATAGGAAGTCAATGTGTTTTTTTAAATACATGATATTTAACTTTAAAATAAACAAAATTATTGTTTTGTAGTGTTTTCTAAAACATAATTTATTTTTGTACGGAAATAAATAGTTGAGTAATGTGAATTAAGAGTCACATTCTAAAAGTATATTATATACTGCAAAAATAACATTGCATTAACCATTTTTTAAATAAAACTTTTTATTAAAATATTAATTCCCAAAGTTCAACTTTGTATCATTTCTATTTTAAAAATGAAAGGATTAATACAAATCACATAATAAAGAACTGCAGCAGGTGTGGTAAGCTGAACAAAAATTACTTAGAGAATATCGTAATAACATTTTTATCATTTTCACTTACTAACAACAGGCATATAATAAAAATATTTATGGGACAGAAAACATTTCTAACTAAACTAAATGAGATACAGAGAAGTAAGAACATTTTGATTCAATTCTTAGAAAGAGAAAACCAAAAGAAGGAATTGTTTAAGGACAGTGACACAAAAATGGTGCCCTTTTTTGTCTTAAACTTTGGAAAATCTGATATTTAGTAGAACCAGGTTAGGAATAAATAAGGCAATTTATAAATAAACAAGTAAAAAAAAATTTGGAGTTGGCTTGGATTTCATACGAAATTTTAAGAGAAATATTTTATTAATGTAACATATATATATACATATATATTTGAGAGAATTTGTTTTTTCAATTATAATGAAAACAGGGACAAATAATGTCATAAACAAGCACACAAAAAATGTTTCTACTTATACTTCTACTAAAAACCACTTAAAGTGGGTTTTGTAAAAATCACTTTCAAAATCGTAAATAATGAGTTAAAATCTGATGCTGAATAGAATATAAAAATGCATTGTTTAATATATAAACTTATTGTTCTGTGCCCTTTTCAGAACTTCTTAAGGAAATCAGAAATTAATTATTATTCCCTCAAAAATAGTTAAGCTCCGCTTACTTAAATAAAATTATTATTTTTGATTGAGTTTACTTATTTAAGTGGTAATTTAGAAAAAAATGTACCAGATTCATCATTCTCCAGAATTATAAAGGTAGAACTAGAAATTATATATATATATATCTTATGTTACAAACTCAAATGTAAAATGCCATATAAAGTTAAATAATCTTACATTAGATCTTTAAATATAACAACATTAAACGCGTTTAAAATGTATATCAAATTGACACATTGGAAAATAAAAACGAAACAGAGTTTATTATATTGGTTAAAAATATTACTTTACTTCTAGAAGTAGTTGTTACATTTGACGTATTTTGAACTAGTTTGGATTGCAAACACACACACACACAGACAGAGCTTACATTTTAATACTTTCTAGCATAAATAAATTCACAAAGACTGCTATAAGTAATAAGTATTACTTTTTTTCTTACAAAAATCAGTTTTTATCAATCTGTTTTATCTTGATTTATTTTTTATCAAACGTAACACATTGTGAATAGTATTTAACATCGATGAAATAAATTTAAGATTTAAGTGAATGTTGAAGTACGGTTTTTTTTGGATATTTATTTTGTTATTCATCACAAAATGCACAGCTAATTTATAAAATCATTAATAACATTTTATGGATTTGTCCCAAATGATAAATATTACTTTTACAAGTTATTTGAATAGATCTCCATTATTACATTTGAGGAATCTAAATGTTTTTATAATAAGAAAATGAGAATATTATCTTTTGAGAAACCTATTTCATTCTAGTGCTACTAAAAATAGTCCAAAACGTTTTATTTCCTGAAATCAGTTTGCTAAAATACAAGGTTTGTTGCCATTTTTTCTTAAATATATTTTATTTAGTATTTTTTACGTGTCTGTTTTTATACACAATAAGAGCATCATCAGATCTCATATTAATAGAATGTATTGAAATCATTTTAATGCTCCCTTAGAAAGAGACAACTTTTAAATTAACATTAAAAATGTATAAAATTTTAAAAACGCAAAAATACTATTTACATGCATTATAAAATCTTATTTCACCGATTCACAGATAATTGAATTTTAAAAGGAAGATATTTTCAATGTTTACCAAAATTTTTATACTCTTACTTTCAATAGGTAGAAGGTACATCGAGCTTAAATTCATAACAAAAAGCCTCTATTTGACTTCCCATTTTCAATTTACAATATCCTTACATTAAACTTTTCCCATTTCGCATGGAAGCAAGAATAAGTGGGACGTAACTTCACTGAAATGTAATAAGTTCTAAAATATATTGCTCAATTTCTTAAGGAATTTCTGATCCAAGGGGAAAAGAGAGTAAAGATTCATTCTATAAAAATGGAGATAAAAAAATAAACCTTTTGCAATAGAAATACATTGATCCGTCGTCTGAAGCTATTTTTCTTTTCCGTTTTTCTTAAAAATGAAAAATGGCGCTTTCATGAAATTCGGCATTATGAAGCTATTTGTCATACACCAGACGAATTATTTGAGTTTTTCTCTTTTTTTATATATAAACGTATAAAAGCATTTCAGCTACCCCTGACGTAATTATTGAGACACAAATACCTCAGCTTGTCGCTGAAAAACAGAGTAGAAGATAAATTATGAATAAATCAGATCACGTGGGCTAATGCTATAAAAGGGTTTATAGGTTGAACCAAAGAAACTTAAGATCTATTACTAATAACCGTATTTCAAAAGGATTTAGCTGATTCAGTTGAGTCGCACTTTTTCTTTAAAAAATGATGACATGGAATCGGTTCAAATGTAGAAAGCTTTTAAAAGCGTGTACTTCAATAACAATTGCAACAATGAAATGTACGATTATAAAACATTTAAACATCATGATTATTTAGGAAGGAAATATCTTCTTTAAATCAATGAAACTAAGTATAAATTATGTAAATACACATAATAATTAGCGATAATTAATATGGATTAAGTAAGTAAATTTGCATCCCAATTAATATTTTGTAGAATTGATGTTTGAAAGGTAATATTAATTTCCAATTTATTAAACTGAATGTTTGTTACTTAAAAAATAATTTAGAATGTATTCCAGCCTGTAATGAAATTTCGGGTTAATTAATTAATTCAGTGATTCTCAAACTGTAGAGCGCGCCCATCTAGGAGAGCGTCATAACAGGACATGAGAGGCACAAGAAAATAAAAAAAGTCGAAATAAAAGATTTAAAAAAAATATTACTTGTAAGTAATATGAGTTACTTAAAAGTTATATGTATAAAATTTAATACTTATCTTTATAACTTGTACTGTTTAATATTAAGGTCGTATTGTGGCTTAAGCGTCAGAATACATTAGTATTGCATTCTGTGTTGCTGTTGTTGCTAATGCCACATGTCTGACAGTTTCAGTTCGAGGACCACGAAACTCATCGTGGCAATAGACTAGAGGTACGCTTGTCGTTGGCCTTAGCCTTGAGCTCCATACAGGTGACAGTACGATTTAGCTCGGTGAAATTCCCGAAGGGAAGGAATGAATGTTGCGAGAGCCTGTGATACAGGTTGGACTTCTTTACGGTACATGGCGACACCACCGATCTCCACCTCCACAATTTAGGCATGAAACTGGAGGGGAAATAAATATTTTCTAGCCTCCTCCTGCACTTGTGGTTTCAGTTGTGACCGTCCACAAGACTATCGGACCCACTGATTTAAAGAGCACGTACTGCGTGTGTAGTCGGAGGGTATTTGGTGGCATCGAGCATCGAACCCAGGCCTTCCGGTCTAGAGTCTGATGCTCTACCCACTAGGCTACCAACGGAGTCCAATGCTCTATGTATCGTTATTGTATTAGGAGGGGGAGGAGAGAGCGTGATGAAAATTTTATGATTGAAAGGTCGGTCATAAGTACTGAAAGTTTGAGAAGCACTGTATTAATTCCATATTAATATCACAAATCGAAATGCTCGATAGATAAGATGGTGGTAACTGAGTGGTCTTTGTCATGAACTCGCAGCCAGTAGTGTTTTTGACGAGACATGAGTTGGATCCTAATATGAATGAAACATTCCCCGTATAGACCTCTGACTGATGTACATTTTATCAGTTGTGTCTCAGAATCGTCTCACTAGTGTAGAAGTTTGGAAAGTGGCATGCTAGCTTAGGACAGAGGTAAAGAATTACGAGGTACACTTCGCTAAAATCCCTTTACATTTTAAATGAGACATTAACAGTCAGACAACACGAAGACTATTAGCATTTGCATTTATCTATAGTTATATATAAATCACGAGGATGATACCTATATAACTATACATGCATATATAACCTGGCCTTTCCTCTCCAATATTTTTTATACTGTGCAACGTGGGAAATTTCATCCTCGAAAGATTTAATGTGCATCAAACCTTCTACATCGCAAGTCTTAAATTCTTCCAAAATCCGTTCTCATGACAACAGAAACAACAAGTTTGCAACCTTGCTGATTGAGCTACCACAGCCATGACATTTCAGGAGAATTCTAGTTGCTTTAGTTTTGCGTTTTAAGGGTATAAAGAAGAGAAATATTTCATATCTAAAACATTTATGGAAAACAATTAAATTTTATAAAATAATAAATATAATAAATAAAAGATTTTACAAAATACTTTACAACCATTTTGACTTTACATGAAACGGCAGAATAAATGTTACCCTATGTTATGTGCGATTAATTTTTCAAACAATTCATTTTAAAACCATTAGTGAGTGAATTATTAAATAACTCATTTTTATCTCTGTAAAGAAATATAATTTTGAATTGAATAACATCAAGTGCAATGCAATAAATAAAGACAGTCACATATACTCATGATGTACTTTTGCTGGATGTTACAGAAACTAAACACATACCTAAATAAAGACGTTAGTAACAATATTTTCAATTTAAAGCAGCAAACATTTGAGAAATACTCCAAATAAATATATACAAGTCCATAATGGTCACTGTTAGATGGCGATCCCTTCAGGTTAATCGTAGAGAACAAAGCGAAGTAAATTCAGGCAAGGACGTTGTAGAAAAATGCATTGATTCAGTAAAGTTGAACTGACCACAATGCATTATATTCAAATGTTCGTGGAAGAAAAGAAAACAGAGAAGAGTGGAGTACCCCGAGAGTGCTACCCAAACAATCATTTCTCATGCCATGCATTGTTTGTTCAATTGCGCCAAAGATAAAATGAGGCTGGCAGCATTATACGCACAATCTACGTATCAGTTCCTATGGGGAACTGAGAGGAACTTGGGTACAAATATCAGAACGACGAACACGATTCGTCGTTATGCGCGTATTTCTCAAGATGGGTTCACTACAAACGTACCACATACAAATAGTATAGGCATTGGAAGAGCCTATTACCCCCCCACACACACACACATTTATTGATTTTACATATTGGTATTCGTATGAAATCACACTGCCAGGAATCTGTTTACCTATGCGGCGGCGTTTTCACGGGATGGTATTCTAAACATGAACAACTTAGCGTAACAGCCTTAGGAGTACGTGTACGTATGTGCACTATACACGTGTGAGTCAGGATCATACGATACTTTTCAATTGGTCTTTACTCACTGCCTCAATGCTTCGAAGGGCCATACTTATCGCATGTAAACGTGGTATTTCTCTCATTTGGATCACTGAGTTTGTTTTCATCAATATAATCATGTTAACGCTATTTTCGACTCCCTATCATTGCGTTTTGGTCAGGCTGATGTAACACCACTCACTTTGATTGTCAGTAACAGCTGCCTTTGAAAAAAAAATGTGTATTAAGGTCTCACAGAACAGCACTGGAAATAACATTTTAGGGCACTTTGCTTATAAACTGATTGTAAAATATCAATTATATTACAAATTCATTTCACATAATAAACTTCTTCTATATTAGTATTTAGTTAGAACCCTAGGATTTCGTATAAAGTAGATATGAAGATTTTGAAATTATGATATTTCCAAAAAAAATGCCATCTTTCTTAAAATAATATTACAAAATGAGGTTTCAGAATAAATTGCATCATAAATTACTCCCTTTATATTTTTGTAAAAGTTAAATAAGATACTTGAAAACGTTTAAGTCTCTCTCAACGTTTTCGAATAAACAAGATAAACTTTTTCCAATCATATAAATTTGTAGTATAGCAGACTTTTTAAAGCAAATTATGCGTATGTATACTTTTTCAATACCCTGTATTTAATGTTTACTGTACTCAATATAACAAAATTTATACCATACGGTACTATATAAATATCAGAGAAGTCTGCGGCATTGTTTGAATTAATAATCACGCTAGAGAGAAACAACTGTCATAATTTATATAAACATTAATGCTGAGACATAACTGAAGGTTTGCATTTGGAATATTATGAACAACGAATTAAAGATGAATGAATATCTCTGTATATATTTCTCTCACAAGAACTTTCCCGGTCATAACCTCAAATAACTGAAGACATGCTTAATGTGTAATGTACCTTAAAAGAGTTTAATTTTAAAACATTCAGATGTTTTTATTATTGAGCTATTTTTAGTAGCAAAATATCCTGTAGTAAAATAAGGTTTCAAATGCATCCAACGACGCCTTTGCATTGTAAAAAATACATTCTATGAAGAACCGAATCAAGAAAAACATGAAGTGTATAACTGATATTCATAAAGGGAAATTAGAATGTTTTTTAAGCTGTTCTAAAAGCGTGTAAGACAAAAAAAAGGAAAAAATATTGTTGAACTCGAATAAAAAGTAATGAAAAATTATGCGTACCTTTTTAATTGAACGTCATAACTATGATATTGTTAATCAAATCATATATCAAACATAGAATTCATATATTTTTCAATACATTACTAAAATAAAAAAAATAGGAACACCGGCATACTTTCTAAATAAATGATAAAAAATTTTAAATTAAAAATACAGAAAATATATTAATTATCTAACCTCGTAGATCAGCAGTTTTCAAACTGTAGGGCGCGTCCCCCTATGATTCGGGATAAACCTACGGCAGGCGAGCATATCGATAAGTCGAAAATAAAAGATTTAAAAATATTATTAATTTACAGAAAGGAAGCAAAGCAAAATTCATTATGGGAATTAAAATAAAACATACATTTACACTGATATAGTTATAAATGCTTAAGTACTGCACAATGTATTCGATAATTATATTAACAATACTAGCAATAGGAGGGCTCGACAAATGAAAATCATTTGGGGACGATACTTTATGTAACAGTACTACTGCTTTAGGGTATACAAATCCCAATGTAATTCCGCAGAATGGCCAGTCAATTCCAAGAAAATAGCGTTCGAAATTCATACTTAGCTTATATATAAGTTGCTTTCTCCATAATACAACGTCGCCGTGGCATGATCATCAGCGTAACGAAGCACTATGCAATGAACCAGGGTTCGATTCACGCGAGCGGCCAACTTCTTACTGTTTTTATTTTTTTTCTCGAATGTATTTTATTATTTATATACAGAATTAAATATCTCTATTTTTTAAAAAACTCATTGATTATTAAATGATATTCTATACAATTGCAGTAACTATTTTACTTTTTTAGAACACAAAAACAACTCAAATATTGTATAACCACAATGACTTCTGTCATTAAAATCTAATTAATTGTATTTTTAAAATTATTCCTTGTAGCTAAATGGCCATAAGAATTTACTTCCGTTTTTAATAAGCTGATTTTGATCAAGAAAAATGCAGCTGTTTTGTAAGAGCAGGTGTTATTCTTTAAAGAACAAAGAACTCTTTTAAAAACAAAGAATATCCAATAAAATGAGAAATCAGTAGGATAAAGGATTTTGGTTACTACATTATTGCTTAAAATTTTTTGTCAGTTTTATCCCGGTTTTGTACAATATAACCTTGATACTTAAAGAACATTGCTCTTGCTGTAATTCTTCTTTTGATAAATGCGCTACATGTCAAAAAATAAATTGTTTTGAATGTTTTTATGATAATTATCACTCAGGTTCTTGTGCGTAATATAAAAAAAAATATGTAAAACAAAGTGAACTTTTTTCCTTAAAATTTACTTAACTTTATTTGTAATTTAATTTATTTTTACTTTTTATTTATATTTATTTAACTTCATTTATTATTTAATTTATTTTTCCTTTTTATTTATAAGTATTATTATCATAAATATTAGTTGTTTTGTGTTTTAAAAAAGTAAAATAGTTACTATATTTATACCGAATATCATTTAAAAATCAATCAATCTACTTTAAAAAATAAAATTATTTAGTTCTGAAAATAAATAATAAAATAAAGTGGAGAGAAAAAAATAAAAACATGAAGTTGACCTCTCACGTGAATTGAACTCTGGTCCATTGCATAGTACTCCGATACGCTGACGATCATGCCACGGCGACGTTGTATCAGGGAGAAAATAACATGTATAAAACCTAAGTATGAATATCGTTCGCTATTTTCTTGGAATTGACTGACCATTCGGCGGAATTACATTGGGCTTTGAATATCCTACAACTGTACTACTGTTACACAAAGTCTCGTCCCCAAATGAATCTCCTTAGTTGTGCCCTCCCCTTGTAAGATATAATCACCAGTGAAATCATGGGCTTGTCATGTATAAAATTATATAAAAAATGTAATATCTTAATAACTTGTACAGTTTATAATTATAGCCGTATTTTAGCATTAACATCAAAATGCAATCGATGTATTCCTATTGTACGGAATAGGGCGCGATGAAAATTATGATTGAAAATTGGGTCGCAGATATTGAAAATTAGAGAAGCACTGTTGTAGATAAATAAAAAGGTTGTTTTACAGAGAGTTAAACTGAGAACTATCAAAAATCATTTATATCCACTTTGTTTGAATGAATATGATTTTTTTCTCTGATAATATTATTTTGAGATGACCTATCAATAAATCTTATGGTAACGACTCTTTTACTAAAAATAATAAAATAAAATATATGCTTTCTTTATTACGCTTGTAGTTTTCCAGGTCAATCATATAATTCTTGGTACCTTGCAAAATAAATTTTCAGATTTTGTTAAATTTGTTTGATAAGTTATAGGTTTGAAACAATGTTAAAGAATTAATTTCCATACATGTGCTTTCAAAAATAAATTGTGTAGTTAATTGATAAATTTCATTTCTATTGTTTCTCAAGGAACAATCTTAAATCACATGAAAAAAATAAGACGTGTAAAAATAAAAGCATGATTAGATATTGAGAACGTTAATTTGATACCAAGTGGTGGCCACGATAAGAATATTGTAGTAGTCATGTTCTGATGGAATTGAAGACTTGCCGCGTGTTGTAGGGAAGATTTACATATGTCTAAATCTGTAGAGGCTTAAGTTACTCACACTGGTGTGATGAAGAATTTAAAATGGTATAGAAGACTGGGATGATATATCTGGTGTTGTCCTTCTCACTTGGACGCAGTTCAAAATTAAATGGTCCACCGCCGATATACCACGTGTTGCTTCATAGCGTAAAGTTTATAAATCAAATCGTTCAAATCTATGTGAAAAAGAACCGTAAAAAAGAGTTGAGTTATGGAGTACACTGAGATTCAAAACAGTTCATAATAAAATTCAGAATAGATTCGATATTAAAGAAAAATAAATGAAGCGTTTTATTAAAAATTAAATTAAATTTGTATAAAACGTAATCAAAATATCTTGAAAAATATATATTATATATTTTTCAAGATATTTTTTTAAAATTGTATACTGTTGTCAAAGCCAAATTGTCCAGAAAATTAAGTAGAATTTGCATTTACTCTCACAGTCATACGAATACACAGAAGAACTATCACATTGTGACCACTCCTCACTTAGAACAATGAGCTCATCCGAAGAAAGCAACAGCTTGCGCGTGAATGACACTCAATTGTAAAAAGTGCCTAAGCACTGACTTTTTTAACGTGTGGAGTGATTCATAAACTTTCAATAGCCAAACCGTTAGAGCTCAGCACTAGGCATCATCGATTCCAAAACGGGAATAATTGGTTACTGCTTTTGTGCTGTTGTTATGAGTACTTACCAAAAGTGGTGAATGGATTGTGAAACAACTATTCACAAGCCAATGGTTTGCTGGCCATGGCGCGTTGACTTCAGAAGCAAGCAGATATTTTTATACATTGTCTGCAACAAATGTCCACAGCAGGTAATATAACCAGAAAAAAACTCGTTGTCAACCCAGATTCTGCGTCTAAACGCACAGTACAGCGTACGCTTCTGCGTATGGCTTAAGAAGTTGGTTCCCTAATCATCGTGTCCGTGTGTGTGTGTGTGTGCGCTGGCGACATTCTATTGTCAACAGCACCTGAGATGGGCTAGGCAAAGTCCAAGCTCAACCAGTAAGACATTAGACCTGTGTACCAATGCTGGTTTAAGCTCATTTTGAGCCACGAGTGCAGGAGGTGCACTGGCGGATCCATGGATTTACCCAGTCCGGATAAGCTGTTTAAGTACATCTTATCTGGGCCCCTGAGCACACACCTCAAGCGCCCAATGGATAAATCTGCATTACAGAGTACACTGGTTTCCTAAGAGATATCTGTCTCCAAAAGCACCAGATCATAAAGAAAATTTGTTTAAACAAAAATACATCCACATTCTTATACATGGTACGTAAAAAAAAAGTTGAAATTCAAAATTCACATTGGCATACAGATTAACAAGAAACGACCAAAAATATCAAAAAAAGTCCAGAAACGATGTATTATATTTACAAAAAAATGCACACATTTCACAATAAAATATATTCAGAAAAATGAACAAAAAAGTAATCCAATGAATAAATGGATTCAGATGGTCCTTAGCAATAAATCTACACTCCATAAAAAAATGACGCACCAAGAAGAAGTTACCCGATTGTAATGAAATTTCGTATGCAAAGAGATTTCAACCGAACATGCAAATGATTAATATTTGATGTCCAACGAGTGAATAGCGAGAGCTACAGCGCATCGATACTGCGCACTCAGCAGGTGTCTATAAGAAGCGATTCTCCATCTGATGGTGAAAATTTCTGTTGCATTGAGATTTAGGATACCTTTGAGCAACTGAAAAATACCTCGCCTCAGGATTCGAGCTCATTACGAGCAACTGCCAGAGTTTGAAAGAGGTTGTATCATTGGACTGAAAGAGGGAGGTTGGGTAAATTGGAGAAACGCTCGTCATATGGGTCGAAGCGATGCGGTCAATAGAAGATGCTGGCAGGAATGGGTGGACAGTGGCAAATTTCTGGTCATAATGGTAGAGGTCGACCTAGGGATACACCAGATCAGGAGGACAGATTGATTGTCAGATCAGCTATCACAGCGCTTGATTCATCGTTATCAACTATCAGACGTACGACCCGCACACAAGTGTCCACCAGGGCCATTCACAAACGGCTGATAGTGCGAAATTTACGCTTGTACTGACTGATGTATTAAGTGCCAATTATGCCAATGCATTGTCGAACCAGATTAAAGTGGTGCTTGGCTCGATCAGGTTGAAATCCTGCTGAATGGGGACGCATAGTGCTTAGCGACGAATCCTGCTTCTAACTGTGTCCTGATGATCATCGAAGACGTGTCTGGAGACGTCCAGGGCAGCATGCCGTTCCTGCTTTCCCTATTGCACGCCACACAGGCCCTCAACAAGGAGATATGGTCAGGAGTGCCAATTATTTTGAAGCCGGGCCTCTTTGGTCGTCATTGGAGGCACACTTACAGCTCATCAGTACGACGACGGCATTCTGATAACTGTTTTGCTACCTTTCCATTTGCAGTACCCTGGCTTTATTTTACAGCAAGATAATGCCAAACCACATACCACACATGTTACTATGAAATGTCATACAGCTTATCAAACACTTCCTTGGCCTGCCAGATCACCAGATCTTTCTCTCCAATCGAGCATGTCTTTGATATGATGGGAAGGCGACTGCACTTATCAGGGAACGTTGAAAAACCTGGCCCGACAATTGGAGCAAATTTGGCAAGAAATACAGCATGAGAACATCAAGGGGCTTGCTCACTCTATTTCACGTCGTCTGGTAACATGCATCCAGGCTGGAGGTGGGTCATTTCCTTATTTAGCTCGTTACTTTGTAACTATGTAACTCTGAAAAGAATCATCCAATTTTTCTGAAATTTTAATCATTTTTTATTCCAAACGTAATCGTTCTATCCACTAATTTTTATCTCTATCGAACAACACGCTCTTTGTGGGTCGTTTTTTTTTGTTATAGAGTGTATATTCAATTTGAGCAGTGAAGTCAATCTTGTAGGGGTGTTGAGGCCTCGTAGTGCACGTCTTCACTCTACATCATCACGTACCTCCCACGGCTGGTGTGAACGTATAGAATACCATAGCATACGGCAGTTGGTTCCTCCTAATATCGATCGATGGTACCAGGACAGCGCAAATGTTCGTTCATGACATTCTTCAGCCACATGGCAAGGCTCCCAGGAGCCATATCTCAACAGAACAATGTTCGCCCCTACCCAGTAACAGTTTCAGAAGACTGCCACCCTTATGCTTCCTCTCTTCACTGTCCTACTTAATCCGTAGATCTGTCGCCTTTTGAGCATATCTTGGATCGTTCATGATGGAGAGTTAGACATCTTTTGAGCTTGGTCGAACTAGACGCACGTTTTAGTACACTATGGAACGAGATGTCACAGGGTGTCATATGGAACTAACTTGCTGCAATGCCCGACCGTATCACATAATGATTTCGTGCTATAGATGCTCCAACACAGTAAAAACCTCCCTTCATGCATACTTTTTTTCTACAGCAATCATTTTGAAGCGCTTACTTACATCAATGTTGTACTTAAGTTTGTAAAATTTCGTTTCGATTTGACATCTCTTTCTTGGAGAGCAAATTTTTATGGCAATGAGTGTATTTTAAGAACTTTTTTATGAAATATTTTTGTACAGTACCATTGTGACAACTAAATATCCAAGAAACTCAAAGAGTGTTTTAACATTTATTTAAATAGCTAAGAACAGTTGCACTTGACTTTTCATATCTTAATATTTTCCCATTACATGTTTTATTTTTTAAGGACTTGATAGTGCATTATGTAATTCCATTCTTGAGTCCAAAACTCTCTCTCTCAGCGGAAAAAAAAATATTTCTAATTTCTACAAAGAGTACGTTTTTATATATATTACGAAGTACTTAGATCAAAATATTTATTTTTCTTAAAAATTAAAATGATGAAAAAATTAAATGTATCAACTATGAATCAATCAATAAAATTACAAAAGTAGATTAATTTATGTTCATGTATATTTTTAAATCCTCTCGTTGTTTTTATCATCCTTTTAATAGAAAACAATATCTGGAGGAAGAAAAAGGAAAACCCCATTTCTATAATGAGTATTATTGTTCATTTTTTAAAGATTAAATTTTATTGAGCGATATCTATGAATTTTCATTTATAGGTTTCCATTACTCATAATGAATAATTATATATACTTGAATGAAAAATTTTAGATTTTAAAGGTATCTTAGAATATATTTATAAGAGGCCTTAGATAAATATATACAGGGTGTATCTAAACTCTTGGGCAAAGCTTTAACGGGTGATAGTACACATCAAGACAAACAATAGTAAATAGGAAACTTAGGCTCCCAAACGTCTTCCGAAGGAGATAGGTGCCATTAAAGTTTAGGGTCCGAAATTTCAAATGATTATAAAAAACGGAAAAATGGGTCAATTGTTTAGCGGCTTTAGCTAAAATTATTCTTTTTGTCATTTTTTTTTTTTTCTTTAAAAATGAATTTTAAAGATAAATCTAAAAAAATGTTGATAGACGGCGCTGTAAACTTTGGAGTAACGAACAACTTTTTTTTACTGTTATTTTTTGTATCACATTAAATGCTTTCAAAAGTTTAGGCTTAAATATAAATTTTAAGCTCAAAATTTGCATCGTTGGAGGTGGTTAAGTAGCACAAACTCAAATGTATTCAGGAGGTGAAATTTGAATTCACCTCCTCCCCTGGACTCATTTAAGTTATTCACGATCTTCGATACTCGGTTGTAGACTAGGCAGCAACTACTACCCACTAAACTTAAAACAATTGATGCAGGGATGACAAAAGTTATTCTTAACAGACGTGAGCAATTTCTCCCCGCAAAATACCCGATTATGCAAATCACCCGATTTGCATGCAAAGCGTAGTACACAAGGATTTAACTGTATGGTGCTAACTGCATGTAAGGCTGCAAAGTTCTACTGAAAAGTGTTCCAGCCAGCATAAAGGCTCGTATGTGGTTCCAAGATGACGGAGCGCCAGCACATTTCAGCACAGATGTGCGAATTTCATTGGATATAGCATCCAGGTCGATTGATTGGACGGGTTGGTCCGGTAAATTGGCCGGCACGCTAACCTGACCTCTCCTCCAGGGCCATATTAAGAGTCTTGTCTACGCAAGCTTCGTGGACTCCGAAAAGGCCCTGGTTGAGAGGATTACCGGGAGATGATCGGGATATTTGCTAATGTTCGACAGTCCCTCCGCCTACGTAGTGAGGCCTGAATGGGAATAAACACAATAGGTAATAAAAAGATCCCTAGTTCTCTGATATATAAAAATTTCTCCTATAGGATCACTCAATATTAATCTTTCTCAAAATACGGTATGTTTGCGCTATATAATTATGCAGCAGGCATATGTTCATTATTATTGTAAACGTCAAAAACATCTGTCAAATATTATTTTTAAGTTTAAATAAAGGAAGCATAATTACTCCTATAAAGCCTTTGGAAGTATTTAGAAAATTGTTTAATTTAAAACATCTGTGAGATTAAAAATATATTAAATTTTAATTAATATTTCCTCGGATCATTCTTTAAAGCATCTAAATTCGTAAAAATAATGTAATCTTAGTAGAATTTTTTTGAATGGAACTAGTTAAATTTATGAATAATTTTTTAAAGACTTATATACTTTTTACATTTTATTTTTATATTTTTAAAGTATCACTTCATCAAAATAACAAAAAAATATTTTAATTTTGTGAATACTTTCATAACGAAAACTTAGTATTCTAAAAAAAGACGTTTCGAATTCTGAACTTTCTTGAGATTAAATATAATGGAATACAATTAAAATAAAAAGTAACGTTGAAACTCAGATTTAATAAGTTAGATAATAGACAAAAACTGTTATTTACGTATTTTCTCCCTTTTGGAGTTTTAATTAACTTGTTTAATTTTTTCATTCATACAGCTCACAAAATTTCGAAAAATTCTTGATTATTCTAAGTATTAACTCTATACTTAACCAGAATAAAGTTTGTAACTCAATAGGGAATATAAGCTAAAGACTTAAGTCGAAGTGCTTGAACGAACGCATCACAATTTAGAATGCAAGGCAAATAGAAAACACTTAAGTAAATTAAAAGGTATCAGTTCTTTAATACAACATTTATGGTCCTTAACAAATTGTATAATTATGGTTTAAATTTTTGAGATTATTGGACTGATGAGACAAAGATGCTATTAATAGCTAACTTAATTAAATTAAATGTATTCTAATCCTATAGTATTTTAAATATGATCCATATTTTGCTTATTGATTACCATCATACATTTATGAAATGTGTTTAATAAATTACAATCTGGTAAAAATAATTCCATTTGTATTTAATTTGTGCAATACTACAAATAGTAATTTATTATCAAACAGTTAAATAAAGGAAGTAAGTTTGTTTAATGAAATTATATTTAAAGCATGGCAAATTGTACTTCATTGTTATTGGAATTATAAGCTTAAAATGTAGAACATTTGAAATCGTGTACATAGTACTAAAATACTAAACGTGTAGCAAAAATGTTACACCATGCATTCATAATCAGTGAAATTTGCCCACCAAGAAATAGTTGTCAGAATTAAACTAAATCTTTCATATACGTAAGTACAGCGTTATTCTAAATAAGTGATTACAAAATCAAAGCACAATGCTCATTAATACTAGAAAAAATTGCAAATGTAGGGAGGTTTTAGAACCCTATTGTGCCCCAGCATGAATGCATGATGTGATAACGGTCGGGAGTCCAGTATGATGTCAAGTGATAATTCGTTCCACATTTGATGTAAACACGCATCTGGTTCAACCAAATCAATCTAGATTGCTGTCATAAAGGATCCCATATATTCTCGTTCTGTGACAAATCAAGGCATCGAGTTGGCCAGGGAGGAGGGGAAGTATGGTGGAAGCAGTCTTATGAAATTCTTGCTATGCTATGAAATTCCTGTTGAAAAATGGCTCCTGGAAACACTGCTATGAGCTCCAGGAGAAATAATGTCCCGAACATACCTTGGCGCTGCCACGTCACCATCTTTCAATATTAGGAGTAACCATGTGTTACCTGAAAGGGTATCCCATACAACCCCACCAGTTATGGGAGCCGTGTGTTGACGTACAGTGAGGATGTGCACTACGGAGCTTTCACACACCCACATGATTGACGTCACTGCACAAATTAAGTATAGATTCATTGTTCAAAATGACCTGATTATATTTAGTTGCAATCCAATTCCTTTGATTGCGACACAACTCCAAAAGAAGGTGACGGTTAGTGGTGTCAAAAGGCAGTACACATAATTGATGTCGAGATAGCAATTGTTTTTTCGCCAATCGGTTTGTGACGTTATTGACTAACAGAGAAGCCCGTAGTAAACGAACTGCAAGTGCATGGAGGGCGGACAGTAAGAAAGTTGGTGCTTAGCATGCGTGTCGTATGAAGTGACATTTTTTTTGTACTATCCGTCTGTCGAGGGCGTATTCTGCCTAGTAAAATCAAGTAGGCCTAGGTGGCGAGCTTCTTGCCGAGTTGACTACCCGATTTTTACTTTCTCTCTCGATCTTCAACATTTAATCATATTTTCTTGATGGCTGTGTACTGACGTCTCTAGTTAAAAAGTGTCCCTCTGAAACACATTAAATACTCGCAAACAAGCTCTGCATTCCACTTTAATGATCCATGTAGACCGAAGTTCAACGCCCTCTGGAGACATAACACAATGCACAACGCATTTCTAGTCATTTACATATCTGCTAAACATAAACACGTAATAAGTTAATCTCTAGTTTCGAAACTGTCTTACCTTTTTGTGTGTAATCTGAGATTCGAGAAGGGAGTTTTCTCTAGAATCAAACATGGTGCGAGGAATTTTTTATCTGGTTTCAGTCGATTAAGTTCACAAACATGCTTTTAGTTTATGTTTTATTGCTACTTTTTGTTATTGAACGCAAAATTAAGAGAAACATCACAAACACGCACTCAGTTACGACAATCGGCAAAAGCGATCTTCTTCCCCCCTGATATCTCAGCTTTTATACATTTCCCTACCGGATGATTCCAGTATTTTCTTTCATCATATGATTTTCAGTATTTAATACTCTAATTAGCAAAAATCGGTGGCTGATTCGGTGATGCAGCATCGGGTCGGATTTTCAGGAGGTAAAGTAGTTTTTAAAAAGGTATTTTTTGTTAGGTGAATAAACAAAACCGATGAATTACTATACGATGTGTCCTGGAGGGTTCATCCTAAAAATTTAAAAAAAATTCTTCGAAATCAAATTTAATTATAAAATTATTATATATATATATATATATATATATATATAGTATAATAAAATAAAAGTGAAAAAAATTCTAAGACCTACAATGCCAAACAAAAAAAGAAATTGGAGTTCACGAGACACAACAGATGTAGATACAAACAAAGTCTTTGGAC
This sequence comes from Trichonephila clavipes, assembly GCA_019973935.1. Classification (NCBI taxonomy): domain Eukaryota; kingdom Metazoa; phylum Arthropoda; class Arachnida; order Araneae; family Nephilidae; genus Trichonephila; species Trichonephila clavipes. The sequence continues at coordinate 859,017 of BMAU01018592.1, read as the reverse complement.
TAAACTGGAGACCTATTGTGATTTATAAAGCTGTCGCTGAATTAAAACATCGATTTAGGGTTAATCAATGCTTTATGAATCTACCTATCCCGTATAGCAGAAATTCTCGACATAATAGAAAACAAGAAAATTAGAGCAATGTTGAAAATTTAAGAATATTTCTAACTCGTGGGTGATAAACCTGACAATATAGTAAAAAGAAATTGTGAAAAGAGAACAATAATGAATCTCTTCAAGGAGAGGAATAATAAAAAAATTCTATAGTAAAAATTAGGATAAAAACTTACATGTAAAAATAAAACTTTGGATACGAAATAGCAACCTTCTACGCTAAGATCACACGCGTAAGGATTGGAAAATCAACACAAGAAGGAAAAAACCGTGGCGCCACCTTGATAGTTATTTTGTAATTAAACTAACCACTAAGATATTTTAAAATAAACTAAACATAAGTAATTTTAAATAAAATAATGAATAAATGTAAGAATAGTTAGTATAATAAAGAAATATATTTAAAAGTAAATTTACTTGGATAACTACATACTAGATAGTTATATTGCAATTAAAATAAGTGCTTAAGATATTTTAAAATAATTTAAAAAAATAAATTAACAATAGGTATTTTAAATAAAATATTGAACTAAGATAGAATTTTTTTTTTTTAATTTGAAATAAAAATATATTTAAAAATAAATTTACTTGGATAATTGTATTCTAAGCAATTATTGCAAAATTTCCCAAAATTACAATGTTTTAATATGTTATCAATAACTAAAACATTGTTTCTTGTTAGAAAATTTATAATTTTTCTTAAATATTGATAGGGGTTAGATACTACCCCAGAAAGGCATTTTCATAATGCTAAAATCAAATGAGTCTCTTTAATCAAAAATATTACTTAATCGCAAGTTATTCTTAACGTTTAATTGAAGATACAAAAAGTAAGCTGACTCATTATTATAATTAGTTTTTAATAATTTCAAATAGTGAGGGTATTATAGTGGTGATATAAAATATTATATATATATATATATCAGGTTCTTCATCCACGTGTTGTTTTAGTCTTAACTTTTCAATTTGGCTTTTTTTCTCTGTTATGTCAAAAATTTCTGCTGTACGGGGAAGGTTGGATCCACAAAGCAGTGCTTAACCCTAATTCGCTGGCCTAATTCAGCAATAGCCTTAGAAATCATAATAGGTCTCCAGTTTAGTACAATGACTTTTTTGTATCTACAATTGTTGTGTCTGCTACATTCCAATTTCTTACTTCTTTAGCACTGCAGGTTCTAGTACTTCTTCACTTTTATTTTATTATACTATATATATATATATAATATTTTATAAACTCTCCTTGAGAGACTGAATTGTTTTCAATATTAAAGATAAAAATATCCCTGAGTTCTTGGAAACTGAAAAAGATTGATGCTGCAGTTTTAAAATCATTGCTGACTGAGGGCGGATATTAAATTCCATATATTCAAATCCCCTTGCTACCATAAAGTATTTTAGTTTTCCTTTAGATTCACATTTGAATTGTATATGCTTTATATATCTAACTCTATTTTCTCAGCAATTCAAATTTGGAAAATTAAAAGCTATGATCACTATTATTATTAACTTCAAATGCTGGTTATTAATTTTTTCCCAGAAAATATATTCTCAGAGATCAACCCCATGTTATATATATATTTTATTAATATTAAGAAACGAGTAATGTTTATTTTAATGAAGTTTCGAAATTTCTTCCTATCTTGAAATTACAGTATTTTTTTCATCAAAATCCAAAAATGCTAAACATTGAAAAGTCCGTCCCCCCCTCCTCCCCACTGTGTAATAAATAAGTATTCCGTAATAGAAAAAAAATTCCGCTTCATATGCAAATTGAATTCTAATTCTTTACGATATTTAATACATTTTTTAATATTGTTAAATTTTACTTTGCTTAAGGTTTTCTGACTATATCACAAAACAGGATCCATAAGTTGTATTTTGAAACCGAGAAAAAGCTGTCACTCAAATAAATTCGAGTGTTATAAAACATAATTTACTTTATCTGTCAGTGCCTAAGACTGATATTTTACTACTATCTTTTTTTAAACGCAACGTTAAGTATCGATTTACTATCTTAATATAAGAATGCATGTCAGAATGGAAAATAAATAATTTAAACAGGGATCTTTAGAGCATTAAATTGTGCTACTCTCCTTATATTGCAGTGAAGTCTGTGTCTTATATTAGTATATGAGTCTTTTTCAATGTGAATAAAACATACGGTATGTTTATGTTACTTTCTTTAATATTATGGTATTGCAGCCTTATTTGCAGATTGACGAAAAGTTCACTATACAAGGATCTTAAGGCAGAGTTTATTTGCATAAAATGCATATTGTATATTGCACATTAATGCGTATTTTATGATGCATAAATGTATGTTTCAAAATATTACATTTATTTTAAGAAAAAAATTCACTAAGAATTACTAAACAAAGTAATAAATAACAATAAAGTAGTATTTTAGGCTTAAATTTGTTTGATTAAAAATACAAAAAAAATAAGTAATGCTTCTAAAAATATCAGAATAATAAATTTACAAATCTATCTTTATAAGAAATTAATAAATTCTTAAAGGATGCTTGTAGCGTGTATTACTTATCTTTTTAAATAAGAATGTGGTGTCTAAGAGCATTGCCTGATTGCTTTACACATTCAGTTCATAAGATAAATGCAACAAAAAAAAATGCGAATCAAACTTTTCTAATGTACTTGTTAAGAAAACTTTACTTTTTAAAATATAAGATAATTATTATTTATTTTCGATTCTAAGTTTTATATTAATTGAATGAGATAACCTATTTTTTCCTGAAAGTTGCATTGACTCGGAAATTAGTTTTAATTCTAAGAAAATCTAATTGTAATTGAATTTATCTCGAAGAAGAGCTATTAGGCTGAAATTTTCTTTTCCCTAGGAATAATTTGTCATTTCATTTGGCAAATAGTGAAAAAATATTAAATTTTGGAAAATTTGCTTCTTTCTTCTTTAAAGATTATTGTTTTTTATAAGAATTAAACGAGAGAGCTTAAACACATTTCTTTACTTTAATATCAACTTTTGTCTTTAAATATAATATTAATTATTTCTTTTTGTATGTTCGGAGAATAGAATTTGCTTTTCAGTAGTTTCCTAAAATTAAACTAAATAAAAGAAATAAATTAAACAAAATAAATGCAGAATATATTTATTTTATTAAGATGGGATATAAATTTGTGTTCTGAGTTAAAAAGATTTTTTCAGCATATATAAATATGCATAACCAGAAATTTTATCAAGTATATTGAATTAAGAGTTTTGCACTAATAATTTATTTTTATATCAAAAATCTTTGAATAATTCCAAAAAATGAAATTCATCTTGCTATTTTAAAAGAACCATTAAAGCTTCAGAAGGTTTTATATTATTTTATGATGGATATTCCATGCATGGAAGTTTTTCTTAAAATATCTAATGCTTTTCTGTACATATTTACATGCGTAGAAATGTATTTTATTGAAGTTGTCTGCAAAAATACCGTCGTATATACATAGATAAATACCGTCTTTCTTGTTGGCTTCTTTAGCATATGTGGCATTTGTTTTTCATAAAGAAAAATTTTTCAATATACGTTTTAAATAATGGTTAAACTGTGTTTTGTAATATCTCTTAAACTATTCCAAGAAATAGTTAACCAAATATTTTTTTAACTTTACGCTATTTTTACTAAAATAATTTGTTTAAATAAATGTATTTTAAAAATATCATTCAAAACAAAACGACAGATTATCTAGAATTTATAACTATTCATATCAGAACCTTTTGCAATTTATAAGAGATTGGGCAGTCTTGAATACTGAGTATTGAAATGGATCCCTGTTCATAGATCACGCATATTTCTCCAACAAAGGGATTTATGGTATTGAACTCAGCATAGAAAGGCTTTAGGTACAATATTCCACTCTCTGAAGGCTTTGCAACCTTTGCTTAAACAAGACTTAGGCTGCAATATATGAAAAGGGAATCTGACCCCAGAGGATTTTAAATCTAGTCATTACTCATGAGAAAACGGAAAGTTTCATTTGTAGTCAGTTGAAGCTGCACAGAGGATGCTCATTGATTCCAGTCAGCGTTCTTCCTCTGTTATTGAGAGGATTAATTTGCTTAAATACCGAGTCAGTGGTCGTAAATATGTCATTTTAAAAATGTTCATACAGCTATTCGTTTATAAATAATAACATGGAAATTTATCATACCAATAAAGAGCTGATTCCTTACAAATTTCAACAAATGATTTATACGAATATTTGCTTTTAAGATATCCGACTACGTTCGGAACCGTGATTTTGCTAAATAGTATAAATGGATAATATTTATGATATTTAGTGTCACTTAGATTACAAAATGTATATAAAATCGTTTTAAGAATAGTATTATAATAAAAAATTATTTAAGTACAATATTTTGACAAAAAATGAACATAGAATGACCCATTTTCAAAATATTCTCCATTTGTGAAAAATGATTCTATTATAATATTTCGACTGTATATAGCTCAGACCTCTGTACAGAGGCTCAACCAGAATTTTTGAAATATATCACTTAGAAGTGGGTTTATCCATGTTTTACGACAACAGAGGGGAGAAAATTTTAAGAAAAAAACCGCCAATAATTATTTGAATTGGTTGTAACTTTGAAAATAATGTGAATTTTTTCAAAAATTATAGTTGAGCCTCTGTACAGAAGTCGGAGCTATATACAGGCAAAATATTATTATAATAGAAAAATGTTCCCTATAATATTATTATATAATAGAAATTTTTCGCCGAAATGTCGTATTTAAATAATTTTTTTTTGTCAAAATGTCCTTAAAACAAATTTATGCATATATTCTAATCTAGTTGAAATTAAATATCATGAACATTATTCATTTATGCGCTTTTTTAAAATCACGGTTCCGAACGTAGTTGGATACCTTAAAGGTGAAAAGCACTGTTGAGTTAATTGTATTACAAAGCATTAAAAAAATTCTTCTTTATTATTGTAATTGTTAAAACAATGTATTAATTACTTTGAAGAAGATGTTTTTGTATGTTAGTACAAGATTTAAATAGGAATATGAAGTGGAGATTTAATGGTTTTATTAAAATAAGCACTTAAAATATGAATATAATTCCCTCTCTTTTTGTTTATCAGTTACTTGTTTCTATATTAATTATAATACTGTAACATTTATGTGGCTATGCATTTTCTTTCAAACGTGTTTTAATATACAAAGATCGAATTTTTCATTAGTCACTGATCTCTTAAGGTATGGCACAACTAGTTTTTGTGCGTGTATTTAATTTGATAAGAAAACTAAACACATAAATCTGTGCAATTTAGAAGAATCGAGTTTAAGCAGCCATTTCTTGCTTTTTGTATAATTTTAAGGTAAACCAATTAAACATGTATTACAAAAAACTATCATGGATTAGTCTGTTTTTCTTAGGGAAATTGTAAAAGTATATTATTTAATTAAATCTACATGTTTTGAATGAAGATTAAATACCTGGGTTCTATTAAAGAATTACTTTTATTAATGACAATTAGTCATTCAATCATTTTAATGAAAAGTCTAAGCATAAAATAATCCATTTTAGAAATCCACGAACAACCTTGAACTTCAACTTAAAATGCTTACCTATTCTATCGCAATAGTTCCAACAATGATCTATCAGATTCAGGTCTATAGTTATCGATTTCAACTATATTTCCTTAAGACTTCAATTCTCTTCTGACATTCATCAAAAAACTTGATTTGGTAAGATCGAATACCGAATACGCTAACTTCATTCAATTATTTTAACAGTAGTCTGAGTTCTGCCATAGAGCATTTATAGATCAGTGGGATAATCCAGAGAGATTTCTCCTCCTTTATAACTGCCTAACATTAATATTAGGGTTTCATTGTAAAATATATTGCTCGCTACAGATTAGAGAGTAAAACTTTCTCAGGTAATCTTCAAAATAAGATAAGATGCATTTTTGAACAGTATAAAAGGTCATTGATAATTAGTCTGTTACCTGATACACACACACACACAAATAGGAAACTTTGCTCTGTCACTTAAGGTATCCGACTACCCTAAAATCATGATTTTTTTTCAAAAATTGACAATTTTTTTTATGATTTTAATTTATAGGTTATCTTATTAGCTTAGTAAAAATACCAAGTGTTTTATTTTCCTAGAACAAAAACTGCAAGTGTTTTAATAGAAGAAGATGCCATAACTTTACACAAGATGTCAAACTTTAAAATGCGTTTTACTCGTGTATTTTTTTTAAAAAAACTAAAACTGGGACAGCCATTGCTCAAAAAGTTTCAAAAATAATTTGCTGAGATTTTTTGCGAATGTTTTGCATAACAGTAGAAATATTTTGTCTTTCAGATTTATCAATCACTGTTTTATTTCAAAATTTACAGTCCTTTATGTGAATATAATCATTGTTTTTTAAGTAATTTCATATAGTGGCTAAGATAGAGTGCTCTAGTTTTGGTAAAAATAAAAAATTTATTTTTCTCAAGGTCATTTCAAACATGAATTACAAAGTAACACATTAACATAGAAAAATTGAGATTTTGTTAAAAAAAATTAGCGTGCGTGGTTTATGTAATATTTTGTACATTTTCCCCAGTTTTTTCCCCTTTATTAATAACAATTTTTTTGTTTTCAATTTTACGATAGCGTGAGGGCTGAAACAGCTTTTTGCCGACCCCCCAAAAGGCATTTTATTCTAAAATATGCAATTAAATTTAACATTAAATTCAGTAATAAATCTTGACTCTTCATAGAATTTCGCTGGAGAAAATTCCTAGTCCCATTTAATGTTTAAAGATCTTGATGATTATGAACTCCCGTGTGCGGCTGTCCCCGCAAACACTTTCGCTAATATAATCCAAAGTCAGTTCATTCAAGCCATTGATCTACAGACTCCATCTCTGCTTCTTTAAGAGGTCATCGCAATTTCTACATCTTAGTCCTTGAAGTGCGGCTGTACCCGCAATCGCTATCGAGTGTCTTCGAAGATTCAAAAAAGAGAGAGCAGATCCTCGTCAGATCCGTGCTCCATCACTTTAAGAGCTCTCAGGACTCTTAAATTGCAAATTTTTGAATTTTCTGGAAAAAAGTTTATGTTAAGGCCCCAATACTTTTGAGCATTTTAGCACCAAAATTGTGTGTACTTCCGAAGTTATTAATAAATAAGTAGTGAAACCATATCTCTTTCTTATCTTTAACTTCATTTTTCGCAAAACAAAAAAAAATTAGCTTGTGCTCAGGATTTCTCAGAAACTATTTATATCAATTCAAAATTTTATACACGTGTTAAAAATACGCGGTTCTTCATAACTTATGCATCAATTTAAAAAAAATAAATAAATATCATTTTTTTTAAAAATTTAAACTTATTTTTTTAAATTTAATTTTTTTAATAATTATATTTAAAAAACATTTTTTTCTCTAAATTTCTTAAAAGTTTGTATAACTTCAAAAGTGAGCCTTTTTATAACAAGTAAAATTAAATTTGTAAATTCTGATCAATTTTGTACTTCAGAATCTTGCGGGGTGTAAAATGCAAATTTTCATATTTTTGAAAAATTGTCCAATTTTTATTTCTCTATAGCTTTTTAAATTTTTCTCAAATTATCTGAAAATTTGAGGAACAATATAAGTATATATGATTGTCATGTGGTATAAATTCCAAATTACTGTTTTGTTTCATTGCTAAGTTACATTGGTTTCAAGAAGGATGTTTTTTTTTTTTCGAATGTGCGGTTATTTGTTGAGGTTCCTGAGAGTTCTTAAAACCCTAGGACGGGCCACTTTTGCACTCCCAGTCATCACCGATTGTCGAGTGCAGTGAATTCGCACACGGCTTGCCTCTCCATTGTTCCAACTCCGTTGGTGCTTGAAGATAATACGCTGGCGCGTCTGAAAGCACTCCGTAACCGTACCTAGTATACCATCTGGAGGGATTTAAATCTCCCTGCCACTTTGGCACTAAGGGTATGTTTTTTTTCACAACAGGCCTACATTCCTTTTAATTTAAATAGTTCTCGGCCCACATGTGCGAGTGGGACCCAACAATGAATTCTGTTCACAGGAGCAATAATTCTATAGATCGTGGTGTCCGACGTTTTTTGAGGATCGGAGAGGGAAGGGTGTGTGCTTTCAAAATAGCCACCTTCAAAATCGGCATGTGGCCGGTTTTCCCCCGAACATGAGGGAAGAATACATGGTCTCTTATAGTAGGTACAATGTCTCATCTGCGCATTCCGTTCATCCTGTCTATCAAACTTGACAGGTATCGTCGAGAAGTGTTCCGCTAATTAGCTACGATGCACACACACACACACACATATATATATATATATATATATATATATATATATATATATTGAACCACACTATTGCATACATTAAAACCTTGCAGTATTAGACTTTTATTATTTCAATTCAATTCATCTTACTGTCCTCAATAATAAGACACTGAGAATGCAATACATGATGAAGCAACACGAACAGAGTCTTAAATTATAATTTGCACAGATTTTAGAATATTACTAAATTTTCTGAGTTGTTGACATGTTGCTTAGAGTAGACAAAACGGGTCGTGATGACGTCCGACATGACTACTGTCCGCAGACACTCAATCTCCATGCAACCACGTTGGTGAAACTTACCAATCCCTCTATTCAATAAACAGCTAATGAATAAATACTCTGCTGCACTAGTCGCACAGATGCAGTACCTCGGACCAGTCCCGTTACCCTCTAGCGTTCTAGAATAATGCCTACATTTTATTACAGACCTACAACTTTATGAATTGAATGATCAATATTTCCTACATAAACCTGAGTTCTGATGATGCGAATCTGTACTAGGATATAATTTTTCTAGAGCAACCTAGAGGAATCTTTTACATGCTGTATGATCATACGATATGGCCACTGTCGATTTTCTGCATCATGAAAATCCATCGACTTGGGGTAGGGTCGAACCCGCAACCTTGGGTGCCGAATTCCAGCGACAAACCAATCAGCCCCCCCCAGTCGACATGTTTTAAAAATATTAGTAGTTTAATAAATCCCTTACGAAACTATATAAAATAGCCATTACACAAAATTAAAGGGATAAAATATAATTATACGAACAATAATCGTATTTATGTTCATCAACATTTGCAAATAATGCCAAATTCTATTAAAATTGAAATTAAAAAATAAGATATGTAGAAAAGTTGACAATTTTCTTAAATAACAATAATTATTATTTGCATTCTAGTTATAATAATTTCTATGTTTTCAATTTTTTTTTTAATTTCTTGTAAATATAATACTTATAGTTCGAAAAAAGATTTATAATATAAATTAATGAAAATAGTTTTTTTTCAGACAACAAACTTAATCAAATTTCTATCGCGTTTTCGGCTTTTTACTCAGTTTTAGACTCCGTTAGTAATTTACTTCAAATTCAATTAATGGTTTGAAGTAATTAATAAAAACTACTTTTTCTATTTGCATCGAAAAAAAGGAATGAGAAGTTTAAATTACATTCCTTTTTCTTTGTTTCGAATAAAAATAAAGATTTTTTTTTTTTCCATTATGGGGATTTTTTTCCTTATTGTATGAAGTTCTATTTAGAAGAAAATAACCCTCTTAGCAATTATAATAGTTAAGAAGTTGAAATAAATAAAATCTATATTCTTTATTTTTATCAGTACATTAAGAACAATAAGTATTACTCTGACTCACACGAATAAACCAAATACAAATTCATATACTCATTCAATCCATATATGTATGTATATATTACTGAGCATGAAAAATATTTACTGTCTGACAACTTTCTATATAGCAACACCAATTATTATTTATTGAAAAGTAATGTTTGGAATTCTTACTAGTTGAATGAAACGTTTGTGAGCATTGAAGAAGTTAATACATCATACGATGTGAATAATGCAAACATAAAAACATCTGATGGCTTTATGTGTATATAAGTAAAATTTTTAATAATGATATTTATTCTATCTTTAAAATTGTATTTTTCAAGAACCGTGGATTTTGTATTGTAATTTGATGTAAAATGTTTTTTTCATTTTTATATCTATTGTTATGGAAAAGTAGAAGCTTCTTTAGCACCTAAATTCATTTGCATGTATCAAAAATTTCAATTGTTTTTTTTAGAAACAGTTTTGACATTATTTTGCATATATGATGGTATTTCAATATAAATAAATGCCTGTCGTAATGCAATAAAAGAAATTTCACATCAACTTTCCTGTAAAATATTAAATCAATTTTGAAATGTGTGTTATTGTTATAAAACTAATGATACTGGAATTAATAACTAAAATCAGTTTATTAACTATTTATTTATATCGAATTTTAAGACACAATAAAGCTATTGATGAAATACTTCGTAATTTTGAGTCACGGTCAAGCTACGAGCTAACAATACACTCTCTAAACTTCCACACAAACATGAGAAATATGTCCTTCAACAAGTTAAGATGTGTTGGAACGCTAAAATTTTGTTTTGACAATATGAGATTTTTACATTTTCAAATTGTATTGTGATTTTAACCTATCTAAAAATACCTTACTTTAACCTCTAAGGTAATTAGAAGCCCTTAAAACCTATTTTTAAATAAACGTTGAAACTGGGCCAAGCCCATTGGATTGGCGAAAAATGTGTGCGGACCCCCTGGGTTCAACCCTGGATACCAAGATTAATTTGAGGCAAAGAATCACTAAGAGCCATTTTGTATAGTAATAACTTGTATTTATTATATCACTTCAAATATCAGAAACTAATAACATATAATATTTCTATGTTACGTCAAACAAAAGGGATTTACCTTTAATATTAAATTAAATTACGAATTATAAAATTAATTAATAATTACGCGCAAGATCAAATAAGATCTACAGAAATAGGAGGTCCGAGAAATACACGTAACTCGAATTATTAGTTTTAATTAACTTTAACTAATTTTATTAAACTAACGCTTATTTTAAGCGTAAATAAATTATAGTTACCACCTGGTATATCAGCTTCCAGATTCTTTCGTAGAATAACAGCAATAAGGCTTCACTAACGTAATCCAATGGAATCCTCTAAATTTGAGGCTACAGCTTCTGGCTCAATAGCCTTCATACTTGCTAGCTTACAACGCTCTACTTAAATACACTATCTACTTTGCAAAACCCGTTAACTTTTTGGAGTTGATTGGAAATATATATATATACGCGAATTTATAATCCCCCAAAAGACGCCTAAGAATATTAATGGGAAGGTTCCGTACAGATTCGTCACAAATGTAAACAAAGTACTTCGTTTTTGCTTAAAAAAGTTGAGCGTCCGAAATAAACCAAAACATATATCTTTTATAGTAAATTGAACATTTATTTTTTTATATCCTAGCCGATTAAAAGTCTCACAGAATACATTAAAATCAATTTATCTCAAAATGCAAATTTTGATGTTCGATGTACCTTTTCTGAGAAACTACTGTTCATAGGTATGTAAATTTTGTATGATACATTTATAATGATAGTTAGTATACGCTGAAATGAGCCTTTTGAAAAAAACTCAAAAATTTATTTTTTACAAATTTTTTTATGAGAAAAGAGGATCAAATTTCATTATGTTTCATAAAATATTTTATAAATGATGAAAAAATTTTAAATTAGCTAAAAGCTCTTTTCAGATTTATGAGAAAAGTATGCTTTAATTGTATGAATTATTTCAAATATGTACGTGTAACAGATTTTGAGAAAAAGTACATCTAAAACAGCCAATTTAACAATGTCAGTATATAGGTTTCCTACTCCTTTTAATGCTTATCCTCTCATCTTCAATAGCGATTTTCGGTGGTGTTTGGACTCGAAAGAAACAATGACATTCACCTCTTCGAGAACGTGATCATTTGGCTACTACAATCACTACACTTAAAATAAAAATAATTCTTGTATTTTTCGAAAATATTTTAATGGCATTTTAATTAAAAATATAAACCTTAAGCTTTTTAATTTGTTTTCAAATTGATCCCGAACTTAACGATTGGGCTTAAATTTATATACCTTCAATCGAAAATTAATAAAGAATGTTAAGGTATACGACTACGTTCGGAACCCTGGTTTTGTAAAAGCATATAAATGGATAATATTTATGATATTTAGTGTCACTTAGATTAGAATACATGTACCGTGTACAAACGCTAAGGGCACATTGGTCTATATGCTCATAGGCCTGTCAGATGTGTTCCATTTACCGCAACCCACTGTCGTCTACGATTAACCTGGAGTAGAGAGCGTGCATTGTGCACACCTCAACAGTGGTCTTGTGTGATTTTTTCCGACGCATCCAGGCTTAGTTTGCAGGCTGATTCTCGCCGGATTTTAATATGGAGAGCGCCAGGTACCCGTTACCACCAAGAGAACACCATTGAACGACATCGTTACGGTGGTGCAGGATGGCTCGTTTGGGGAGGAATTATTCTTGGTTCCAGAACTGACCCGCATGTTCAGAGTGTAACGATGACAGGCCACATCTATCGGGATGTCATTCTGGAACAACATGCTTGTTTTTTCGCGGTGCCATGGGTGCTGAATTTCTATTTATGGATGACAACGCCCGTCCTCACCGTGCAAACATTGTAGATAAATGCCTTCAATCGGAGGATATCACTCGTATGGATTGGCCAGCGTACTCACCGGTCTTGAATCCAATAGAGCATGTGTGGGATATGCTTGGCCGACGAATTGCAGCCCTTCACCTCCTCCCACCTGTCTACCGGAACTTTGGAAGGCATTGCTTGATGAGTGGTGTAATATTCCCCAAGATCAGATTGATAATTTGATACTCAGCATGCCTAGGAGTTGTAAGGCCTGTATTGCATCGTCCGGGAGACATACTCCATATTAACCATCATACTAACCATATTTTACTGTTTTTTGTAAATAGGTTCTTTTTAAAATTTGTTCCAGGGAGTAAAAATCGTAATTTTTATTAATAATGTCACACATATAGCATCTTTTTTGCTCTTAGCCTTTTGTTTAATAAATAGACTTTACAAATAAGTGAAATTTGCTTTGATTCTGTCTCTTTCTTTGCCTGAACTTCATTATCCTTAATTTATGGACATGAGTGTATATAAAATGTTTTAAGAATATTATTACGATAAAAAATTATTCAAGTACAATATTTTGACAAAAATTGAATATAGAATAGCAAATTTTCAAAATATTCTCCGTTTGTGAAAAATGCTTCTATTATAATCATATTTCGACTGTACGTAGCTCATTCGTCTGTACAGAGGCTCAACTAGAATTTTTGAAATATATAACTTAGAAGTGGGTTTATTCATGTTTTACGACAACAGAGGAGAAATTTTAAGAAAAAAACCCCGACAACTACTTCATTTGGTTGTTACTCTGAAAATAATGTGAATTTTTCAAACATCATAGTTGAGCCTCTGAACAGACGTCTGAGCTATATATAGGCAAAATATTAAGAAGCATTTTTCACAAAAGGAAAACATTTTGAAAAAAGGTTATTCTAAGTTAATTTTTTGCCGAAATATTGTATTTAAATAATTTTTTTCGTCAAAATGTCCTGAAAACAATTTTATACATGTATTCTAATCTAAGTGACACTAAATATAATAAAAATTATCCATTTATGTGCTTTTTTAAAATCAAGGTTCCGTACGTAGTCGGATACCTTAACTATAAGTATTCTTAATCATAAATATTACAGGTTTTTGTAAAGCGGAATATTCAAAATCATTGTTCTCGATTCATGCATTATTTTATTATTATTGAAAAATGTAAGGGAATAAGTATTTTTTTTTAAAAAAATATTTACAAAATATTAAATACATAACTTTGTATATTTTGTTACGAAGACTAATGAGCTTTTAAAAATACAGCTAATTAATTTAATGTATGGTTTTGAAAAGAACAACCCCTTAAAACTTATTTTGAAATAATTGTCAGAGGTTAGTTTTAGTATTAAGAAATGTATAGTATTTACTCAAAAAATTAATTAAAAAAAGGAATCTCCAGGTTTCCTTTATTTATTGTGATATTTTTAAAATAGGTGATGGCGAAGTTCATGAACTCTCATTTATTCTCAAATTCGATAAACATATTTGCAAGCGTTTGCTCTCCTAACTTCCATATCATATCTATATCAGATCCATTATTTACTCTTATATGACAAAATTAAAAATTTCAAATCGTGCTAAACAAGACTTTGAAGAGAAATTATGTCTTAGAGTGGCCAAATTCATGAAAAAAGAGAATTTTCTATTATTCTTCACGGTGTCCCCTGAATCGTAATTTAACATAATACTCTAAGTATCCATTAAATCATGTGTCGAAGAAACACCAAGAGATGGTCATTAAAATATCAGGTGAGCAACGTTAATGCATTCATAATTGATCAATTACCCTTAATTTGCCGATTGACTAACATCAATTATCGCTAATATTAAGTAGTAGATCAAATTAACAATTGACCTGCAAATTATAACACGAAAAGAAACACGCACATACCTATGTACGCGGGGGCGGGGTTCTAAAAGAATATCGTAGTTTTCACGCTTTATATATTAATTACATGTAACATATTAGTATGACTCACACATACATCGAATGAAAGAGCAAAGGAAACAGTTCTGTTTGCTGGCATGTGTGCGCGTGTGCGCGAAACGTATGTTAATTTTTCATCTTTCTTGTCGATCAACGCGCTAGTAGAAAAATGGCGACTAGTAAACAGAAAGCGTCTTGTGTTTTCCAGTGTGCAAAGATAGAATCGGCTATTACTGTGCAACGAGCGCTCCGTATTAAGTTCGATTGTCAACTACCAAATGATAATAACATTCTTAGGTAGCATCATCAGTTTGAAACAACTGGATGTCTTTCTAAAGGGAAAAATACGGGATGACCAAGGCTGGAACGAATAACCAACTGTAACTGGTTCTGCCTATCTCGATGCTCTACAACCATGACTATATCCGCAATCGGAAGAAAGTGAAACAAATAACTTCATTTGGCAGAAAGATGATGCACCGCCTCTCTGGCATCTCTCAGTATGAGATTGGTTAAATATCACTTTACCCAACCAAAGGATTGGCCGTAAAGAGAATCCTGATAATGCGTGTATTGCATGGGATTCAAGTTCCCTCGATTTGATTCCATGAGTCTTTAAAAGGATTAAAGGGCCCATAAAGAATTGTGTGTGCGTTCCTCCTCTGCCCTGCTGACTTTACAGATTTAAGACACAGAATGGAAGCAGCTGTTGCAAGAATTTCCTCAGACACACTGAAAAAAACTTGGGATGAACCCGTCTATCAACTTGATTTGTTCCGTGTGACGAATGGGGCTCACATTGAACATACGTAAAGTTGTAGGTAAAACTGTTTCAGTTACTCTTTCATTCAATGTATAAATTATACTTGTAACTAATATGTGATAAATACTATAAAGCGTTAAAACTCCGATATTCTTTTAGATACACCCGGTATAATATGCTTCATGTTTGAGCTCATAGTTATGCTACTCCTCGATTGGTTGAAATGCGACTTTTATCTTTCGAAATTCTCAAAGACAAACAGAAGAGGAATTCATGAAACATCTACTTAACTATTTATAGTACACTTCATTTACTTTTGCACTGGGGTATCATAAAGTTATAATTATTAATAAAGTAATCGGAATAGACAGTCATACTTAAACATTTTATAATACAAACACACACACACATATATATATATATATATAGAGAGAGAGAGAGAGAGAGAGAAATGTGTATTATATATCAAAAACAAGAAATAAGAGATAATGAACATAACAAGAAATAGCGTAATAAAAACATAAAAGCTAAACATGAAGATAAAAATTATAAAAAAATAAAAAAAAAAGAAACTACAAAAAAGAAGAACCTAGCGAGTCAGAAAGCAATTTCGAACTTAGGACCGAATAAGTGGGGTTAAACTAGTTTTAAGGCGCCAACCTTCCCCCTTTGCAACTCGGTAGGAAAAACCGAATAAAA
This sequence comes from Trichonephila clavipes, assembly GCA_019973935.1. Taxonomy (NCBI): domain Eukaryota; kingdom Metazoa; phylum Arthropoda; class Arachnida; order Araneae; family Nephilidae; genus Trichonephila; species Trichonephila clavipes. The sequence goes on along the minus strand of BMAU01018592.1, from coordinate 842,883 downwards.
TAAAATAAACAAAAATTCAGAGTATGTAAAAACTCAGAGAGTATGATAAAACCACTCACTACTATTATGTAACAAACTCTTAATGCAGAAAAATCGCAAAACAATTACGTAAGAAAAGTAGGAAAATCCTAAAACAATTACATAAGAAAAATATTTTTCAAAAAATAATTTAACAAAATTTCTTTACTCACAGAGCTTTTACAAAGAGAATCAAGCGTCTTGACATCAATGAAAATCAATTATTCACCAAGTTAAAAAATTCGAATATACATAAACACATCTTTTGAGCTAACTTTTAAACCAGCCAGCAAAGACAGATATCAAAAAAGACGACAATCAAATATGGTAGAATTTCAATTGGTTGATTGTCAAAAATGTAAATTGGCTAGGCTCTAATTTGGTTGGTTGTCAACAATTTGTAAGATGTTCAAGATGTGTGTGGAAAAAATGTAAACTGTGATATGAGTGTTATGATATAATCTTCACAGCAAGACCACTAACATACTGACTTTGAAATCCTCTTGCTGTGTGGTGGTTTGGGAATTAAAAGTAGCAAGACGGTTAATGTATTTGTGATGAATATATGTTAATAAGAAATTAAAAGGGTATTCATGATCTAAACAATATTGAATTTTTTTATATTATTGTATTTATCTATTTGTGGGTAGTTAAGTTAGCATTTCTCAATAAAAAATTCAAAATGATATTTCTGTAAATTGATATATGCAAATTACTATTCCATACGGGAATTTTAATTATATGGAACTTAAACGAATCTATTTTGTCAAAAATGTTACTGACTACATTATTGTTAATAAGATGCAAGTCTAAATCCAAGAATTCCGCCATATTAGAGTTGAAGTTAGTTTTAAGGAGCTTGAGATAATCAGGGTAGAACGAAATATTTAGTTTGTATTCACTATTTTTACCAAAAATTAGTAAATCATCTATATAACGATAAATCAAGTAAGAATAATTTACAACATGGTCAATTTAAAAAAAAATGTAAATATAGGTTCGCTAAACAATTACTAGCTGGACCACCCTGAGGTAATCCTTTGATCTGTTTATAAAGATACTGATCAAATGCAATGAAATTTTCTTTTAATACGAGGTTAACAAGAATATCAAATTTATCTTTTTTCATTGAAGTATAAAATTCATATTTATCATAAATTAACTGTAGAACCTTAATGATATCGTCAATATCTATAGAATTAAAAAAATTCTCAAAATCAAAGCCATGCATGGAAAAAATTAACATATCCTTAGTAACTCTAGCAATCTCTAAGATATTTTTAATTATTGCCGTGTTTTGTAAGTTATCAATCAGATTTTGAAGAAGAGATTGTGTAAGATCTTCCTAGACTTCGAGATGTATGTATTGTATCCATTAGTGATACTACGGAATTTTATAGGGCTTTTATGAAATTTTGGTGTTAAAAAATACTTTTGGATATTTAATATTATTTAGATGAATATTCAGTCTTTTGTTCAAAGCTAAAAGACGATTATCATCTTCTCTATTATTGTGAATTGATTTTTGAAATGAATTATTATTTAAAATGTGGTTACTTAATATTTTACTGTAAAATTATTTACAAATTATGGCATAATTAGCAGAGACCTTATCAACATATGTAATCACGAAGTCATTTTGGATATTTTCTATTGATGATTTAAGATCTTTATACATAATTTCATTTTCAACAGTGAAATCTAGTTCTCGAATTTCTGTTGCTACATAAGATCTAAATTGATTGAAAGCTTCAATCGGCATTCCGTATTTAATTGCAATTTTAAGGTAGAATTTATCTAAATCTTTTATGATTTGTTTCATAACGTTAGATTTATTTTTTGTGATCATCAGTCTAAAACCGGTACCTCTTTTTCCATAAAATTTCTTAACAAATCATCTTTCACGATGCCAAGGTCTCCCGTGACAACGTGCTGATGATAATCATCAACATAGTCCCGATATAGATTGCATTTACATGATTCTGAACTTAGGAGCTCCGAGACTTGATTATAATTAAATATAAATCTACCAAGTTTCTTGTTGTATTTGAAAGCCTTTTTAATAATAATATTTTTAATAGGAAAAAAGTATTGATATTTTTTAAATATATTTGAAAAATTAATTTTGTTAAAGGATTTATTCATAAATAATAATGTACAATATTATGTAGAGTATTTTTAACTTGCATCTAATTTAATATTCATTTTTTGTACTTAATAGTTATTAAGGTCTCGAATCATATGCATACCATGAGAATCTCGAAATTTATATCTGCTTAAAATATCTGTCATAATTTTAATTTCAGTTTTATTCACACATGCCAAACATAAATGATTTAATTAAGCCTGTGTTGTAGTTATCATCAAATTTAACAGCTAATTCTAACATAGAATTCTTGAGGGTTGCCATGTCTCTAGTAACTCTTTTTCTACGTTTAGCTTTTGAAATTCTCGCAAAACCAATATTATTATTATTATTATCAATAGATTTATCAAAATTCGGAATATATAATGAATCCTCGGATTTTTGTTTAAAAGTTAGTAAGACACTTTCACCTTTCCAGATAACATTCAAACCATAAGGATAATATGATCTAAAGGAACCTATAAAAAGTTTTCGAGCAATAATCTTTGTTTAATATTTGGCACTATTCTAAGTATATGTACAGTTATGTTATTGAATCCATGTTTATGAAAGTGTCCTATCTCAATATTAGCCTGGTTTTTGTTGTAATCAAACTTCCTTGTATCAGACCTATGTTGATTTAATCTAATATTGATAGTGTTTGAAGTCTGACCTATGTAAGCGAATTTACATATGTTGCATGTCCTTTTTTAAACACAGTTAAAAATCTTACAAAATATATAACCTGCATCCATATCCAACTATTCACCACTCATGCCACACAGAAGGGTAATCAAAAAAATTCTGATTATCAAAACAATTCACAAATTTTTTTGTATCATAATTTTTTTGCTTACCCTTCTGTTTCTAAACTTTGTCATGTTAGAATTTTTAAAACTCGACTTTTTTGGAATTCTAAATATAAGAATTTATCTCGTACAGAAAAACGAAATATTCATGTTTTCGATTGTATAGATGAAAATCAAAGAGATAAGGGTTTTAATAACATATTGGAAACTAGGCTTTTCAGAGATATTCATGTTTTAAAACTAAAATTTAAATCTTGCACTGATAAAAGATACAAGGCGCGTGGCATGATGAGTGAGGAACAGTTGGATAAGAATGCAGGTTATATATTTTGTAAGACTTTTAACTGTGTTTACAAAATGACATGTAACATTTGTAAATTCGCTTACATAGGTCAGACTTCAAACACTATCAATATTAGATTAAATCAACATAGGTCTGATACAAGGAAATTTGATTACAACAAAAACCAGGCTAAGATTGAGATAGGACACTTTAATATATATATAAACATGGATTCAATAACATAACTGTACATATACTAAGAATAGTGCCAAATATTAAACAAAGATTATTGCTCGAAAACTTTTTATAGGTTCCTTTAGATCATATTATCCTTATGGTTTGAATGTTATCTGGAAAGGTGAAAGTGTCTTACTAACTTTTAAACAAAAATCCGAGGATTCATTATATATTCCGAATTTTGATAAATCTATTGATAATAATAATAATAATATTGGTTTTGCGAGAATTTCAAAAGCTAAACGTAGAAAAAGAGTTACAAGAGACATGGCAACCCCTCAAGAATTCTATGTTAGAATTAGCTGTTAAATTTGATGATAACTACAACACAGGCTTAATTAAATCATTTATGTTTGGCATGTGTGAATAAAACTGAAATTAAAATTATGACAGATATTTTAAGCAGATATAAATTTCGAGATTCTCATGGTATGCATATGATTCGAGACCTTAATAACTATTAAGTACAAAAATGAATATTAAATTAGATTCAAGTTAAAATTATTCTACAGAATATTGTACATTATTATTTATGAATAAATCCTTTAACAAAATTAATTTTTCAAGTATATTTCAAAAATATCAAACCTTTTTTCCTATTAAAAATATTATTATTAAAAAGGCTTTCAAATACAACAAGAAACTTGGTAGATTTATATTTAATTATAATCAAATCTCGGAGCTCCTAAGTTCAGAATCATGCAAATGCAATCTATATAGAGACTATATTGATGATTATCATCAGCACGTTGTCACAGGAGACCTTAGCATCATGAAAGATGATTTGTTAAGAAATTTTATGGAAAAAGGTACCGGTTTTAGACTGATCATCACTGAAAATAAATCTAACGTTATGAAACAAATCATAAAAGATTTAGATAAATTCTACCTTATAAAATTGCAATTAAATACGGAATGCCGATTGAAGCATTCAATCAATTTAGATCTTATGTAGCAACAGAAATTCGGGAATTAGATTTCACTGTTGAAAATGAAATTATGTATAAAGATCTTAAATCATCAATAGAAAATATCCAAAATGACTTCGTGATTACATATGTGTTCATAAGGTCTCCGCTAATTATGCCATAATTTGTAAATACTTTTACAGTAAATTATTATGTAACCACATTTTAAATAATAATTCCTTTCAAAAATCAATTCACATTAATAGAGAAGATGATAATCGTCTTTTAGCTTTGAACAAAATACTGAATATTCATCTAAATAATATTAAATATCCAAGTATTTTTTAACACCAAAATTTCATAAAAGCCCTATAAAATTCCGTAGTATCACTAATGGATACAATACATATATCACGAGGTCTGGGAAGATCTTACAATCTCTTCTTCAAAATCTAATTGATAATTTACAAAACACGGCAATAATTAAAAATAGCTTAGAGATTGCTAGAGTTACTAAGGATATGTTAATTTTTTCCATGCATGGTTTTGATTTCGAGGACCTTTTTAATTCTATAGATATTGACGATATGATTAAGGTTCTACAGTTAATTTATGATAAATATGCATTATATACTTCAATGAAAAAAGATAAATTTGATATTCTTTTTAACCTCGTATTAAAAGAAAATTTCATTGATCTTTATAAACAGATCAAAGAATTACCTCAGGTTGGTCCAGCTAGTAATTGTTTAGCGAACCTATATTTACATTTTTTGAAATAGATCATGTTGTAAATGATTATTACTTAATTTATCGTTATATAGATGATTTACTAATTTTTGGTATAAATAGTGAATACAAACCAAATATTACGTTCTACCCTGATTATCTCAAGCTCCTTAAAACTAACTTCAACTCTAATATGGCGGAATTCTTGGATTTAGACTTGCATCTTATTAACAATAATGTAGTCAGTAACATTTTTGACAAAATAGATTCGTTTAAGTTCCATATAATTAAAATTCCCGTATGGAATAGTAATTTGCATATATCAATTTACAGAAATATCATTTTGAATTTTTTATTGAGAAATGCTAACTTAACTACCCACAAATAGATAAATACAATAATATAAAAAAAATTTCAATATTGTTTAGATCATGAATACCCTTTTAATTTCTTATTAACATATATTCATCACAAATACATTAACCGTCTTGCTACTTTTAATTCCCAAACCACCACACAGCAAGAGGATTTCAAAGTCAGCATGTTAGTGGTCTTGCTGTAAAGATTATATCATAACACTCATATCACAGTTTACATTTTTTCCACACACATCTTGAACATTTTACACATTGTTGACAACCAACCAAATTAGAGCCTAGAAAATTTACATTTTTGACAATCAACCAATTCAAATTCTACCGTATTTGATTGTCGTCTTTTTTTATACCTGTCTTTGCTGGCTGGTTTAAAAGTCAGCTCAAAAGATGTGTTTATGTATTTTCGAATTTTTTAACCTGGTGAATAATCGATTTTCATTAATGTCAAGACGCTTGATTCTCCTCGTAAAAGCTCTGTGAGTAAAGAAATTTTGTTAAATTATTTCTTGAAAGATACTTTTCTTATGTAATTGTTTTAGCATTTTTCAACTTTTCTTACGTAATTATTTTGTGATTTTTCTCCATTAAGAGTTTGGGAGAGTTTGTTACATAATAGTAATGAGTGGTTTTTCATATTCTCTGAGTTATCCAAACTCTGAAGTTTTGTTTATTTTATTTTATTTGGTTTTCCTACCGAGTTGCAAAGGGGAAGTTTGGCGCCTTCAAACTAGTTTAACCCCACTTATTCGGTCCTAAGTCCGAAATTGCTTTTTGACTCGCTAGGTTGTTCTTTTTTGTAGTTTCTTTTTTTATTTCTCTATAATTTTGTTCTTCATGTTCAGGTTTTATATTTTTATTATGCTATTTCTTGTTATGTTCTTTATCTAATATTTCTTATTTTTGATATATAATACATATTTCTTTTATATATATATATATATATATATATATATATATATATATATATATATATATATATATTCATAGAACTTAACTCATTAGCGCTTCAGCTCTGATGTGTTCATCGCAGTATTCGTGACCATGGACGCTGAGGTGCATGGGCAGATGCTCCGGCCAAATGGTCAATCTGATGGGAAAGTACCAGAGTTCCCAAGCAAACTTGGTACTCATTTATTGACCGATTGAAGGGATGAAGGGTTGACTCGCTCTTGGCCAGCCTGGGAGTTGAGCTCCGGACTTGTAATATGGAAGGGCGAAACGCGACCAATGAGCCACTAGGCTTCCTATATATAGTCATAGTTACAGTGATATATTTGCCTCAGAGTTTCTTGACTTTTTAAAGTTGTAATTGTTGTGTTTCTTATACCATCTGATCTCGACTGCGTCAAATCCAGGTCCACGAAATTCATCATGACAAGGAGCTAGATATACGCCTGTGGCTGGCCATAACCTTGAGCATCATACAGGTGGTAGTATGATTTAGCTCCTTTCCACCCCAATTTTGAAGGAAAATATCCTGGGGAAGGGTCAGGGGCCTCCCACCTCTCCTCCCATCCACCAACGTCACGAGGGGACTTGCGGCTTGACGGCATTTTAGGGTATCACCATGCCGCTAAGGCACTATACATTTGCAAACATCCATGTTTCCTCCGGTAATCGAACCCAGGCCCTACGGCACAGCAGTCAGTGTCTCTAACCACTATACCGGAAGGGCGACTCGAGTTGAATTCAATAGATTGCATTGAATATTATTGATTTACCTCAGAGGTTCCCAAACGTTTTTGCCTCATAGACCCCCTTGCTAAGTTTTTCGGTTTGGGGTAGACCCCCTACTTACCTAATATTGAAATTTTGCAAATTTATCAACTTAAATGTCTTTTTGACAGCTGGTACAGAGCTACTTACTCTGAAAGATTTAAACTTCTGATACTAGGGAAGTAATGTGTCTTAAACTTAAGACACACATGTTAAATAAATTAGAATTTAATTAATACATAATATATATATAGCTGTTACATAAAACAACTGAGCAACAACAAAAAAAATGATATTAAGGGGATGGATTAATGTGACGCATACATAATTGTTGATGTTCATTTTAACTTATGTTCCTCTTGTAATATGTCCTTAAGTTTTATCAATGTGACCTTATAAATGCATTGCCTATTGTGGTAATTACCCTAGTCAAAGCATTCTCAAACCTAGTTTGAAAATCTGTATAAAGGGCGTTTAAATGTTTACCGTAGGTTAAAATGTCATTTTCCTGACAGATTGTCTGTGACATATCTAGAAACTGGGAAAAAAATCGGGGCGTCCAATATTATAATCCTCAGCTTAATTCTTGCAAGAAACGCAAAAATGGTCATTGTAACTGAAAATTAACCCCATTAAGTTTAGTAAATAAAACTGTTAAACAGTTAAATCTGGTTTCCTTTTTTTTTTTTTGGGGGGTTTAATCTTTTTTAAAATTAAAGTTACGTCCTGGTTTAATGAGATCCGTTACCGTAAACCCCCATTTACATCTCATGGACCCCCAAATTATTTTTTCGCTTACGTGGACCTGTTGCAGATCGACGTAGACGCCTGGAGGTTGATATAAACCACTTTGGGAATCACTGATTTACCTCTTCAATCGCCTAATTTGCGTCGTCAAATCTCTGATCCCGTATTGGTCTTTTTTAAGTTATGGTGGTAGGAAAAAGTTACTTACGGTGAGTTAAGGAAAATAGGGTGGATTTGTCAAAATTCTAAAGCCTCATTGTTTTGATTCCTCAAACTCTCTTCTAGAGGAGTTAGAAGGTGCGTTGTTTACATAAGGCGAATAGTTTTGGTTATCACTACGCATCATTTGTTGATCATCGCACAATTATTTCAAAAATATGCAGGAATATGCACTGAAGGTCGCGCTTTTCTTTAGGTAGTTTTTTAAGATAAATCCACAACCGTCCCAAAAACAAATAGCAACACCGTTCCATCCGACATCTATTTTTTGAAGACGTACTTCCACTTTTTACTAGAATGCTTATGGTTGAGAATATTGTTTCTCAAATGTGCATTTCTAGTTCATATAACATCATTTATTCATTGATATTGATTAACGATATTTTAAAATACAGTTTTGTTATAAAAACTAACGATAAAGCAGACAATTATTTGAAAAGAAGAAAATCCAAATTATTTCATGTGTACAAATATTAAGCTTTGTCACATTTGTAAGCTTGTTAGTACTAATGTTTAGCAATATGCTAGTCAAATCTTTCAACTAAATAATATTCATTTTCATAGCTTAGTGCACCTTAATAACTAAAAATAGTTAAATTGAAGTCAAAAACTGAATAATTTTAACTAATTAGAGTTTTGAACAATTAGTTATTTAAATTTGGTTTGTTAAGTAAAAATTTCGTTTTTGTGTGAACGTATTTGACATAATAAATATCAAATCGCATATTGTCAAGTATATTATAGTTAAAACTACGCGCTGATATTTTTAAACCTTTTTTGTAAAAAAGAAATTTGCATGGGAACAGGTTTTATAAATTAGTTTAAAAAAGAATGTAATTTTTTTGAAAAAAAAATACGTTTCATATACATAAAATGATAAAGAAAAATAACGTGTGTGAATTGAATTCATATTCTTTTCTATCACATTTACTAATGAACAATAAATTGATTAAAGTTCCAAAGATTTACAAAAAATAATTTTAAATTAAAAAAAAGAATTATATAAAAATATTTGCATGCAGTCTTGAAAAGTGTTTGATATAAACATTTAATATTCTGTCTGAGAGAACTGCAATTCCCTATATGACGCATTACTACAACTGAAGAATAAGCAAATCACAGTGCTTATTCGGCATATATAATTTGCATAAAGATTCAGATAAACTTTTTCTTTATCCTACGGCAACGGTTATTGCCGACACTATAAAGGCTACACACACAGTGATTTACTTGTCTGGATAGGGCATTAATGCGGCTGTAAGGTTGGTGTTAGCATGATTTAAGCTGCATGTAATACTAGAAAGTAATTTAATTAAAGTTTTCTAATATTTAATGGTATAGTCTTGTATTTAATTATTTAATACTGTTCAGTTTTGAAAATGTAACTTCTTTTTTAATGTTTTATAAATGGGTTTTTTTTGTCACTGCGAAAAAAATCAAGGATTAATTTTAATTATAATTTTTGCATCTAAGTCTAAATTTTCTTGGTATTATTATTATTTACGCCTCATCGTACTTAAAAATCCTAATTATGTTTTATTAAGTTTTATACTTGTAAAAGTATTTTTGTACGTAAACATAATATTTAATCTAAAAACAAAATGACAAACCGTGTATTTCCCCTTTTTTTGTTACTTTAAAATTTGAAATATATATATTTATTTTCATTCATCTTATTTGTTTCCCATACTCAATGAACTTTATCGATTTATCATGGTTTACTTTGCTCTTCTTGAGATCGCTGTATTAATATAATTATTTCTTAAATTCGTAAGTTGTAGAAATATAATAATCAAAATTAAATCTCTCATCAAAATATTATTTTTATCTTCAAAGAAAAATTACTCGGGAATTATTCTCTTTGATGTACAATTACGTAACAAATGAAATTCTTATTAAAGTACATCTTTTTATTACCAGCATTACATTTAAACTCTACTTTAAGGATACAGATGCACATATCCATCTGTGCAAGATGAGACAAATACTATTTTCTTAGGTATATAATGATGTTCAATATCAATTGGTCGAAAAAAACTTTAGGGAAGATAGTAAACGAAGCCATATATTGGTGTAACCTCAGTGGTGTAACGTACACTCACCGCACCCCAGGGATTCTAAGGGGCCCAAAGTTTGACAGACGCTAAGTACGTAATTGCCATTGGGCCCTAAACCTGATTTTGCAGAGGGGGGCTAATATTACGCCACTGTGTAACCTATTCTTGTTTTCTATTTTATAAGCCTGAAGGTTTACCAATATCATGATTAATATTAATTTACGACACTTTGTCAACATCCATTTACCCTTAAATTCATATTAATAATTGATCATTTTATAAGACTCCTTAGTACATAAAATATGAATCCAAGCTCTATATTTTCACAATTTATCTGAGAAATGTCAGAAATCGGTATCTTATTTAAATCCAAAGATTTTAAAAAGGTTTTAAACACTATATATTTTTGGTAAATAATCTTTTTTATTCTTTTGGCTTTCAATTTTTTGTAGAATGTTATTTCTTTTTAACCTTAAGCGGATTTATGTTTGTTTCTCAAATGATAAACGAAATTTGAAATGTTTGAATTAAATTTCATATTATTAGTGATAGTTAATATAACAAAATGTATACGACTTTGTACCATGTTCCCCTATGGTACATCATTTTATATGAAACTACTTAAGACTTTCAAAATACAACTCGTAAGAAAATTTTCAAATACTTATGAAATGAAACCGAACAACTTTTTAAAATTATAATTAACTGTAAGAAAAAATACCAGGCAGATAACACACCACAATCAAAAGAAAGCATACAAAACCTTAAGTTTAATCAAGATCAAAGATTTAAAAGATTCATAGGTGGATAAATGCACTTTTTTATGCGCGTAAAAGCTTTATCTAAGAGTGCGTTAAACAGATACCAAAACCAAAAAATGTTTCTTATCAGCTGTCTAAATAGGAGGAGAATAAGCCTAGAGACGACAACCACAACTTAATCAAGCGCAGGTAATTATCTCAATCTCTTATTTGGTACTAATTGCTTGAAGCGGAAAAGGCAGTCGACTTCTTGAGGATTTCTCTCTTTCCCGGATTTCCTTTAGGATCCATTTGATTGAATCAATGCGTGGAAGAAATGTTTCCTGTCAAGTTTTGAAACTTGGCTGATTTTCTTCGGAAATTACGTTTGCTCACTAATTGTACTGCGTTAAAAGTGCTCTGAATAGATCGCTAATGCTTACAAAATCTCATTTCGATTCTTCAGAAGTGTTCGATGCGAATTTTGTAATTTGATAGCAATGTAGTGTTTTTAATGACCCGAAGACTTTGTTGCTCTCTTTTATTTTCCTGTCCTTTGTTTGGATGGATAATTTGTAGCTAATTAATTATAAGATGTATGCATTCTTTTTAAATAGATGCATTGGTGGTAAATAATTACTGATAACGAATAAAATAAGTTAGTAATGGATTGAATATTTGTATTTGATGAAAGATTATTTATCAATGATATTAATGAATTTAGAGAAATAAATGGTTTTGGACTTTTTTATTGGGAAATGCAGTTCTTGGAGCAGAGTTTCATCGAATCAAGGATATGTTAAAAGATTTTAAAGAGGACTAGTAGTTATTAAAATATTGTGCAGATAATAAATATAATGTTGTCGATATTATTAGAATTTTCCATTGTGTCACAGCAATATCAAAATCAGACCTTACTTGCATAGGCTAGATTTTGTATTATCACTTTATTTTTTATCAACAAGTAAAGAACTACCTTTAAGCGTCATATGTTAAAAGGATTTAATCACTGTGAAAAGGAAAGAAGAAACACTTCTAATGATAAAATTATCCAAAGAACACAACAATACCAATGAAACAACACAATTATCAACAAGGTATTTGCTGCGGCTTCTTACTTAGAGAAATATTTAGTTAACGTATAACACGATTTTAAAATCAAGTAGGAAATGGATTTTGCTAAAAAACATGATTAATTTAAATTTCTTGATTTAATGCTTATGTTAGTGGATTCATTCCACTTTAGTTTCATAAAATACCATAAATAAATAAATAATATTTTCTTTCAGAGAATGAAACAAAAACAAATTAACTGATTTTATATTTATTTTTATCTCTTTTACGTAGATAAAATTATCTGCGTTACTTCTCCTGTAGACATTGAAACTTGGACAATTGTAAATTTTATATATTGGAGATTTTTTTTCTTTTTCAACCTACTTTTACATCTAAAAAAGACAATGAACTATTTTGCATCAAAACAGAGGCCTTCTTTTACAAGAAGAGAATGAATCAGCTATCAGTCTTTAATATGCTTGCCATTTCAATACTTCTAATTAGACATAATCTTCTACCTCATATAGATAGTTAGTAGTTAAATTAAGCAAAAATCGCAAAAATTCATGATAGAAATTTTTTTAAAAAATAAATAATTACAAAAAATATTGATTTAAATGAAAATTAAGAGATATAACTTATAAAAAAAGGTGAAACAACTTGCAATAAAATTGTTGAAAGCAGATGATTTTGACTCTAGCATATTCTTCAATTATACTGTTGTTCAGCTCGGGTTCGAATATACAAAAAGTATTACTTTAGTTGTTTTTTCTTTACATTAGAGCACTTTTTCTTTATTTATACTTCACTCAATGTACTTCAAAACATGTTTTTCATGTTAAATGATTTATTGAATTTATGACTACTAAGTTTCTGTAACTACGATAATTCTTAAATTAGCGTAAATAATTTCATTATATTACACAAAATTTTACTTTTCATTCACAAAAAACAATAATACGATTATATTTTTAAAAATCTGTTCAGAAAAAATTGTGTGAAAATGTAAATCCTGTTTAAACAATATGTGTGATATATAAGCAATCTATTAATAATAATTTAATTAAATATATCATCCATTCTGAAGTTGACTCTGGATTACGTAGCTAAGATAAAGTATTTGACAATATGATCCTTCTTTCTTTTTAAAAATTGGAGTGCTAACTTTTTTATTGTTTTAAAAACTCATTCCCATGTAAATATAACAAGATTGTATTAAATATTTTTAAATACATTTTATAGCTTAGTGTAAACTAAATTATCTCCCCTTTCCTTTACTGTTTATTCTACTGTTCTTAATTAGCTTATATTTTTGACTGTCACCACCTCAATATAGAAGCTTAAATTTAATCTCTTAATTACTTTTTTTAATGAAAAACATTTAGTTCACGTAAGCCGAATTTACTTTTACGTCATTTCTAATTTAGAAGTAAAAAAAAACAGTGTTGAGTTCTGGCTTAGTATAATGATTTTCTCGTATTCTGTAGTTTTAACATGCCTATGATATGTCTATAGTAAAAATAATTTTGTTCACACAAAAAATCAATAAGTTAAACATTTAGATCTTATTTCTTGAAGATTCAATGCTTTTAAAAGTGTCTGGTGATATCTTATTTTTTACAATTCAGCAAATTTATTTAGTACCTTACAAAACATGCAACAAAACACTCGTATATCTTATAGAAAAAGGAAAAATTAAGGTCTATTCTTAAGAATTCAAAGAATGATTTAAGTGTTTCTTTGAAATAAGATGTAAATATCTTTCAATAAACATTTTATTCCCTTCGGTTAGAAAATGGGTTATTTTTAAAGTGCCATATAAACACTTTCAGAGAATAAGTAGCATGCATTCTTAAAATCATATTTGAATGGATCAGTTTCTTAGTGAAAAACATATCCAAATATTTTTTCGTTCTTTTTGAATACCTTATGTTCTTGATGGAAGTAAATTGAAATTTGTTCCTTTTTTTTCGAAAATGAAATGACTCATCAATTTTTTTTATTTATTTAAATATTTTTTTATTTATATATCAAACTTTATTCCTTTTCATTACATTATGTAAACATCGTTTGAAGAATGCTTTGGCATGAATAAATTTCTAAACAGAAATATATCCTTAGAAACTCTGTTTGCTCCATTTTTTCTTCTTCTAAAAATTATTTTGTGTTGTTTTCTTTTTAAAGTTGAGACACATCGAAGTATATTTTTCTTCTTAACAAGAGGAGATTAATTCAAAAGTATATCTATCCTTTGTAAACATTTCGCAATATTTCTAACAATAATACTGAAGGATAAGAAGTTCTTAGAATTTCTGAATAGAGAATAAATTCCTCCTGAAAGACTATGTTTTTGATAGTAATAAGTTTTTTATTGATTGCCTGTAAATTTAGAAAAGTCAATTTTTCAGAAAAAGGGAAAACCGATTATCTCAGTAGAACTTTTTTTTTTTTCATAAAAAAATGTGTACCTATGCACACATATGTACACTGTTTACCATAATTTAAGGAAAAATCATAAAAATGACGATAATTCAAAAAGTTATGCTTAGAATATTTTATGAAATTTATACAAATTATATACAACACAAAGAAATGCACAAAATAGCATAAAAAATCACCAGACAGTTATAGTGTTATAGAAACTCCCGTATGCACATAATGAGTATATTCAGTGATGGGTGATGCTCTCAATTGTGCGGTCTATCAATTCTGTAGGAAGAGTGAGTCATTGTTCTTCAAAGGCAGTTGAAAGTGGAGCTATTCGCATAGGAGGGGGATAAAGTAGCTCTTTGTCGTCGTAGGGTGATCCAAAGATGCTCGATAATATTAAGGCCCGGTGAACAAGGTGGCTATTGCATGCGCTGAATTGCTTTCTGCTCCAGATAAGCATCCAAGACGCGTGCCCAGTATGATCTCGTATTATCACCCTGTAGCGCAAAAGCGTCACCTATTGCCCCGGCATAAAGGCACATATAAGCATCCAGGATGTCATCTTATAGGTGTGAGCATTAAATTTTCTTTGGGAAAAGACATAGAGGTCTGTGCGTCCACCCCAAACATAAACACTGCCTGATCCGAGGACAATTCTTTAAGTTGCAAAATGTTTGCATCCATTTCACGGATGTGTCATAGATTAAAAAAAAAGAGTTCCAGATTCTCTCCAAATGAAAATAAGCATACTATGGCTTTCAAGCCGAAACCCGGACACATCCTTAAAGAGAATAGTCCTTCTTTGATCAGGCATCTATCGGACACGCTGACGTGCCCACTGCAAATGTTCCCATGTATAGAGTGGCGTGAATGAGACGCAAATTGCCGGTAGTCTCACATAAATAACGTGAAGCCTTCGATGCCTAGTCGAACGTGATACAAACTTTCCAGGGATGGCAAGTTTAAAACATTACCATGTTAAGAAAACTGTTTGTAGATATAATATTTTGACTTGGAAAGAAATGTTGTTACATATTGCATACGTTGGTATAAGACAGGAAATTTTAACAAATATGTTCACTGTCTTTCAGTATTTAGAAACCAAGTTTATTTTATTCGTATACTCATCTACAATGTTTAAACCTTATTTTTTAACGAATTATTTTAAGTTTATCAAAAACAACATTTCGAATTTCTTCATGTTCTCTAAGGGTATTTGACGAAATGTATATGGATATAATATTTAAATGTGGAGATAGATTAACCTCCAAAAAATATACTTTATAAAAAACAAAAACATATATTTCAGAAGCATGACATTTTTTTGATAATCTGTCCAATTTCTGGCGTGTATCATGGAGTGTATATTCATACCTCACAAGGCAATATATACAAACAAAAAATATAAAAATTACAAATATGTAAAATAAAAATTTATTTGAAAATTTAGCAGCACTTTCTTTTTTTCTATGTTTAAATTAAACGTGTTTACCCTAACCCTTCATCATGTTAAATATGGTATTCAAAGAATTCGTGCTACTTAAAAATTCTCTACCTTTTAAATTATGTTTCATTTAAAATGTCAAATAGAACCAGTTTTTAAACTATATCTAATAAACCTAAGAGCATATCTCTACACTATTCATCCCAGAAACTTCTCTTAATTTCTAACTGTTGAATATTCATAAGTTAATTCCGGAAAAGCAGAGTGTTAAGAAAATTTAAAAGCCACTTGTCCTCTCATAAGCAAAGACGTATAAATCTCGAAGCAAAATGCACTCCCATCCATTAGTATGTAGCGAAAGTTTTTCATACATTCTAAGTAAAGGGCCTTCATTTCTTTCTCCCCGGGAGATGCTCTGAAGCAAAGCGAAGAAAATATCCCTCCATAGTTGCAAATTAAAACATAACTGTTCCTCGCTACGCTGCCATCAACCTAAAGATTAAAGTCTAGGAAGGCTTGAAAATGATAGTAAAAAAACGAGGCACTAGTAAGTAAATAAAGTGAAGATTCGACTGAAAACATGATAAATTAATGGTGCATGAAACTTTCTTGAAGGTAAAGAAGCGATAGATAATAATTTTGAGTTACTCGATACGGGAGCCACCCACTAATGGAGACAACGATTCCAAAGAACTATCTTTTATGAGCCAATGAGCAAGGCGAACCAGTAACTGAAAGTAATTTCTCTGTTCTTTTTATTTGCTTCCAGTTGGACTGTTTCGGAACAATAAACTTAGGAACGAAAGAGCAGAGGCTGGTAAAAACGAGGGCAGTTTTACTCGAATTACGGTATTAAAAGGTCGGGTAATTGTTTGCGAGCATCTTCACAAACTCGATGGCGCGAAAACTTATCTGCCATGAGAAATCGTAAAGATTAGATTTTACAGCTATTAATTTTTTTTACAATGAATTGGGTTGTAGGTTTTCTTCACTTTATGGGTGGATCATAAATTATTCCGATAAATCAATTATGGGAGTTAAATAAGTAATGTGTGTGTGTGTGTTCAATTTCGTTTTAAAAATTCGGTGTTTCTTTTTTAAGGATCACGAAAGCGTTGATAAGACAATTTTATATGTTAGTGGATGTGCTAAATTTAATATAATTTCCTGATACGTTTCCTTTATTAGCTGAAAATTTAACTATTCTCTCAGTTTTTAAAACCTAATTAATTTGAAAATGCTTAGAGAATCATCCATTTTCCTTCCAACTCTCATTTGATCAAATTCATTTTCAGCTGAAGTTAAGATATTTTGAATAACCTACTAAAAATGCTTGAAAGTAATTTTTAAATATTTTATTTTTTTAACCCGCGATCATTCGCGTGGGGTGTTCTGTACACCCCAGCCATAAGAAAATCCTCCCTGGAATCTAAAAAGAATGCGTAGAACCACATTTTTTTTGTAGCTGCGCATTTTGGTCATTGAACCTCAAGGCCTGATGTAATCCTGCTTTCTCGAACGATTGGAATGTAATGATCTTCAAAATTTATCTGGGGGGCTGAGAACTCCCGCGAGAAGTGGAGCAGATGTATACAGTCTGCTCTGAATGTTTGAAAAATGATTAAAATATTATTTTTCTACTTTCTACAATCATTATCTCATTAATTGTAAATTATATTTATTACTGGTATATACGGTTTAATGGTTTATGAAAAAATATAAAATTATGTGTTTTAAAATGAAAATTTTGTATGTTTAGTTTAAATTAATGTTAGTCTCAATTGTATGTAATAAATTTAATAAATTTATTTGTATAATACAAAAAATATCTTCTACTTTATAAATATGTATCATAATGACTTAATTTTATTTTCATAATTAAATACACGTGTTAAAAGTTGGGGGTGTTCTCTACACCCTGCGAGTAACGACGGTAGAAAAAACAGGCACGAGTGACTGCGGGTTAAAAAAAAATATGAATTTTTAGGTAAATAGCGTTATTTTATGAAATTTTACAATAGAGAAACCAAACTAAACTCAGTGGTATAACAGGCAATGAGGGCCAAAGTCTACTGTGTTCATCTCAGTATACGGGGCCATTGGGAGCTGAGGTGCATGATTAGATGTCTCGATAAGGTGGTCAGTCTGAAACGAAACATCCTGTGTTTAGTCCACCAGCAATCTTGGTACTCATTTATCGACCTACTGAAGGGATGAAAGGATGAGTCAGTTTTACCCCTGCCTGAAGATAGAACCCCGGGCATGTGGTGTGAAAGCGCGATACTCTAACACTCGGCCACTGGGCCTCACAATAGAGAAGGTTTTGTGCAAAAAAATCTTGCTTAATACACTTTGTGTATTTATATAAAAAAACGTTTCTTTTTTTCTCTTTATATATGTGTTTATATTTAAGATTTAAAAATCTATTGTGTCAAGCATACAAAAGTCTAAATATATTTTGCATGTAGACAGTATTCTATCGTACACAAAACATATTTAATTAAATGTGCATGGTGTTAAAATAAACATGAAAATTTCAGTTTTCATTGAAGTAAGATGCGTACAGGGTGATTCTAAAATGATGGGACAAATTTTGATAGGTGTTAGAACTCACCAAAGAAACCATTTTTTATAGAAACACATGAGCGGAAGTGCTGCGATGAGACTCATACAGAAAAAATAACACATTAATTGAAACGTAAAATATTCATTAGCAATATACTTGACGAATGATTCCGTACAGGAAATGTTAAAACAGTTTAAGTTAGCTCTATCACTCTTCAAAGTTTATCCCATCATTTTAGAATCACCCTATCTAACTTATTTTCACTCCTAATCCTAATTTACTATTTCTTAGGAAGCCAGCTTTTATTTTAATCAAGCGAAGAGACATATTAACCAATAGAAACTTATTTAACTAATTTAAAATCAAAGGAATGTTTTCCAGCATTTATAAAATAGTTGTAAACAGAAAAAAATGTTTAAAAATTTAAAAAAAAAAGAATTTTTAAATGAGTAAGTATAATACCCCTTAAATAAATTTAATAACCAAGAACCCACTATCTTCCCTCCAGTATCCAAGAAATTGATCATTACGGCAGTGGAAGCTTAATCGTCTGGGCAGGAATTACGTTGAAATGCCACGTACACCTCCGTGTCTTTTATACAGCCCTTGAGGCACTGTGACTGTTGTGATGTGTAGAGAAGAGATCTTGGAGCCATATGATTGCCTTTTCATGGGCACAGTTGGTCCTGATTTTATTTTAGGATGACAACGCGAGGCCACATAAAGCTCTTTTGGTTGATGGATATCTGGAAAGTCAGAATATTCGCCGGATGAATTGGCCAGCCTGATCTCCAGACCTCAGTCCTGTAGAGTATGTCTAGGACGCTCTGAAGAGGGCAATTTCAACTCTCATATTCCCTCCAAGAGAGTACCAATGCCTGAAAACATAGTAACTGAACGAGTGGGATTAATCGCACAAGGACATCAACCCTGACTTATTTCCAGAATACAATCACAGTGAGGGGCCTGTATATTTATGAGATATGGATCGCACACCCTTTTAACCAATTGTCTTGTTTTATTCGGCACACACACAACTGCTGTCCCCTACCTTTCAACTCCAATGAGTGTAACGCATGATCCCGCGCATATATTATAACTGTTGAATTATTATTGATTTGTGTTATATCTTTATGCACTACTTATCAACTTTCATTAGAATCTGTCTAGTTTTTCTAAAGATAATCAACCGAATCTGACAAGTTTTAATTCTTAGCACCAGTGTATATACACACATTTGTATATATCCCTTTCTTAGTAGGTTCTTAAGTAATAAGCTAAGGCAGCGTTTCTCAAACTGTTGGGTGCGCCCTGGGGCGGCGATAACCCTACGAGGAGGGCGCGAGCATATCGAAAATAAAATATTTCTTAAAAATTAATTTACTGGAATGAAGTAAAAAAAAAATTCTGTGTGACATAAAAAATGCACATTTTTACATTGATATAATTTACATATCTTATTTGGCAATATTACGATATCAAAAATAAAAGCTTCTACTTCAATACCTCATTAGCTGTATTTGATCCTATAACCAAATAAAAAAAACTTTTACTTGATTTGCTGTAATCCTATGACGAAAGATTTTTTATTACGTTTTCTTTTAATACTACTCTTTCAGAGAAAAAGCAAAATCCAGTCCCAGAATCGAAAAAATTTAGGAAGATAAAAAATTCATCACTGTTATTATTTTTGAAATACTACGCATTATAGCTGTAGGCAGTAGAAGATATTTGCTCATCATCTGTTTGACCTTCTAAGTTAGTTATGACCCTTCTCTTATGTGTTTGTTTCTCATTATGGGAAGTTGTAAATAATCTATTTCTGTGGGTTTTTCCTTGTAAAAGAGTTTTATGATATTGGAAAACCACATAGAGCTCTTTGAAGGATTACTTGGCCAATTTTTATGAGTATTCTTAGACATATAAAGCATAATGAAAAACGTTTTACACAATCTATTAAGCAGTTACACCCATATTATTATACTGAAAACACTTTTAACCCGGAAGTGGTAGCGCGATGCACATAGATCACGAAATCGCTAATTCTGGCAAAACTGTTTATTTATTACAAAAGAAAAATTGAAAAGTCCCTGAGAAAGTAAGTAAGTATACTTTCTCTTAATTATATTATTCACTAGAGAATCACGATTTGTATCGTGTACAAAAAAAATAATTATAAAAAAAGGATTGGGGTGACTCAACCATTCCGCGAGACCATTAACGTTAATATCGAGTGTGTGCCTGCTCCCAGGATAAAACATTTTGAAGTCTTCTTGCTTTAAATATTAAAAATAACGCAATCATTCTTCATCGGAATTTTATATTATTTTTCATTATTTAACATTAATTCTAAAAGCTAATTCTGTGAGACTTAAAACTAATTGTAATATGAGCATTCATTTTAAAATATCATTTTACATTTTCGTAAACATTGTTGCGTATTTGGGTTTACTCTCCTGACAATTCAGCTATTATATCAAGAATGTTTTACTCTTTTTTTTAAAAATGAACACGCGTGAAGAGCGGGTACTTGAAACGGTACACTTTTAATGCATCAGGGCTGCACAAGGTATTTTATAACTAATTTATTAATACTAAATTAAGAGCAAGTTTAATAAGTATTAGCGACTTCCATGGGCTTGTCTTGCAGAGGAAAGTTTTTCAAAGGAATGTTTGCGGTTAGATATTGACACTCTGAGTATTTTTTTCTATATTTGGCTGAGATCTATATTTTGTCTTCAACGCAGCCACTGCATTTTGCAATCTGTTCCAATTTAAAAATTCGAGAAAGGAAAATAAAATATATATTACTTAAAAGTAACATATATGAAATTTAATATACTTATCTTATTAATTTGTACGGTTTATAATTAAGATTTTATTATAACTTTAGCGTCAAAAAGTGCATTATTATCGCATTCAATTCATTATTATTTTTAGGGGGCGCGATAAAAATTATGATTGAAAAGTGGGTCGCCAGTATTGAAAGTTTGAGATGCACTGAGATATGCGCATACGGATCACCTTTGTTTTTTCTAATAATTAATAATACCTGATTGCGAGGGTAGTAGTATTTCGTAAAAAAATACAAAATCTAAAAAAAAAATAAAATGAAGGTAGCGAATTACATTTAAATATTCAAACAGGTGAAATACAACAAATATTTTGAATAAAATATAAAATCGTAATATATGTTTAAATTATATTTGTAAAATTCAAATTTTATCGACGAACAAACTTTTTTGCTATGATAATATTTTTTTTAAAGGGTAAGGATTATTATATACTACATAAGAAATGAATTACTACCTAATTTTATATTCATATAAATTTTCACATATCAGAGTTAGTTTCAGTTATATAAAGAGTGTTTTTTTTCCAGGTATAGAAGTTTAAGTTGGCATTACTTTCCAAGATGGTGACCGATTTAACAGCTGTCAAGTGATTTATTCTCAGTTTGTTTTGGCAATTCATCAAAACGATCATCAAGCAAGGCGTAGATTCGTCGTAATAGGCCCAAAACGAGATTGCCGTTGTTCCCGATTTTCATAAGCGAATTTTGTTGAGCGATGAAGCGCACTTCTGGTTGAATGTCTACGTCAACAAACAAAACTGCCGGATTTGGAGTGAAGCTAATCCACAAGTGTATGTCGAAACACCGTTACATCCAGAAAAACTGACTGTTTGGTGCGCTTTATGGGATGGTGGAATCATTGGTCCGTACTTCTTCAAAAACGACGAAGGCCACAACGTTACAGTCAATGGTGATCGGTATAGAGCCATGATTACTAACTTTTCATTCCTGAATTGAACAATCATGATGTCCAGGAGCTGTGGTTCCAACAAGACGGCGCAACATGTCACACAGCTCGTGCCACAATAAAATTATTGAAAGACACGTTTCGTGACCGCCTAATTTCACGTTTTGGACCTGTGAATTGGCCTCCAAGATCTTGTGATTTAACACCGCTAGACTATTTTCTGTAGGGCTATGTAAAGTCATTGGTCTATGCGGATAAGCCACAAACGCTTGACCATTTGGAAGACAACATTCGCCGTGTTATTGCCGATATACGGTCACAAATGTTGGAAAAAGTCATCGAAAATTGGACGTCCAGATTGGACTACATCCGAGCCAGCCGTGGCAGTCTTATGCCAGAAATCATATTTAAAATGTAATGCCACAAGATTTATCTTTCGAATAAAAAGAATTCATGTCTATCGAATACTACATCGTTGTTTTATTGCAATTTAAAGTTCTATACCTCTAAAAAACACCCTTTATATTGTATCAATTAAAATATATAGTCCTGAATTACTGATTTATCTTTTTTTTATTTCAATATTTTTGTATTGAGGGATCATAAACGTTGTATAAGCATAACTTTTAAGATATAATGTTAATTCAACAGAAATTTCTGTTTATGAATAAGTTAAATATATCCATGAGAAGTTATTCTCTACAGGAAATATGAATGTAAATAGTAATTAAACTTAAAATTAATATGTATAAATCCGTCTAGATAACCGCCTAAATTGCCACTGTCCCATTTGAAACGAAAGCAGGGGGTTTTGTGTGACCTATATTCCTTCAAAAATCTAGCAATTAATAATACAAGTTCCACTTTAGTAACGCAAGCTTCTCGAGGGATATTATCTCTCTATGCTTACATAATCATTTTACTTTTCTAATATTAATCAACGTCTTTAAAATTCTAAATTTTATTTATGTGGAAATAAGGAGTTACATAAAATTCAGTTTATTACTTTAAAAG
This sequence comes from Trichonephila clavipes, assembly GCA_019973935.1. NCBI lineage: Eukaryota > Metazoa > Arthropoda > Arachnida > Araneae > Nephilidae > Trichonephila > Trichonephila clavipes. The sequence goes on along the minus strand of BMAU01018592.1, from coordinate 819,647 downwards.
AGGAGTTAAAAGGCTTCATTACACCAGCAATTCCATAATTTTTTCAGACTGCGTATCGAATATTGTATACGACTCCCTCCCTCCTCTTTTGTTCATTTAAATATTTATTTTAGAATAAAATACAGATTAATCGAATGTTTATTTTTATTGAGTGTATAGCTTATTTTTTTTACATCGGTTTATAAGATAACCGTAGATTTGGTACTATTTTGGTGCTCATGTCTTGTATTGATCTCGATTTCCTATTCAATTTCAAAGTTGAAACTACACTATTAACATAAATAAAAAAAATCCTTAATGTTAAGTATATAATGAAAAAACAGAAGGGAGTTTAGCACTCAAATCAAAACTGAAATATAAAAATGCGTGCTGAAATTGTGTTTTTACAGAAGCATTCTTTTTTTTTTCACTCTCTCAGCTCAGTGGCACGTTGATTACTTTTGACTTAAAGAAAATATTATTTGAAAACCTGACAACATTATTTATTCCAATCCATGGCTTCGCGTATTATTAGAAACGTGAATTCGAGCAAACACAAAGAAATATGTACCGGATATCGTTGGAGCAGCAAGGCGTTTCAATTCAAGGTTGTCGAATTGTTCCCATGTTAAACAACATCGTCGACAAAATCATTCCCATTCTATCACATCACTGGATGATTGGCATGCATCGCAATACAGACAATTTTCTCGAGATAGAATAGGCAATGCGGCAACAGAAAAGACAGAGCTGACCATATATGTATATATATATATATATAGTATATGCTATATAGTAGGTGTAGTATATACTATAAAGATATATACCATAGTAATTTTTTTTTACATATTTAACTACATTTATAATCCTAGCATCCCTCAAGTAACGGTAGTATTTATAAATACTCTATTTAAGAATTTTATTTCTATTAATTTCATACTTTTGCTAAGTGATATTATTCTCCCAATTCCTTGCTATGCATTTGTATTTGGATTTAGAATCTGTCTTTTAATTGTTTATTGTAAAAGGTAAGTTATGCCTTTTACTTGTAATGGATTTTATAAACAGAAAGGCGGAAGGTTTTATAACATATTAAATAACCGGCCCAAAAACATATTAAATGTTGTTTAATATCAAATATTTTACATATAAGAGTATTCCTAAGTCAGCAAAATTTATAGTACTGCATCATCCATATATATCCCGTTCAGGACCATGATCACACATACGTGATCAAGCGTTTCTCCATCCAGGGCCTACAGTTACATATATGTGATTGCGCTATTCCTGCTCTGAGGCCCCTGATCACACCGGTGTTAACGGAGTTTGGAACGTTTAATATCAATTTTTACAAGGCACTAGATAGCGGTAAGAAAGTCATTTTTTTTTCAAATCCTTCATAGAACTTTGAACTTCAATATGTGCTTTCGGCTCCGAGTTTTTTTAATTGTATCCGTATATTAATGAATGCAAACAACTGCCCAGGCTTAGACTTTTCGAGATAATCGGACATTTAAATGTTCGTAATTTATCGTTTGGATTTCTCTTTATATTTTGACTAATTTGGTAAAATATGGAAATTTGATTAGTTTATTGGGCATCAGATATTCATAATAAGAATTTCAATGTGTTTTTTTATTTGCAATTCGTAATTACAACAATAATTTTCATTTTGGATGAAAATTAATCATTTACTTTTAAAAGTAATCATTATTGACTCGTTTTTAATTCTGTAGGAACCAACAATTATTTTACGTTGCTATCATTACTAAGGATACCATAACCATAAGAACAGAAAATATAATACTAACTGTTTCTCAAACTGTGGGGCGCGCCCCCTTGGGGGGCGCGATAACCCTACAAGGGGGGGGCGAGCATATCGAAAATAAAAGATTTAAGAATAATTAATTTACTGGAATGAATTAAAACAAAATACTTTCAGACATAATAAAAAATGCACTTTTACTCTGATATAATTTATAGGCGCGCGATATTAAGTCAAATATATATATATATATATAAACTTCAATACCTAATTAGCTATCTTTGATCCTATTCCCAAATAAAAAAAAACTTTTGTTTGATTTGCTGTAATCCCATGATGAGAGATTTTTTTACTACGCTTTCTGTTTAAACCTAACATACAGCTATTTCAGAGGAAAAACAGATCCCAGACACATAATCGAAAAAATTTAGGAACATAAAAAACTCATCACTGTAAATTATTTTTGAAATACTGCACATTATAGTTGTAATCTGTTTAACCTTCTAGTTATTGGTACAGTTAGTTATGACTCCTCTCTTATGGGTTTGTTTCTCATTTAGGGAAGTTGTAAGTAATGTATTTTTCTATTACGCTTTTTTTCATGCAAAAGAGTTTTATGATATTTGGCAAACCACGGAAAGCCCTTTGATGGATTACTTGGCCAAGACTTATTTTTTTACGTGTATTCTATACATATAAATCATAACGTGAAAAACGTTTTACACAATTTTATATAATCATAATGAATACACTTTTACCCAAAAGTGGTCGCGAGTGACGCACAGATTATGAAATCGTTAATTCTGGCAAAACTGTTTATTTGATACCAAAGAAAAATTGAAAAGTCCTTGAAATTAGGTAAGTAAACTTCCTCTTAATTAAATTATTCACTGGAATCACGATTTTTATTGTGTACTATAAAAATAATTATAAAAAAAGGATTGGAAAGGATATAAAAACATGTTGAAGTCTTTTCGATTTAAATATTAAAAATAATACAGTTATTCTTCATCGGAATTTTATATTATTGTTCATTATTTAACATCGAACATAAATGCTAATTCTGTGAGGCTTAAAATTACCATTCGCTTAAAACTAATTATAATTTGATCAACCATTTTAAAACAATCATTTTACATTTTTGTAAACATTGTCGAGCATTTGGCTTTGCGCTCCTTACAATTCAGCTATTATTTCAATAATGTTTTATTTTCTTATAAATGAACTCGTGCAAAAAGTGGGCACTTCAGCCGGTATACTCTGTGTATATTGAACAGGGTAGTTTATAACTAATTAATTAATACTAAATTAAGAACAAGTTTAATAAGTATTAACGACTTCCATGGGCTTGTCTTGCAAAGCAAAGTTTTCATAAGGAATGCTTATGATTAGAAATTCAGCCTCTGAGTTCTTTTTCTGTATTTAGCAGATATTTGTATTTTGTCTTCTAAGTAGCCACCGCATTTTGCAATATGTTCAATTCAAAAATTAGAGAAAGGAAAAATAACATAATAATTATCCTATTTTATTTATTTATTTATTTCTTAAAAGTAGTATACAAAAATTTAATACTTATGTTACTAATTTGTATGGTTTATAATTAAGATTGCATATTGTAGCTTTAGCGTCAAAGTGCATTATTATTGCTTTCAGTACATTATTAATGTATAAGGGGGGCGCGATAAAAATTGTGATCGAAAAGGGGGGTGCCAGTATAGAAAGTTTGAGAAGCACTGTACTAATGGGATACTAATAAAGATATGAGCAGTATAAAAATTAAAAATTAAAAACTATATATTATCTGTTATTTTTTTAAAAAATTGAATCATTTCAAGCCACAACAAGTTTTTGGGACAGTAAATTTATCGTTTGAGATTTATACCTAAGAATATTTTGTAAGTTTTGAGTATGTTTTATTTTAATCATCATGGTGAAAAGAGTACTTTCCTTTTTATTAAAATAAAAGCATTTTCTTTAAAATTCGCACTTCCTTTTTTTAAATGTAGCGAAAAGTTTTGTACTGTGAATTCAAATATTATCAAAGATAGAAAATTGCAAATTTCAGCGTATATGATTGTTTTGAAGATTTAATATGAATTTTTAATGAAATTAAGCTTAGCATGGAAATTGGCCCGGTCCCGTGCGGGCGTATACTCTTGGAATGCGCAGATATGGGAAAATGTCTCTTTCTTCTTTCGCCGGTTCTGAATGGAATATATCCAATAAACGACCAAAATAAGTCGCAACAGTGGGTCACCTAATGAGAGTGAAAAGTAAGATATCCGTCAAGTATTTGGCTGTATAAGGGTTGCATGAGAAAATTCTGTTCATAACAAAGCAGGATTATGCTCGACCTCTCCAACGGGAAAAGGGACATGACAATTGGAGTATGTCTAGCTGGAGCATCTATGTTCAGTACATCTAACTTTGTGGTCGTTTCAACAACTACTGGAATAAGGGTTATAACCGCCTATACCATCCTGGATAAGGAATCTTCTGCGAAGCACAACAACGGGCGAATGTTGAAGGATTGTTATATACGGGTGTTGAAGGGGAGGATAATCGTCCTAAACTGCAAGACTACACTCCTGCAGGTAACAACCGAGATAAATTATCACCTTCGGAATCCTGTATTCATGAAAACTATTCAAATGCAGTTGCATGCTGCAAACATTCATGGCAGATTAGCTATTCCTAAAAACAGGAATTTCCTTAACAGGTAAATTCCTATTTTACCTGTTAAACTGGACACAACTACAATGGGAACAAGTCATCTAGTCTGATGAATCATAATTTACATTATTCCGAACTACCTGACGTGTGCTCGTCTCGCGAGCATTGGCAGAAGCATTTTATGTTGGCTGCCTGGTCTTAAGCATGAAATATGAAGAGGGTTATGTGATGGTACAGGGGGAAATATTTCCTGCTGGATGGAAACATTTCGTCACAGTAGGCCATTATCAAAGCATTCTCGCAGATCTTCTTCCCCCTATGCTTCAGACCCTCTTTCCAGGAGAACGTACTGTGTTCCCTGTTTACACCTCTCGTTGAGTTCAAACATTGTTACATGAGTATGACGATGACGTGAATCATCTTACGTGGTGTGACCAATCCCCTGATTTGAAAATCATTGAGTGTTTGTGGCGTTTTTCAGAGAACAACGTCCGTGCTCCGTTTCCTCTTCCACGCAACCTATCTGGACATGAAACGACACTGCACAAGGAATGGGCTCGAATTCCGATGAACTTTGTTCAAAACCTTTATTAGTCAATCACACGTCTAGTACAAACTGTCATTCAGAACAAAGGTGGCGCAACCACTTACTAATAAAATCGATTCATTTTTTCATAGGTAGTCCTATACCTGTGTGTATATATATTTATATATATATTTGACAGTAAGACGGAGAGAGCCAAGTAAGATAGTTCAAAACAGGCATGATCACTTGGCCAAAGACTATGTATATAGGCGAACGGTATATATTCAATTGACTTGAAGATGCCGTGAGCCTCTAAGAAGATGGGCTACTGAACGTTGTGATTAAATGCAAAGTGATTCTTGTCAGATGCTGATTAATGGTGAGTTCCGATTCAGTTCGGAGTATGACACTCATCGTGTTCTGGTCGTATATTGAGAAAGGGGCACCCAAAATAAGGTCAGGTTATTTTGTGAAAAATTACAGAACAGATGAATCGTGTATTTGGACTGGAAATATGATCATTAAGCATTACAAAAAAAACGCGTATGGCCTGTAAAGATAATTTCAAACTATTTCGATTTTAAACTTCCACCATTCGATGTACTATTGAACATGCAAATACATGTGACTTAAAAAAAGGTAACTACATCAAGGGATGCTTTGGCAACATTACCTAAGAAACCTCCATTTTATACAATATTTTTTTTCTTTTAATAATACTACAACTTTTTCGTAGTATACTTTTTTTTCCGTGTATTGAAATTTCCTCAATATTAAATCGTTGATATCTTCTCTCTTTTCAATATGATTTTTTTCACTATTTGACTAAGTTTTTGATGTTATATATATAATTTCCAGGACTCGAATAGCACTATTATCAATTTAATATAATAACGTACAGATCATTATACTATAGGTAGATATTGCTGCGACACTTTTGGTTTATCTTTTGAATATATTTTCAATATATCAAGATATATCTATAAAAGCCAATGTGAAGTAATTATGTAAATTACAAATGTTAATATTACCCAGTAAAATATGAATTAAGATGGGGATGGTTGTACTAGCATAATACCCATTTTTTCAGAATGTAGGGCTTATAATTCCTGGATATATCCTTTAAAGTAAATTTCCCACTTAGGTTTTTGATTAAACTAAAAATTCAATGCTACTTTTTTTTTCTTATTTCTTCTTTCTTTATAATAAAAAATAAATAAAATAAAAACTAGTTGGTTTTGTAAATAGACTTAAGTTTGGAAAAATATTGGAGTATAAAATTTTATACATATATCTCTTTGGGGAGATATTTTTATAAAGAAAGTAATAAGTAAAACGAAGTCGGAAATTCTCTCATTTCAAGTCACTATATTGAATGACAGTTAGAATATCGCTTCTCAATTTATGGTGATCTGCTGTCTGTGAAAAAAAAAATTTACAAGTCTGATTTCTTCACCTAGCTATCCTCGGAAATGGACATGGACTTCTTGGGTGAGACTTAAAAATTGAACTTTTGGTGGAAGAACTGTTCGAGACGTGTCTGTGATGGGGGATCACGTACAAAGCTCAAAGTTTTCTCTTTGACTATTCTTTTTAAATTTACATTCTTGTCTATACGTCTGTAGAAGTTTTTTTATTCAACTGTCTGTGAAAAAGTAACTTACTAGAAGAAATAATATATCTAGTTTATAAGTAATATTTGCACGAAAAAATAATCTTAAAAAAGTTAGAAATACAAAATCTCATGAAGTCAAATAATTTTGGAAGTTTTCAGCTATTTCTCAAAACAGTTTACTAAATAAATTTTTAAGATCTTAAATTTATCGATTCTAAGTAGTTGCAATACTTTAAGAATATGATTTTATCCCATTTTTAAAAATACCACTTAAGAAGTTTTGGGTTTAAAGAGTGTATTCTGTGTATTAAAATTATAGATTTCATAATTGTATGTTCTATTACTTTCAATTTTAATTTTGTAAAAACTGTGAATGAATGTGAGAAACAAAAGCAAATTATTAAAAATTAAGAAAAAAGCAAAAGTTATACTTTTAAATAATTTACTTCAATTGCAAATGTTAGACATTTAAAAAAATCGGATCCAAATTTTTATGATCTCCTTGTATTTTTCCAATCCCGTTCCATGATCTCAATGAAAGTAAGCACACCGATTCGAACCCGATCTTTTTGAGTTTCGTGATTTGAGGTTGGCAGCAACTGCCATGCAAATCGAGCTAGTATTTAAACTCGGCTCATGTTAGTTTTTAAAAAAGGAAGGAGAAACAGAAATATAAGAAGTATGTGAGTGGTTTAACTCTTAGAGGGAGAGAACAACTGGTTGGCAATGCAACTGCAGGTTGCATCACCATTTTAGATTAGAGATTAGTTTTACAATATTAGAAGACGGTTCGAATCGGATGTCACTGGTAATGTTGCTTTTTGAACTTATTGTTTTTATCGCTCCAGTATCGAGCAGAGTGACTTTATGATTGATTATTAAAGGCCAATTTTAAGAAACTGTTTTTCGTCTTCATGCCTCCTCGACACATAAATTTCACTGCTAGCTTTGCAAAATTTAAATTAGTTTACCAATAAGTGTAACAAATTTGGTTATGGGCCCAGTCCATGTACTGTGTCGAGGCAGGCTAAGCAGTTGAACCAGGCCATGAACTTTGTCTATTTAAATACTGTTCCAGTCTAGAACTATTTTTTATGAACTCTGTTGCTAGTACGTTAAATCGAGTAACAGATATGGAGTTTAACAACCAGATATCAGTGTTGACTCAAAATAACTGGAACACGTGGAAGCATGATATGCAAGTACTCTTAATGCATTATGGTTGCTGGCAGTTTATAATACAGACCAAGCCAGAGCAACCTGATGAAGAAGCAACATACAAGGAAAAATTAGATTTACAACTTCGTAAGGATAGATGTTATACGTTGATCTATACTAACATCAGTTCAGATTTGAAAAATCTGATAACGGAAACAACTGACGGAGTAGCGGCATGGAAGATATTAAAAGATCACTTCGAACCAGTCACAAGAGCAAGGGTAATTCAACTATTAGATCAATTTTTTGGAACAAAATACCAACCAGGGGAAGATGTTGGAATCTTCATATCTCGTGTAAAGACAGCGGCAACCAGACTACAAGAAGCGGGTCATAAATTGGACGACCTGTACATAGGATTTCAATTAATAAGGTGGCTTCCTCAGGAATTCCAGTCTACCGTGCAACAAATCTACAGATGGAAAGAAGAGGACTTCAGAGTTGTCAAAATTGAAGCAGAGCTGATATTAGAAGCCAATCGTCTTCAGTTGATGAAACAAGATTTGGAGAAAGCGGAGAATGCTTACTTGAGCAGTTTCACTTCGAAGAAGTCGAAGACGTTACCTGGTGCTGCAGCTCATGGAGATCCAAATGGCAAGAATGATTACCAAAAAGAAAGGTGGTAAGGTATTTAACTGTAAAACTATTAAATATGTTAAACAATCTATTAAGACTATAGGCCCGTGTTATGTATGTAATAAGTACGGACATCTTAAAGTAAACTGTAAAGAGAAAAAAAGTCTCTAGAAAAATCTCCTTCAACTGTAAATGAAACTTTTAACTCAGAGTTTGATAAAGGTGTTTGGGTAATAGATACTGCTGCCACGAGTCATTTTTGTAATGACAAGAGTTTATTTTTAGATCTTAAACCGATAACTAACATGAAAATGTCGTTAGCAACGGAGGATAAAAGTTGCCCCGTAGAAGGAATCGGTACACTTAGATTTCGGGTAAAATATAAGGGGAGTTTTCATGAAATAACTTTGACTAATGTATTATTTAATCCTAAGTTGAGGAGAAATTTATTATCCGTTTCAGATTAGAAAGTAAAGGTGCGCATTTTGTGGGTACTAAAGGTAAAATTAATGTTTTTAATAAAGACTGGATAAAATTGTTCTCGGCGACACGCCATGAACATTTGTATTTTTTTAAGCCAGATCATTATATTATACCAAAGAGTAAAGAAATTAGTTTTTAGTGATGTAACCGCTAAAACAAAAAACGGATCAATAGAAATATGGCATCAACGCTTTTGTCATGTTAATAACGATTATTTGGTAAAAACTAGTAAAAATGATAGTGTAAAAGGTCTCCCACGCTTAACTGATAATGGTAAGACTCATTGTATACCGTGTAAATTAGCAAAGTCCAAGAGAGTGTCATTCAAAAAGACGGGGGCCGTAAGATCAAAACGCCCATTGGAATTGTTGCATATGGATCTCTGTGGTCCAATGCCAACTGAAAGCCAAGGCGGTAATAAATATTTCTTGAGTATAATTGACGATTATTCAAGAAAGGTGACTGTATTTCCCATCCGAAATAAATCTGACGTATTTCATACGTTTATAAGATTTCAGAAACGAGCAGAACGTTTTCTAAGTAAAAAGGTAATAGCAGTTAGAACTGATGGCGGACTAGAATTTTGTAATAAGGATATGGATAATTTCTTGACAGAACTGGGTATAAAACATGAGGTAACAAATTCATATACGCCAGAAATGAATGGGGTCGCGGAGAGATTCAATTTAACCCCTCTAGATAGCATCAAAACATTGCTTAAGTCTAGTGAAGTTCCCCATAAGTTTTGGGGAGAAGCATTACTTTGTTTCACTTATGCGTGGAATCGAATTTGTCACAAAGACAGTAACAAAACGCCTTTCGAAAAATATTCAGGTAGAAAACCATCGGTATTGCATCTAAAACCTTTTGGATGTTTGGCATACGCTGGTGTGTCAAAACAAATTAGAAAAAAATTCGATATGATTGCGAAAATGGGAATTATGATGGGATACGCACAACGTACTAAGGGTTATAGAATGTGGTTGATAGATGAAAATAAATTAGTCGAGACTATTATTGTAAGATTCGATGAAAATAAGAGGGGAATTAATTTTAGACAAAAAGTTAATAGTAACTTTGGATATAGTTTAAACCTTCCTGATTATTATGATGATGAGGATGATTCCGATAGAGCAAAAGATTCATTAACGAGTCGTTTAGTTTCAAAGACAAGTACGGAAACGCCCTCAACATCTGAAAAACCAAATGTATCTTCCGATAATCATAGCTTGATCCCATGTACAGAGGTTAAGTGGATTCGAAATATAGGTAGAAAAGTAACTGGATCTAACGTATATTATAGTATAGAAGGGGAAGCAACCCGATTGAAATCTTTTAACGAAATAGAGAGATACTGTAAGAGGCATAATATTAAGTATGATCCTAGTTTATTTAATTTTAGAAAAGATAATACCGAATCCCAGGGATTTTCAGATTTGTCAGAGCAACAAGAAGCTCTTATGGTTGAAGTAACTATTCCTAACTGTTACAAACAGGCGATAAGATCCAGAGACGCATCTAAATGGCGTGATGCAATGGATAAAGAAATTAACGTAATGATGGAACGTAAAGTTTGGGATTTAGTTGATCATCCGGATAATATAAAAATTTTAGAAAACCGTTGGGTTTATACCATTAAATATGATGAAAATAATAAAATTGTTAGATACAAGGCCCGCTTAGTTGCGCGAGGTAACACACAATTACGAGGTGAGTCATTTGACGAGGTATTTCAAGAATACAAATTAGAACTTTCAAAAGTCAAATCATTAAAACTAAGATGTTATTCAGACTCGGATTTTGCTACAAATAGGAATGATCGAGTGTCGATGGGAGGGTTCATAACTTTTATAGACGAAACTCCAATTTCATGGCGAACTTTCAAGCAAAAATCCGTTAGTCTGTCGACCATGGAAGCTGAGTATGTTAGTTTAACAGAAGCAGCTAAGGAATTCATTTGGCTAAAGAATGTAATTAATAATAAAAGTTTAAATTTGGATTTAAGTGAAAATGTAATGTTTTGTGATAATCAAGCTGCTATAAGTTTTTCAAAGTCACCGGTAGAAAATTGTAGAACAAAACATATCGATGTTAGTTATCATTTTCTAAGGAATTTCATATACGACAAGGTTTTCCAAATTAAATATATAGGTACCAAAAATAATTTGGCGGACATTTTTACCAAACCGATGGTAAAGGAAAAATTGTTAGAATTTTGTAGAAAATTATTTCTTTTTTAGAGAATAAGACTTTGTTTCTTTAAGATTAAAATATTAGTTTGTTTATTACAATAAAGATTGTGAATAAAATGTATTTTTGTGTTAAATTGTATAACATGTGATTATAGATTAAAATTTACTGATTTGTAAGAGATAATGGTACGAGATTGGAAAAAAGGGGGCCGATTGTTAGACATTTAAAAAAATCGGATCCAAATTTTTATGATCTCCTTGTATTTTTCCAATCCCGTTCCATGATCTCAATGAAAGTAAGCACACCGATTCGAACCCGATCTTTTGAGTTTCGTGATTTGAGGTTGGCAGCAACTGCCATGCAAATCGAGCTAGTATTTAAACTCGGCTCATGTTAGTTTTTAAAAAAAGGAAGGAGAAACAGAAATATAAGAAGTATGTGAGTGGTTTAACTCTTAGAGGGAGAGAACAACTGGTTGGCAATGCAACTGCAGGTTGCATCACCATTTTAGATTAGAGATTAGTTTTACAATATTAGAAGACGGTTCGAATCGGATGTCACTGGTAATGTTGCTTTTTGAACTTATTGTTTTTATCGCTCCAGTATCGAGCAGAGTGACTTTATGATTGATTATTAAAGGCCAATTTTAAGAAACTGTTTTTCGTCTTCATGCCTCCTCGACACATAAATTTCACTGCTAGCTTTGCAAAATTTAAATTAGTTTACCAATAAGTGTAACAGCAAATAACATGAAAAGGATACTTTAAAAAAAGAAAATTAAAAGCTCTTAAACTACAACTTCAAGACCAATAACTTTTATTTGTATACAGATGTGAAATCTCTCTATCTATATATTTATCTATCATTATATACATATTACATTCTAAACTCTGCATGGTTGCATTTCCTTTCACATACTCAAAGGCTTACATTTCAGTAGTAAAATACTCAACAAAGCGCGGCATTCCCACCAGTAGCTTGACTTCATGATTATCCTACACTTTCCTGGTCAACGACATCACCAGATCTCTCCACAATAGAACTTGTTAAATCTTTGACTCTCTAAACTTGGATCGCGCTGATCTAATTCATAAGTTAAAAATTGTAGGACATTGAATGATGACGCATTTTTGCTCTTGTAAGTTATTTTTCCTCAATAAAACATTCCATTCAGTTGCTACAGTTAGCGTTTTGTTTCTAAACATTTGCAGCATATGTACCGATTTTCTCCTATATATATATATATATATATATATATATATATATATATATATATATATATATATATATATATATATATATATATATATCAGTTTCTCTCTCTCTCTCTCTCTCTCTATATATATATATATATATGTGTGTGTGTGTAAATTTGTATATGTGTATCGTTAATTATATAGTAAATTGTTATAAATCTAACTTAGAGCTAAACCATGAAAACCAGCATTAAAAGACAGCATATAATTCGAAGTTAAATGACCTTTGCGTTAAATAAGCAAACTCCTAGCCTTACGATCTAAGTTTGTAGGATCTTTAGAAAGGACTAAAAAATCATACAAGATAAAATTTGAACAACAAAATATGAATAAGTTCTTCCACCCAGTATGACCCTTCGACTTATTATCAGACGAGTTCTGATTCTGAGTGCAGCAGCATGCTGGACGTAAATGTGTTGAAGGCACCGAAAATTCACGTGGTCCTATTTGCATTCGGTTATCTTTTATTAGCCGACAGCTGATGTGATGACACGGTTATTCATTGGGACACAGAATCCTCTTCTTCGAGTTGTCGTTTTTCTAAACACCAGGCGCTACATGTCTCAAATCTTAAGGTCATTGGTTATGTCCTACTTTCAAGACCTCAGAGGCATCATGTTTCAACAAGAGAACGTCAGGTAGTATGTTTTCCGTCGTGTCTTTACCTACTTCAATTTAGATGGTGTTTCACACCCTAACCGACGTATTTTCTAGACCTCAAACATTAAAAACATATGACCACACTCTGCTGAAATACGACCTCCCCCGCACTATAGTCCCTATGCTTAATAAAGTGCGGCATAGACTTGAAGCAGTATAGAATGACTTGCCCATAACTTTCATTAAAGTTCACTCGATACCTAACATTAACACTCGATACATTAAAACTCGATACCTAATTAGATTGGAGCCGTGCTTGCTCACAGAAGCTTAAGTTGTGTGTAATAATTTTAGATGCTTCATATTTTCGAACTGCCTACAACAGTGTTTCTCAAACTGTGGGGTGCGCCTTCCTAGTGGGCGTGATAACCCTACAAATTGGGCGCGAGCATATTGAAAAGTAGAAAACAAAATGTTGCTTAAAAAATTATCAATATGCTAAAAGCAAACAAATGGAAAAGGAAATGCACATTTAAACTTATATATATATAAATATATCAATACTGCGCAATGAATTTTATAATTTTTTTAAAGATACTACGTTCAGAACAAGTTCAGTAATTACCCCCAGTGTTACCATAGGCTTGTCATGTATACAATTAAAAATAAAAATTAACACTTATCTTGATAATTTATACGTTTTATAATTAATCCCTTAAATACCAGTTAAAAACTACGTGATTCATTCTCTAATGCCACCATTTAAAACGTAAACGAGCGTATCTGGTGTATTGGGAAGGGAGAGGTAAAAGGAATAATGAAACAAATAAAATCTGAAACAAGTAAATCATTCGCAAAGTCAATCAAGCTCCTTTTATTGCATTCCAAAGCCTTCGTAATAAATGTATGGATATCAGTGCACAGAAAATATCGTACTTCGGAAAGACGTATATATATACGCGCGTCCGGGGCAAATATCACACTGCCTGAGCGAGACATTTATATGCGTCGGTGGTACTAAAGAGGTAAAAGTCGAACTGTAGGCTTAGTTTCAAAATATAGTATTATTGAATTCAATGTATCGTTATTGTATTGGGGGGGCGATAAAAATAATGACTGGATATTGGGTCGCGAATATTGAAAGTTTGAGAAGCACTGGCTTACAAATTTGATCGTTATTTCTTCTTAATGTGTTGCATTTGTATCATAAGTAAACTAAACTAAGTGATTTCAACAGTCCTTTAAGACCAAGGCTTATCGTGTCCATCTCTGTTTTCATGATCTAGAACAATGAGGTGCATGAGCAAATATTCCAGTCATGTGATTAGTTTGACGCGGAACCCCCAATGTTTAGTTCCCAAGCAAGCTTGGTACTCATTAATCGACCAACTGAAGGGAAGAAAGGCTGAGTCGACCTTGCCCAGCTCAATATTGTAACCCCGGATCTGTGGCGTGGATGCGCGATATGCTATCACTCAGCCACTGAGCTTCATCATAATTTTCTTTTTAAACCGATTTATATATAATAAAAATATATAAACATATATTATATAAAAGAACTACAAAAAAAGAACCTATATATTATATAAACTAGTTATATATAAATAAAATAAACAAAGCTTCATATAACTATGATAAAACCAATATATATATATAAACTGCAAGGATAATTAACTTATATCCAAATCATCAAATTTACCCATTTTACATTTATTTTCGATAACATATTCGAACTTTAAATACCACAGCTAATTATTTTTTTAAAAAAATATATTTCAAACATAACAATTCCAATCCCAGCACATTCATTTTTGTGGTCTTCGCATAAATCTTTCCCCGCTTTACTCTCCAATCGAAACATAAACTAAAAAGTAATGATTCAGCACTTTTTGAAATAGATATACAGTTCTATTAAAATTCAAGGCACTTGGCGTTGTGGATTACCTCACTGAAAAGATGTGTCGATTGCTTGATGAATAAAAACTGTTTTAATTTGAAAAGTTCACAATGCTGATTTAAAAAGCAATATTTTTTATGTATTTTGTATATAATTAGATTTTGAAGAAGAGATAAGATTTTCCCAGATTTCGTGATATATGTATTGTATCCATTAGTGATACTACGGATATATTTTGGTGTTAAAAAAATATTTAATATTATTTAGATGAATATTCAGTCTTTTGTTCAAAGCTAAAAGACGATTATCATCTTCTCTAAATGAATTATTATTTAAAATGTATATATATATTTACTATTGATGATATATATAATATATAATTAGAAAGATCTACCCTTTTCCAAAAATTTCTTAACAAATCATCTTTCACGATGCTAAATCTCCTGTGACAACGTGCTGATGATAATCATCAATATAGTCCCGATATAGATTGCAATTCAGAACTTAGGAGCTCCGAGATTTGATTATAATTAAATATAAATCCAAATCTCTTGTTGTATTTGATTTTTAATAATAATATTTTTTTTAATAGGAAAAAAGGATTGATATTTTTGAAATATACAATTTGTAGAATGTTTTTATCCAAATGGGTTCAATTATGCTACAAAATTTCTCAATTAAAATATCTGTCAATATTTTATTCAAGAATTTTGTTTAATGCAAAAAGTTACAAAATTTATTGATGTATTTTATTTCTGCGTTTAGAGACTTTTCACCACATTTAAAAATCTTTTCTGAAAAGCCATATTGGTTTAGCCATTGACCTTTCCAAAACAAATTTACCCATTTTACATTTATTTTCGGTTAAACCTTTGTTAAATTGTCTTTTAAACTAAAAAGTATGTACACTTTTTGAAATAGACCTGCTTTGCTTTTTAATTATTTTTTTTTACAATACAATGCTGATTTAAAATATATGTATGGTATAATATATATTAATATATATATTTTTTTTTTGTATCTTTTTTTTAAAGATGTTACTGAAAATGAATGTTGTATTTGCACATTTTATAGAAAATTTTCATAAATACGTTGCTGAAGAGTTTTAGTTTCACAGTTATTCCTAAGTTATATTAGATATTTAAGACTTTTCTGTAAGGAAAAAAAATGTGCTGGTTTATGCTGTCAGAAAAGATGAGCACTGAAAGATAACGCAGTAGTCTCGATGTGTAATGAACATTTCACATGTTAGAGTGCGTGAATTGCACAGATAAAATGTATACATCTGGTCATGCATATGTTACCAAAATCTCAAAAATAGATTTTAGCCTTAAGATTATACGAGTCTTTTTTGTCGCCCAAGTAGAATTTATAAAAAAATACACATGTACATTACGCCCTCTATATACACAAATATATAGAGAGGGCGTTCTACTCATTCTTTTACGTCCGCATCATTAAATTTCTTCTATAAATATTTTAATTTATACAGAAGAATACGTATCAAAATCACGAATGTGTCAATAGGATTCAGTTGTCGGAAAAACTTTAAAGCTTTCAACTCTGTACAAGTTAAGAAAGCACAAAATGAAGGAAAACTATAAAGCTTTATTGGGAAATACTCTATTTTTTTATAAAAAAAAAACGGCGCTGTTTCTATCTAGAAACTTATCCGTTCATTAGTAATGAAAGGTATTTCGAAGGAAAAAAAAGAAATAAGATTCATTAGTTACATTATTTATCCAGTGATTTAGTGTGTGTTTGAAGAAAACGTTTATCTTTGCTGCTCATATCGCATTTCATGTTTTATTGCGCATTTATTTTCTTAAGAGTTTTAAAAAGGAAAAGAAAATATTTCAGTTTTAATACACAGTTCAAGTTTGGCAGATATTTCAAATCTGAAGGTGGTACTTAAACTTGAAGCTGATGTACTACCTCAAGTATGAAATTCGTTATTCTTTTCCTAATATTTTATTACGAAAAATAGTTTCTTCTACGAAAGTGTTTATGCATCGAATGTTTTACTAATCGAGTGAGGTATGCTGGAGTTTAAATGTATTATTATAATGAAAAAGGTAGTCAATCTTAGTATGAAAGAGCAACTTTGAACTAATATTAATCGTTTGTTTATGTAAATATCATAATATATAACCCTCATTTGAATACTTTTTTCAAAAAATAATAGTTACTTAAACTTGGGAATGAATCAAATTTATCACGAAAGATAGTCTGAAAACTTTATTAATGTTACTTGAGAAAATAAAATACTAGTAAAGGCTTGCATAGTCTGTAATGCAAAATAAAAATCGAAGATATATTAGAAAATTACTTTTACAAGCCTCGCATAAGGCTTGTTATTTCACCAAAATGAAGACGCTCTGTGGGAAATTGAAACCTGCAAACACAATAAAAAATAATATATATTTTTAAAACTAAAGCCTTGTGTAAAAGAAGATTTTATTTTAAACAAGAATACCTCTCTCTAAAATGAATAATACCGTTTATAAAATAAAGAAAGAGCAGTTTACTCCTACTGCTGAATAAGCGTAAAATAATATATTTTGTAAAACGTTATTATGATGGATATAGGCCAGGGGTGGCGAATCTTTTTAAATAAATGTGCCTTTTTTTCTAAAGAAATTTTTAATGAGGTATAGACGTGCCGTCAAATGATTTTGATTTGTGATTATTGGGAAAATAAAAAATTTAATACTAACAATTCAAAATTACACTGGCCTCCAAAGTTAAGAAACAGCATGTTTTTTGAAGCTCACCGTAAAAAAAAATGACAGTAACAATACAATTTATAGTTTATATAAATGATAAAAAAACGAACTTTATACAAATGTATGCAAAAACAATTGCTACCCCTTTTTTAATAAGAAATAATATGTATGTATATATGAGTGAGAGAAAAATATGCATTGATCACACACACCCAGGCTTTCGTAATTACGCGTGTAACTTTTGTTAGCAGATTTGTCGACAATAGGCGGTGGAGTCTCGCAATGTCTGAGAGAAGCCGTTTGCCCAATTACTTAAGCTGAAGGGCGGTCGAATGGAGGGAAATGGGTTTGTCACAGCCTGATGCTGCTAGGCGTCTTAATGTGTCTCATAATGTGGTCCACCGTCTTTGGAATCAATATCAAACCAAAACATCTGTGTCCAGAAGACACGTTCCAGGCCGACCACGAGCTATAACACCTGCAGGAGACCGTTTTATCACTCTTTCGGCCTGAAAAAGAAGAAATATTTCTGTGCCGCAACTTGTTGCAGACCACTCTTTAGCATCAGGGAGAATAATATACGCTAGTACGGTGCGAAGGCATCTTCACAATTCAGGTCTCTATGCAAGGCGACCAACTGTGTGTGTATCCCTCAACACATGACAGAGAAGGGACCGCCTATCTTGGGAATGAGAACACGTTTACTAGACCAGACAGCGATGGGCTTTTGTACTCTTTATAGACGAGTCCAGATTCACACTGGAAAGCGATTCAGGACGTCTGCTCAGCTGGAGGGAACGAAGCACCAGATATCATCAATCCAACATTATGGAAAGACACAGTTACCGAGGTGGTGGAACAATGATTTGGGCAGGGATCTCACTCGGTGGTCACGCTGACCTAAATCTGTTCTAGGGAAAAACTCTGACTGATGTGAGATATCGAGATGAGATCATTGATCCATATGTCCACCCATATGCCGGTGCAATTGGCAATGTCTTCATTCTGATGGATGATAATGCACAAACCAAGCTGTAATTGTTGAGGAATACCTTGAGGGTCTTGGTTTGGAGAAAATGGAGTGACCAGCTCGATCTCGAGACTTAAATCAGATATAAAATTCTTGGGACTATCTTGATAAACAGGTTGCTGCTTTAAGTCCTCCTCAAAGATCCTTAGAGGATCTGGAACAAAGTTTACTCCGTTTCTGGTCTTCGCTTCCCATTTCGGTAACCTACACCTTAATTAACAGCATGGAAACTCAATGCCGCTAATGTATTCAAACTAGGGATGGTCATATCTCTTATTAAAACCCAGTTTTGTTATGTTTCTATGACATTTTACCGCATAAAACTGGGGTTATTATTTATTCTAAGAATGGACTTTTCCAGTGAGATTGCCTCTTTTTGATGTAAATCATTTTTGAATTTTTGCTATGGAAACTTCTCTTGCAGTCAATACGTAACTGTTTTGTGCCCATGTCATAGAAATTTGGTGTTTCCATAATCATTTATTTTCAAATAAAGCGCAAAAAAAAAAAAATCGGTTGTTCCTTAACTTTTGGAGACCAGTGTATTTAATACGAAAAATACCTTTTGCACTGTATAGTTATAATTGTTTTAGTTATACGTGCAAATCAATTTAAAGTAACATTAGTGTGACTTCAGTTTTTGCAGATTGCATGACAAGTAACTTATATTAGGATTGTAAAATGTTACTTTTTGTAGAATACATCCTGAATTTGAGTGATCTGCAAAACGGTTTTTAAGCAAATAGGTATTTTTGCATTTTTGCTGTGAATCACTTTTTTGACAAGAGGGTTTGTGATTTGTTTTCAAAATACCGTTTTACAGACGATGTTCTGCATAACACTATTCCAGAACATAAAACACACACCGTTTTATCGCCTTTACTAATAAGCCCATATTTCTCGGTCCATCAAATATGAAATTGCCTGTTACACTTACTATCTCGCAATTTTTGTTCTTTTTCTAAACTAACCTTGTTAAGTAACAGTTAAAAGTCTTAAATATAACATAGATATTTAAAATACAGTTGTGTCAATGATATTGATTATGCAATGCTTAGACAAATTTTACATCATAAGCAATTGTAGTCTATGACGTAACTAAGACAAGAAAATAAATAAAAAACGAGTTTGCTTCCCGCCGATCACTCACGATTGTTCGTAATACTTCATAGTGAACTTTGAAATAAAAACAAACCATTTTGATCACTAGCGCGCCAAAACTATTGTGTCCCATGTCACTTGTTCGTCATCCCTGATATAGGCATTAGACCAAGGATGTCAAACTCAAAGACTAAAAAAAAGTTTAAACTTTAGGGGGAATGCAAAAATAATCAATATTCATAGAGTCGTAAATTTATTTTGAATTATACATTATAATAAACATAAATAAAAGAACACAAAAAAATTTTAATCCTTACGACCTGACACTTGACATCTCTTCACTGCTATTATCTTTCCTTTTTCAGGGGAAAGTTTGATAGATTTTATTGTATACTATTGTGCACCAATATACTGGCTAAGTCTCAAAAGTGTCTGTTGCAGGTCCCATGCGTTCCCCTGTCTGCGAGTTTGACATCCATGCATTAGACTTTGTATTTATATACGAATATGACAGGAAGTCAATTATCAACTATTAGCGGCTAGAATATATCCGGGAGTTAAGCTGTGAATGTTATATTACAGCTGTAATATGACATTTATTATATTAATATATTACTTTATAACATTAACATATTTCAGCTTATGCTACAGATGTAAGCGTTATGCATATATGTGGGAGATGACAGTGGTAGCCGCTAAAATAAAGACGTTAATTTTTAATTCACTTGCTCACTATGAACATATTTACAAATTATTTACATATTATAGGTCTTAATATTGTCTTTTGTAATTCTTATCAAACACGAGGGATCTTCGTTGTTTTTTCTCTTATCATGCCGTCTTCTCCTTCGAGCGTCACACACACACAAATATATATATGTAAGGATAATTAAATTAGATTAAAATTTAAATTCCCTATCTAGCACTTAACTCATCTTTCTCAGTTCACATCTTCAAGTATCAAACTAATCACCTATTTATTTCTTCCGAATATATGGCCTAGCCCAGTGTTTCTCAAAGTGTGGGCGCGCCCCCCTTGGGGGGCGCGATAACCCTACAAGAGGGGCGCGAGCATATCGAACATTTAAAGATTTAAAAATAACCGGAAAGAAGTAAAACAAAATACTTTCTTCCATAATAAAAAAAAATACACAACAACACTGATATAATTTATGTTTATCATCTGGCGTTTTTCCTTCATCAAATAGCTATCTTTGATCCCAAAACCAAATTAAAGAAGAAAAAAACATTTTGTTTAATTTGGTGTATTTCCTCAATGAGAGATTTTTTTATTACGTTTTAACATAAAATATTATTTGTTAAAAGAAAAAACAAAATCCACACCCTAAGAAAAATTCTTAGAAGATAGACAATTCATCACTGTAATTATTATTGAAACACTGTACATAAGTTGTAGAAGGAAAAGGAAGACATGATTCGCTTTTCAGCCGGGCAGCAAAATACATTTGCTGATCATTTGATTTACCTTCAAACTTACTGGTATGGTTAGTTCTACATTAGTTTTGTTCCTTGAACAAAATATGACAGCTTTGCCAACAAGTAACACTTCTGTAATATTATTGAAAAGTGTCTCTAATTTACTTCCTAAGGTCTTGCACTTTTGAATCATTTTAGTTCAGTTTTGTTGGACTTTTTCTCAAATCATCAAAGAAAAGTTAAATAGTCCTTGAAAGCCGGTAAGTATACCTTCTCTTAATTAAATTATTCACTGGAATTCCGATTTGTATCTCGTGTGCAGTAAAAATAATTATAAACAAATGATTGGGGTGACTGAGTCCCCCCGCACTACCATTAGCGTTAGCATCGAGTGCGAGCTTAATCCCGGGTTAAAACATTTTGAAGTTTTTCTGCTTTAAATATTAAAAAGTAACACAATTATTATTCATCGGAATTTTATATTCTTTTTCATTATTTAACATTATTTCTAAATGCTAATTCTGTGAGGTTTAAAATTACAGTTCTTTTAAACAGTTATTTTCAATTATAGCATTTATTTATAAAAGGCATTTTACATTTTTGAATACAATGCCGTACACGCAGTTTTACTCTCCTTACAATTCAGCTATTATATCAAGAATAATAATTTATTTTTTTACAAAATGAACTTGTTCGAAGAGCCGGTGTTTCAGCCAGTATACGTTTGATGTATCAGTACTGAAGAATTTATTTTACAAATAATTTCTTAATACTAAATTAAGAACAAGTTTAATAATTATTAGTGACTTCCATGGACTTGTATTCTCTTTTTCAAAGGAAGGTTTAATATCAGAAATTGACACTCTGCGTTATTTTTCTATATTTAGCCGAGATCTATATTTTGTCTTCAAAGCAGCCACCGCAGAAAATCCGGTTTAACAAAGATAGGATGTTGAAAATGGTAATAGATGTGCTTTTGTTTTCAGTGCAGAAAATTCATCATGCACCTCTACCCAAAATTCAAAGAGGGATTTATTACAAAATTACCTTTTAATTTTTCACTGGATGTGAAATCTGTGAAGATTTATTCTTCGGAAGTTGAGAGCCCTTCTGGAGTATCTTGAAATAGACCTCTAATCCACTCGTATCTTGCTACCAAGTAGTAAGTAGTCAAGAAAATACTTTTTAAAATTCTTTGCCAAATGGCTGAATGATTTTTCATGGTTTTAAAAACCACTTTCACATGTTGTTCTCCGGATATGTAAGTTTTAAACACATAACGAGCTGGGACATTTTCTCCCATCATTTACTTCATTAGTGGTAAATCCAAAATTTAAGTATTTTTGAAAATATTTCCTTGATTTAATTTTCGGAACCATGCTCGTCTGTGTATTTGTTAATCCTTTATTATCGTCGAATGTTTGCTTATGATTTTGTTTTAACCTACTGCCGTAAGTACTTAGTTACCGTGAATTACAATTAACGTGCAAATTAAAAAAATATACATTCAAGCTAGATTCGGTAGCTATAGAAGTATCGAGTCGACCAAAACTGACTGGAATTGTACAAGAAAAAGCATTTTTACATGTTTTGCGCAGACGTTCGATAGGTTACCCAGGCTCACACAAACATACCCGATAATGCCAGAAGTGGCGGATATGATAGACAGCAACATAGACTAGACTATTTTTCTAATGATATTTGTATTTTGAGAAATTGATGCTGAAGGAAATAAATCTTAATTAAATATATCATTTTGCGATCTGTTCCAATTTAAAAATTAGAGAAAGGAAAATAACATAATATTAAGTAAGTAATATATATATATTAAGAAATTTCCTTAAAATATATATATATATATATATTACTTAAAATTAACATATACAAAATTTTATACTTATACAGTTTATAATTGAGATCGCTTTGTAGCTTTAGCGTCAAAGTGCATTTTTATTGCAGTAAATACATTATTGTGGTACAGGGGGCGACAAAAATTATGATTGAAAATTGGGTCACCAGTATTGAAAGTTTGAGAAACACTGGCCTAGCCAATGAACATGCCTAATTCCAGATCGTTAGATTTAACAGTCCCCATATGTCAGCATTAACTTTCAAGTACAATCATAAAAGCCGCCATACTTACCGCATATGTGTTTTAAGTGAATCCACTTAAAACATCCCGTGGCGTTCCTTTTTCTCTCCCCGCTCAGCGTCAGAGCTTGTACAGATTTCATAGAATAAAGATCCTCTTCTTAAAAATTAAGCCTGATCCTGACTCGAAACATGTCATATATATATATATATATATATATATATATATATATATATATATATATATATATATATATATAGGGATCCTCTGTGTAGCAGACAGTTGTATGTAAAAGGAGAGAGAGAGAGCCGTGTGTCAAATTACGGTTAAGTACATAAAAAACATTCAACTTTTAAAAATCATTTTTAAACGTGGAAACTGTAGATGAGAAATGAACAAATGCGAAGTAATGAACAGTATCATAAATTATTCTCAAAAACGTGAATCCTCAGTTTATCAAATAATAACAGATTTAATTATATGTTGAAAAAATTACATCTGAACCAAAACAATTCTTCGAGACTTCGGATATATGATTTTGGTTAATGTGTTGGAAAATGGAAGCCCTCGTGTTATTGACATTATTGCCTAAAACACAAATCACAGGGCATAGTATAAAACAATTAGAATATTGATGGCTGAAATAGATGTAACTTCGTAAGAGGCCTCGTTTTTCAATTCATGTATCCTCATAAGAAGAGTTTGTTTTGAGGATCACGTCACATAAACATTCGGTCCCCACTCTTTGGCCAAATTGTATAAGAGGAACACTTTTGAATTTGTGGAGGACTATTTCATGTAAATCTTAAGAAACAATAATCATTTTAAATACTCAAAAAATGTCCAAACTATTAACGTATTTCAAGATCATGTTCAACCAATAGTGAATTTTTCTTGGGACTGGCCCTGTTTTATTCATCTAATTCTTTCCTTCCCAGAATGCATTGCAGTGTGGTTTAATGAACCTGATGATGAATCAAGCCTTTTTTCTTTGGGGATATGAGTCACTAAGATTAGACATTATTGAATTTTTATGGAAATATCTTGCGAGAAAAAAAAGAGTAAAATTTTTCTGCTTTCGGCACTGGAGGAGTGGAGAGATTTTACAGGAGGAATGGTATAAAAAATTACTTTTCTCTAACACGAGAGATCTACATACATCTATTCCACTTAGAATTGTTATTGTTCATGATACCTTGGTTTGGGGTCAACAAAATATTAATAAAAATATTTAAAGTTTAATATATTTTTGTTTTATATACACAAATAAAAGACTGTAAAAAATTTAATAATTCAAAAAGTTTTTGCTTTAGTTTCAAATAGCATATTCCATGACATATTAAAGCATATTATTGATATTATATAAGGATTTAAAAAATAATTCTACTATTTTGAGTTTTGTGTCGGATGTATCTGATAATTATTTGAAGTTCCAATTGACCTATGTCCCCTTCACAAGATGAGTAATGCGTTTGATTCTGTGTTGGTCACCACCAAAGAACTCAATCCTTGTTAGGAAACTAATGACGTCTCAACGATCATGTAGTTTTACACGGGAAAGTATGCAAGACTAGACAATCCGATGCTTATTCTATAAGGCAATTCAACCTTTCACCTATCTTTATCTAGCAGACATAGAGGTGACCGAAGCAGTTTTCATGCCAATCTCCGGCTTCAAAGTCCACCGCACGAGGAATGACAAGAACCAATAGCTGAATAATAATCCCAGCTACATCCAAGGAGAAGTGATTCTGAGTCACGTTAGGCTTGGAAGGGTGTGACGTATTCGATATTTAATAGACACGACAAAGGAAACCCAGACGCTTCAGAAACTCTACGATGCTTCAATAACTCCAACGGAGTTGAATAACTCTCTTATAGATTTCCAGATTCGCTTGTATGTACTCTCTCACACCTACAGTGACCTATCAAAGCTCCAGATAACAAATATCCCAAGGTTGTTCTAACGCAGCCTTTCACAGGAATGATCCTTCCTTGACAGCACCTCAACAGTGCTGTGCTTAGTCCATGAGCATTGATCTTCCTTCTACAGACTAAGCCTAACTGAAAAGGTATGTAAGTTAAGTCTCTTATGTATTATTGTTACCTCATGTGTATTTCTATTAAACTCAGAAAAAATATTCAGCACTTAAAATTATTCCCTTGTAATTCGCGTGTTATATACTATCCTTCTGTATATTCGAGGTTAAATTATTATCTTAACCTCAGGCTAAAGTTTAGATCTATTTTATCTCACAAGTCTTTAGTGTCTCGTGTGAGTTTGTAATGAGTACAAGAACTTTAAAACAGCGCAGGAGTTACTCATTTATATCATTTATTATTGGACATTTAACCTATATGCACTTAAGGGGTCATAGAGGTGATAAATTTCTCTAGAGGTCTGAAACTATAAACAATTTTCAAACAGGTATAATTTCTTTAAATTTTAGTTAAATAATTTGAATCTTTTACACATTTTTTTATAAAATAATGGGGCTTCAGAAAAGTATAAAATGTTTAAAATATAATCATAATTTTAAAAATTATAGGCATATGAAAATAAGAAACTTTTCTATAAGAAATATTTATTAAGTTTTACGTCGCGCATGCTATTTTCTAAAAGAATAGGTTTAATTACTAGCTATAAGTTGATTTATAAAGCCAAATGTATTCTTAATACTTTGTAACTACTTTTATATAAATAGAATAATAACTTACATACTTAACTAAATAAAAAATACAGTTTTAAAAAATATTTAAAAAATTGCAATATTTTACAAATATTTTGCAATACAAAAGATATATAATACTAAAATTAGGTAGTGTTTAAAGAGTATGATGCATTGTAAAATTCTATAAAGTTTTATACATCAGAGGCTAACATTTTAGAAAATAGCGTGAGCAAAGCAAAAAATACTTAATATTTATTATAGAATTTTCATATGCTTATGACTTTTAAAATTATTATATTTTAAGCATTTTATACTTTTCTGAAGCCCCATTCTATTTTAAATAATATGTAAAAGATTCGAATCATTTAATTTAAATTTTAAAAGAATTATACCCGTTTGAAAATCGTTTATACACTGGCCTCAAAAAGTTAAGGTACAACCGGGTTTTTGTGTCTAATTTGCAAATGAATGAATGTAGAAACAAAAAATTTGGAGGATATGTGCATTAAAAAGTTTTTTATTGAATGCGTCATAGAAATTTGTATAAGTGTATTGCAAAAACGATTTATAACAAAAAAAGCAATCTCTGCGGAAAAGTCCATTCTTGGAGAAAACAGCACATCACAGTGTTATGTGGTAAAATGGCATAAAAACAATACAAAAATGGGTTCTAATAAGGAATGTGTCCACCCCTAACTTGAATGCCTTGGCGGCATCGATTTCCCATGCTGTTTATTAAGTTGCCGGACACCGGAATAGGAAGCGAAGACCAGACACAGAGTAAGCCTTCTTTCAGCTCATGTAACGACTTTGGAGGAGGATTTAAAGCAGCAACCTCTCTGCCAAGATAGTCCCAAAGATGTTCTATCGGATTCAGGTCTGGAGATCGAGCTGGCCATTCCATTCGTTCCAAACCGTGATCCTCCAGATACTCCTCAACAATCCGAGCTCGGTGAGGTCGTGCATTATCATCCATCAGAATGAAGTCGTTACCAATAGCAGCAGCATATGGGCGGACATATGGATCAAGGATCTCATCCCGATATCTAAGACCAGTTACGGTTCCTCCATGGAACACATGCAAGTCAGTGTGGCCACCGAGCGAGATCCCTGCCAAGACCAGGATTCCACCACCTCTATAACTGTGTCTTTCAACAGTGTTGGATTGATGGTATCTAGTGCGCTGTTCCCTCCAGATCAGTAGACGCCCTGAATCACTCTCCATTGTAAATCTGGACTCGTCTGTGAACAGCACAGAAGCCCATTGTTGCTGCGTCCAAGAAACATGTTCTCTCTTGCCCAGCATAAGCGGTTCCTTCGCTGTCGTCCATTGAAGGGAACGCACACAACTGGTCTTCTTGCATACAGACCTGCATTGTGAAGACGATTTCGCACCGTAGTAGCGGAGATTCTTCTTCCTGATGCTTGAAAGTGGTCTGCAACGAGCTGCGGCACAGTAGTGGTTCTTCTCCTTCGTGCCGAAAGAGCTAGAAAACGGTCTTCTGCAGGTGTTGTAGCTTGTGGTCGGCCTGGAACAGGTCTGGACACAGAATCTTCGGATTGGTATTGATCCCAAAGTCGCTGAACAACACTACGAGACACATTGAGACGTCTAGCAGCATCAGCCTGCGACAATCCCATTTCCATCCATCCAACTGCCCGCCACCTTAACGAATTGGGTAAACGACGTCTCTGAGACATTTTCTAAACTCTATTGACTATTGTCACCGAAACTGCCAACAACTGTTGAAAATCAACACAACTTACACACAAAAGTACGAAAGCTTGATATTTGCATATTTTTCTCTCACTCATAAATATACGTTCTTTTCTATAAAATAACAGTGGTAGCAATCGTTTTTGCATTAATGTTTTTAAAGTTCGTTATTATCATTCATGTAAACTATGCATTTTATTGTTACTGCCATTTTTTTTATGGTGAGCTTCGAAAAACATGTTGTACCTTAACTTTTTGAGGCCAGTGTATTTTCAGACCTCTAGAGAAATTTAACACCCCTGAGACCTCTTAATGTGCTAAAATAAACGTCTCACGCACTTCTCTGCGAGTGTTTTGCCAATGAGAAATATTGCTTAAATGAAGTTGCGATTCTTCTAACTTATATTGATTAAGTAGTTTAAATAAGCACAACGTAACTATTTACGTATATAGTGTATATTTCTACTACATTATATGGATTCTATAAGACAGTCAACAATAGCGAGCTATTTATTTTTTGTAGTTGTCTAATATATTCGAGTAATTTATCTACTAGCGAACATTTTCTCGTCGGCAAAATGATTCTAATTTTTTTAAGTAATCTGTATTAGGTTCGGTTCTAGGAGAGCCCACACCCTTAACGCGAATTATTTTGGTTTGCGATAATTGTGCCATTTTGGTAACCCTACTTTGATAACCTAGATATGGTAAACCTAATTTTCGTATTTTGTCGGCGGGCATTTCGAATTTGATTTTATTGTTAGGTACCGGGCTGGAAGTATGGCTGCGTGTGTGAATGAATATACCTAAGAATTTTTTACTTTGTTAAATGCGAAAAGTAAGAAAGAATTGATCGAATGGTGAATGAAGGAAGGATTGATTGCTTTGAGTTATGAATGTCCTAAATGTAATGAACGAATGGAATTACACGAACGAAAGATTGTTGTTTCGGATGGATTTGAATAGAGATGTTGAAAAAAAGGTGTGAATACGCATGATGATTGTAGAAGTATAACAAAGAATTCGTGGTTTTCCAATAGTAAGTTCGAAATCTTACCAGCCACGCCTAAGGTATGTTTGACCATTACCTCGTAGAATATATTTGGTGGCTCCCCCACGATCATTCGCTTAGAGATGAGACCTTCAAGGCGTTTTTAAAATATGGTGTTACGTTGTACCCTCCACTCGGAAAAGATTAGCAGTAAGAAAGTAAGTGGTGTTTTTATAATTTTTATCTTAAATGTTTAATTTCTGTATCGTTTATAGATATTTTCATTACACATCCTCCATTGTCGTTTTCGATCGGCGCCATCTCGTTCTGGCTTAGCACTCTTTTCTTTTTGCCGCCAAGGGTGTGGGCTCTCTCATTGGATTTAACCCTGTATTATAATGTTATCTGCATGTAACAAACAAAAACATAAACGAACACAATTTAGAATAATAAATATAATTTTTTTTCTTAAGCTGATTTACGTACATTTTATTTAAATTGTTCATACCTGATGATTATTTGTTTTTTGGCTTCCATCACGCTCTGAAGGTACAAAAGGGCTTTTAAGTATAGTGGTGAAGAAAATTAAATAATAATTTACAATCGAGACATAAATAATTGGAATACAAAAGAAATGAACAAACGTTATCGACTGGAAGACAAATTTCTTTCTCGAAAATTGTTATTCGTCTCAATGGAATTTCGCAACGAATTTTTATATATTAAATATAAAACTTACTAAAATACCCTCATGTAACACTCTCATGTTTTTTTAAACACCATGTTTTGTTACAAGTATTTAATTACGTAATCTCAAACACTTAATAAAAGGGGGGGGGAATTAAAGATAACATATTTATTCTAAATGGCGTTTTTAGTATTCCAAAAACAAAATATTACTAGTGTATTTATTTGAATTTTAGTTGATTTACAACAGCGTTTGTGCCCAAATCATGGGCCCTCTTACTCTCTTACAAAACTTATTTTTAAATTGATGGTACACTTTGAACTCGTTATTTAAATATAAGGAAAATTATTTTTCGACAACTGAGAATAAAATTGTGACAGTAACTTGGCATTTAAAATTTCCAACCTCCAGTTTATATGTGGGATCATGTCTTTCTCATGGAAATTCTCTCATTACGAAATATATTTCACTTTAAATTTCACAGAATCCTTTTCTGAAATGTTTCGTATATGAATTCAATGAAAGCATGTATTCGTTTAAGTTTCTCTTTGGCTTATCCCCACGTTTAAGGTCCACGTTTCTGTATTATGTGTTTAATTAGAATTTCTTAAGAAATTATTCTATATGAAAGCGATTCTTGATACTTCGTATCTTCATGAATTTGCTTTTTCGAATATTTATCTTAAATTAATTGCGATTGAACCATTAGTTTTCTTCTCGAATATTGGATTGAGTTATTTGAGTACACGGGAAACATTTATTGTGTTAGGTTCTCTTCAGCAAAATAAATTAAGTGGAGTTGGAAATTTCTCTCTCTATATATATACTGACAATGTTAAATTGGCTGTTTTCGTTGTATCTTTTCTCAAAATCTGTTTTATGCACATGCTTGAAAAATTTCATTTAATTACATTTACATTTTTCGCCATTCAAATGGGCGTGGACCAGTTTCAACAATTGTTTAAAAATATATTTTAAGGGCTTCTAATTTCCCTAGAGGTTAAAGTAAGGTATTTTTAGAAGGGTTAAAATCTATACAATTTGAAATTGTAAAAATCTCAAATTATCAATAAAATCAGATTTTAGCTTTCTAACACCCCCTTAAAATAAAATGTATTATCCAAGTATTGTGCTTCTGATACTTCGATAATTTCATTAACAAAATTAAACGTAATATTTTATACACTTTTATAGTACTTATTGTAGTGAGTGAATAAGTGTTTATTAAAATTGCACTATAACACAACTGGGGCCATTAACCCTCCGTTAGGTGCGTGAATCTCTGAGATGTATACTAAAAATAATTTTGGTTCCGCATCCACACGATGGGAGGGAGGCGCTCTACTTTCTTCTATTTTCTACTTTCTTTATCATTTGCACCAGTGTTAAATTTTAAGGACACGGTCAACCGCTTGAAAATTTGAGTGGCAGGGACGCTTGAATCTGATAGATGCAGCGCGCCCAACAATGTAATTTTTAATGGATCTCTACTATTTCGTAAATGTTCATGTTTTTCTACTATACTAATTGTATAGTTCTCAGTTTTATACTAAAATAACTCCAAACAAGTACTTTGTACAACTTTTTTAAGATGGCTTTTCCGTTGGGATTTGTGACGCATATCAGAGATGCCACGAGAAGACGTCATCTACGAAGAGGGCTCGAGAATAACATGTCTCGTTCATTATGACTCAGAATTGAAGAACTATCTGATGTAGAACGCTTTGTTCTGGTCGCAGAACCAAGAGAAACTGCACCAAGAACTTTAAAGAGGAAGTATGGTCCTCCTTGTCAGGAGAAAAGAAAAGAAGGCTATGAGAATTTCGATGTGCAAAATGCGAAAAATAATGTGCTTTGAATATTGTAAGATACTTTGTGAACACTACAACGAATAATCTCAAAAATGTAAATAGGTGGTGGTGACCGGATAACTAATTACTACCTTTGCAATGTGCTTTTTGTTTGAATTGGAATTTTTGATTATATATATATATCTTAAATATTATTTGAGAAGTGTGTACCAAACATATGAACCTTTGGGAGTCAAATTTGAGCAAAAATATTTTTTATTAAAAAGTGTTTTCAGTGTTAAGTATATTTTTTATAGACATAATTACTTTTGTCTATTGAGATGGTTACCAAAGATGGTTTCGATTTTCTAATGTTTTTTAATTGTTCGATATACGAATTCACACATGAACCTCCTTTTTTGGACAATATTCCTGCTTTCCCCTTCTTTTTTAATACATCATATCACCTTTGCTTTGTACCATTTTTTACCCAAACGGTCATTGAATGCTACACAGGTAAATAGATAATTCAGTCTATCATCTTTAATTTCATTAATAACCCATGACTTTGTTTGGTAGGTAATATGCTATAGTTAATACAAAAATTAAAGAGTTTCAGTTTCAAAAATTGCATCTTATATCAATATTTTAGACACAACATTACATTTTAATGTCAAATATCACCAATAAAATGATAAAATTATCTTCAAACATAAGTATGAGATGATACATCAGAGATATTCAACTCGCCTAATGGAAGGCTAACAATAGAACTCGTAATTTTGAAGTGCAGTCAAATGACAAAAACGACACTTGAGATGGCACCCTATCTCCAATCTAACACAGCATGGCAACGGAAGGACGTCGAGCTAAGTTTTATTTAACATGCATCAATCTTTCTACGCGGTGAATGTTTAGTGTTACTATGCTCAAACCTATGACACACTGACCAAGAGTTATTGGCCATGACTATTAGGATACCGTGCCACCTTGTACATCCTGTAGAAGGCAAATTCTATCTATATGTATGCATAACACCTCGGAGAAAGGTATTATTTATTGTAATTAATGGATTGTTGATCATTTAGCCAAGCATGGAAGTGCAAGGAGAAGATTTTACATTTAGACATTTAAACGATTAACAACAAACACATACACAAATAGCCGATAGTGATTAACACAGTCAGACAGCAGTTACGAATAGCAGCAGCGACCTTTCAAATATTGAAGACAAAGACAAAGATACAAAAGAGAGGGATTTCTAGTACCTTGGAGCTTATACATGAAGCAGCAACAGAAAGTCTTGCAACTGAGTAAATTCTGCGGATGGTGGCTATGAATGGTGGAAAGATATC
This sequence comes from Trichonephila clavipes, assembly GCA_019973935.1. NCBI lineage: Eukaryota > Metazoa > Arthropoda > Arachnida > Araneae > Nephilidae > Trichonephila > Trichonephila clavipes. The sequence goes on along the minus strand of BMAU01018592.1, from coordinate 787,267 downwards.
GCTCGATATATTCTAATGTAGTCTTACTTTTAAAAATTCAAGCTTTCAAGTTTTACGAGATACTATACGGAGGTAAGCTAGTTATTATTTAAGCTCGAGTACTGAAGGTAAGGATCATTGCACTTAAAATGTTATTTAGAAAAATTAAAGGAAATTATATGTATATATATATACATATAATTTCCTTTAATTTATATATATATATATATATATATATGAATATATGTACGCACATATGTATAAAATCAATAATCATTTACCGAATTGTCATAAATTTAAAAAAATCAATACAATAAACAGAAATACAAGGTGTTGCCAAATTTGTCCGACTGATTCAAAGGGGTAATAGTTCATAGCATGAGGTCGACAAATCAACACAGAAAGTGGGGTCGCAAACCCCGTTTAGTTGGTGAAAATTGCGATAATAGTAATCGTCCAAAGGGGGTGATTAGCCAGACGAGTAAAGTGCTTAAGTGAATGTGGGGATTTCGAACGCCATAGAATGTTTGAAGAAAATTACACGTATTTGAATTTTCCACTTTTCCGGGAGTTTTTGTAGAGAGTAGAGGCCACTGAGTACCGGAACGTGTGGTTGATGCATGATGGTGCATTAACACAATATCCAATTCCGGTGCGTAATCTCCTCTATGCTAAATATCCCTTTAGGTAGATTGGAAGATGCAATGTTGTTGTTCAGCCTCTATGCCTCCTGGACCTCAGTCCCTTAGTATTCTTCGTCTGGGGCCACCTAAAACCGCTTGTGTGTGAGACGCCGGTTGCTACAGTGGAAGTCATCGCTTCAGCTGAGGTCGCCAGCACACTTCATTTGTCGGAATGCATTCGACAAACCTTTGCCCGTTGGTGTCGGGTGGCGTATCATCTACATGGTCAAAACGTTCAACAATTCTTGTGACAGTCACTCGCCGCTGCATTGCTGACGTCGAGCTGAGAAGCATCGTTCGTATTGTAAACATGTTTTACGTGTAATAAATGTATTCCTTACATCTTACTGTATTTTTCAATCTCCTCGAAATCCCACAACTTATATAACTGTTTTTGCAAATTAATCTGGCTAAACGTTTTTTGACCCCATTTTCTATGATTATTTGTGGTCCCCATGCTGCTTACTGTTACCTCTCTGAATTTGTTAGTTAAATTCAGCAACATTTTGTATATATAATGACACATCTTTCACCAGTATTGTATTAAAAATTTTAAGCTAACGGTATAATTGTACACTATTAGTTACACTAACCACGACGCTCAAATAAGTAATATTCAATTACTATCATCTTCCTTTCTTGCGCTTTTTTTCAATTTAAATCTATTATTTCGCCGAAAAATATAAGCTTCATGTTTACTTAAATCCATTTAAACTAGGTAAGTGCTTAGAATTTTTACTCTAAATTGAATCATGAGTGAGTATTCTTTGAAATAGATTTGTATGGAAAATTAGCAAGCATTTTAAAGTCAATAATTTAAAATGGGGAATCGAAATGAAATTATAATGTTGACTACATCCCATCATTTACAGCAGAGAAAATATCGAACTGACTGAACGAATACAAAGACAGAAAATTTCAAAGTTTTTACCATAAGAAGATAAGCAAAGAAAAACGTAACAAACTTATATGTGTACTTATGAACATTTTCTTGATGCTCGTGTAAAACAAAATTGCATTTAGTGAAGATCAAATGGAGATTTTTCAGGTACAGAGAGAGAGAGAGAGAATCTTCGGAGTTACCTACATAGATTTTTGGAGTTACATCACACAGTGCCAATGCACACACAATTTCTGAAGGTACATCATTGAAAGACAGTAATTGAATTAAAAGTAGAAATGAAATTTATATACGCATACCACGAGAAACCAATATTGCCTTTATCATAATCTACATTTATATAGAAATTTAAATTTTACATCGGTTAGTTAGATTGTACATCGACAATACAATGAAAATGGAAACTGTATTTTGATATACTGTAAAGTTATAAAGATTTATTATTTTCCTGAGTAATTTTAATACACAAATCATTCGATCACCATTAGTAAATTAATCAATATATCATCATTAAATTATATGAATTTTTATTGATTTCATTATTTATTATGACGCATGCAGTATTAATAAAATTCTTATGAAATAGGCTGCATATCAAATTTATTTTTTTACGGAAAACTAAAACATTATATAAAATATTTTAAAGTATTTTCAATAAATATATTCAACATTAATCAATAAATTTCATTTTATAAAACTGTTAGAAACCGACTGGAACTGGAACTTATAAAAGTAGATTCTTTTTTATGCAAACTAGATAAGAAAATGCAAAACCTTATCCTGCCAGGAAAGGGTTCAAGGAAAAAATAATTCTACGATATATTTCTTTAAAAATGATGTGATTTATATCTGTGTATATATTCATATATAGAAGGCAAGAAAGAGAAATATCTCGGAAATAGAAGTGAGAAAATAAAATGAATAGCTAGTTCCTATTCACAAGAAACTTTAAAATATTTTTCCGAAGAAACTTTTTGAAGTGAGCAGGAAAGGCTTTCCAACTTTTGAATACTTATTAAAATTTCCAACCATTACTCAAACGCTAAGGAAAAGGGCTATAACAACTCACAAATTTAAATTTTTATTATGTTTGAAGATAAACCATTTTAAAGTGTTATAGTTACTATATCGAAAATAAATGGAGTATACAACAAGTTTGCTACTTATATTTGCTTTAAGTATACCCCTAAGCCAATTTGACTGAATTTCTTTTCTTACATTTTATGCATGTATTTATCCTTGTCAATTTGTATCCCCTTGCAAAAGGTATAGATTGCATTGCTTAAAGTTCGTAAGGTAAATGAATTTTTGTTAAGGTATATATCAAATTATTTGTATTTAATTCTAGACAACTTGCTATTGTGCCTTGTACTATTTTGCGGAGTACTGAAAAATAAAATATGAGGTATAGATGATTTTTTTTTACTAGAGTGTGTTTATATGTTCTATCATACATCTGAAATTATTCCAATAGGGTGGCAGATAATCTACATTAATTGCCAAGACATTTTCAGACAAATATTACTTCAGAGAAAATTGTTTTAAAGCATTTCCGCTGTTTTTCGTGTAACATAAAAAAAAGACAGAAAAATAATTTATACCTGAATAAAGATAAATTCACAAATCAATAAAAATATATTTTTTGATACTTAAACAAATATTTATTCAATTAGTTTTATTTCAAAAAGTATCAAGTTATTATTTTCTTTAAAATAAAAAGGTTAAATTTATTTTTTATTTATTCAGTTGATTGTATGTATTTTATTTGGTTGCTTGCTGTTAAATTATTATTCTTATAAAATCAAGCTTTGAATTGAAAGAAATGATAGTATGATTTTTTAAAAATAGATATAGTTTATTTTTAATACTATCAAACATTTATTACGAGAAAAAGTATGAAATGTAATTCTTCTAAATTTAACACTAAAATATTTTAGATTAAAGGTGAAAGAGTTTTGGAAAAATGTGTAATAATGAAGGAAAGTTTGCAAAAAGTATGCAGTTTTTGATTATAAAGCTAACCCAGCATTTTTCGAACTAGGGGGGTGGAGTGTGATAGTGTCTCGAACCCCTAGGAGTGTAATAGCACCTAAGGGGGGCACGAGCATAACGAAAAGACTAAAAAATATTCAAAAAAAAATTATTAACTTATTCCTTTGAAGGAAGCAAAACAAAAAATTCTGACATAATAAAAAAATAATATGCACATTTACCCGACTTATATACTGTTAAATGTATCAGTACTTCTGAATGTATGTGATAGTTTATTTATCAAAACCGAATTAAAAACAATTTTAATAATTAGTACTGACTCACATGGGCCTGTCCTGCAGAGCAAAATTGTTTCAAAGGGAGATCTTTGCACACTCGTCGGATAGGTTGCCCAGACGTTTGCACAGAAGTCCGCCAGATGGCCAGTTGCGATGCATATAAGGTATAGTGCAACAAAAAGACTAGACTATTTTACTATTAACACATGCATTTATAGAAATAGATAGTTGAAAAAATAAATACTTAATTTTATTAAAATGTATTGTGAAATCTATTCCAATTTAAATGTTAGAAAGGAAAATTAACATTATACTTAGACTATTATTTAAAATGTATAGTACTTGCAAGAGACACAAGGAGGAAAGGAGGAGAGCGCGATGGAAATTCAGATTGAAAATTGGGTCACAAATATCGAAAGTTTAAGAAGCATTAACCTAACCAATTCTTCTTTAGTCTGATCCTTATACATACTATGACACATTACAATATGCTGCTGTTTAATTTTAAAGAGCAATAAAATTATTCCTTTTCCCTTAAAAGGAATTACTGAAATGATGCCACTTTCAGATTTTATTCAATTATCTGAAATAATCCATTGTATAAAAACTAAAGATTCTATTTAAGTCACTTACTAATATTTTTAAAGAAACCCATTTGAACATTTTCTGTGTTAATAATGGTTAAAAGGATATAAAATGCAATATATATTGAGATTAAATTAAATTATTATAATTAATAAACACATATCACACACTGCTTAAACTTTTTATCTTATAATATACCAATTATCTGAGTTGAGTTATTCCTCTCTTTTTTTACAACACAATTGAGAGTTCCTATTCATATATTTCAGTTATCTTTATTTTTGTCTTACATAGATAATATATTTTTACACATATATTTTTATTTATTAATTTTTTCATATTATATAATGTGTTTATACTTTTCATCGTAATAATTATTATTATCTTCTTGGTCAAACCTTTTTTTTTCAAATTTTGGATGACAAACGTTGTTACTGCTAAAAGTTATCCTAAATTCGAAAGAATAAAAATTTTCTCAATAGGATGTCTGTTAGGATGTCTACGGGTAGTCCTGACACACATTATCGTATCTAACATTCATTGATTTTTACTTCCTTTCTCATTTGCATAATATCATGATGTAAACATAAATACTCCCTGATACTGCATGCAACAGACCTGTTGCTTTTATAAGTATTTATATACGGTATAAATATCTGCAAAAATAATAATTCAAATTATGTAAGAAAAATGTTTAGAAAATGATTTTACAACTTTACCATTCAAAACACTTTCATGATTTTTCATGGGTAGCAGATCTTCAGTAACACATACAAATATTTTATTACAGGTTAATTATTAAGTCTTTCACCCCTAAGAAAAAATCTTGTTTATAAATATGAAAAATATCTTGAATCGCTTATTAGTATAGTAGGCACAAGAAATATAAATTGATATTTTTGTTTAATTTCACCCATGTAACTTTTCTTCTCAGAACATGATATACAAGATTAGCTATACACGAAAAAAAAAACTTTTGTGATACGTGCTAATACAAAGAAGATAGGAACTTGGGATTCGACAGTAATTCTGTAATTGTCTTATATACACACTGAGACAAATAAGTTTTAAGATTGAATCCATAAAACGAAATTGAAAAAAGAAATTAATTCCTGTTTTGGTTTTTTATTCAAAAAAAAGATCCTCCAGTTTCAATGCACTTGCTATAGTGATTAATTAACGAGTTAAACACCTGCTGTAAATCACATTGGGGCACGGCCTGCAAAGCAGGCGTTGATGCTACTTGTAAGGTCAAAACATCATCAAAATAACACCCTACCAGTTTCATTTTAAAATTTGGGAACAAGGAGTAGACACAGAGTGCTACATCAGGTGAATACGATGTATGGTTAAACACACAGACAGTATTTTTCGTTCTAAAAATCGACGAAAAACACCAACTACGTTCAGTCCGATATTCCGCACGAATGCGTTGAATTCTGGCCTTCAAACGCTTTAAAACAGCTAAGTAGTACTGACCTGTAACTGTTTGTCTAATTGGATCAAACTCTTTGTGGATAATATATCTAGCATCGAAGAATGTAAGAAGCATTGTTTTGATTTTGGATGGAATTTCCTTGATTTTTTGACTTACGGATAATTTCCTGACCTCCATTCCGCACTTTGTCAATTTGTTTCATGGTTATATAGGATACACCAGGTTTTATCATCTGTAATAATGGACTTCAAGTTTGGATCGTTCTCAGCGGCTGAAGTGATATATCTTGCAATGTACACTTCTCATCGATTTTTGCTTAGAGGATAAAATGTGCAGAACAAATTTAGCACACTTTTGTTTTGCTCAAATTTTCATACAGGATGGTTTTAATTGTTTCTTTGTTGATGTTTAAAGAATATGCCATCATTCTTAATGACGCACAGCAATTGTTTGCCACGAAATTTCACATTTTCTCAATAATTTCAAGTGTTCCAGATGAAATTGGTCTTCCATTGGGATGATCATCTTATACCGCATCTCTTTCATCCAAAAAATATTTGTGACACACAAAAACGTTTGTTCTATTTACAAAACAATCACCGTAAACATGTTTGTGAGCTGGTTTGTTTCCGAAGCCCTTTTCCCAAGTTTTGCGCAAAATTTGATTACAGCTCTTTTCTTCCTGTAAAAAAATGAACATGAGAAAAATTCAATTTTGCAATTAACGTTCGTCTTCTCTCTGCTACTTGTGGCCGCGGTAGCCGAGTGGTATAGGTATCGGATCGTGGCTTGCCTGGTCACGAGTTCGATCCCAGTACCACTAAAGACCCGCCGTGTAGGGCAGCGATGCACGTTAAATCTGTCGAGAGCTGAAACGTCCTCCCGTTGGTGTGGTGTGGTAGTTAGGAGAGGGGGGTGCCATCTCAGGTGTCGTCCACGTCACTTGGCCATGATTCAAAATTACGTGGTCCGTCGCCAAAAGCCCTCGTGTAGCTGAACAGTGCGACGTTAATATTAAATCAATCAATCAATCTCTCTGCTACTTAACCAAATCCATCAACTTGTTTGCAGTGTGTCAGCAGATCATGGACTTTATGACACATGCACGTTCACACTCATGGTGTTTTTACAGCCTGCGATCTGGGAGGAGCCTTAAAACGTACATATTTGCTACATTGTGTATATACAAACTAAACAGCCCTATTACATTAGGATTATCCATACCTAAAACATATAACTTCCTTAGAGACAAAATCTCGTCATTCCAGTGACTGATGCTGGAGTATATAAAGAGTCAATGTACTCTTTTAACACTTAAAGTGTTTAATGACATAATAGGCAAAATAGATAATTAATTTCATTTTGGTAAAGGTTTAAAAGTGATTAATCTCGCCTGAGAATATCGACTTCAGAAATGGTCCGATTGTTAAATTGCTCTTGTGCAATATTAAGAGTATTTATCGAAATTTGTGTATGGTCGATGAAGCGGCATGCCCCTAGCCAGATGATCGTCAGTCACGGCAATTAATGGCAGAAAAAAGTGGATACTTATATGCATTGTTCTTCATGAAGAAAAAGGCTATAAGGGCTGGTAAAGCAGAATACAACAGTTGAGATCCAGACAGTGTATCTTAACACATAGCGTGGTATAAACTGTTACGTTTGGGCCTACGCAGATGTGGCCTGAAGTGTGTCCCTTAGCTGATAGCACGTTATTACCAAAAAAGTCAACATTGTACCATAAAAGAATGAAAGAAAGTCACCTAGTCCAAAAAATCACGTTTTCTAATCAATCACAGTGGCATGCAAGTGGGAATATGCCGTTTACCAAAAGCAACCCTAGCCCTTGGGTGCATAGTTGGCTGGATAGAAGTCGATGGTGGAGGTACTGTGGAGTGGACAATGTTTTAATGGAGTACCTTACGGCAACTTGCCTGATGCAACTCCAACAGCACGACTCAAGAAACAATGCAATGCACATCTCTGTATTACCTACGCAGCTGGTACCCACGTCGTGCCCTTGTACTGACGACACGTCATCGCGAAGAATGCTTGAAATGGGCTACAGGTAATCAAAATTAGATAATAGAACAGTATATTAATTTAAACTGGTCCCCTAAACCACGTCTTCTGGTAAATTTACTAGCACTTTATGATGAATTCCCGATTTCCAAAGAAGACCTTGACGCCCAAATGAAAAGTTGGCTGGATACATGCCAGGTGGTATAATGATGATGTGGGCGATGTATTCATGAGTAATATGGACCCATCCTACCTACATAACAATTGTCTACATTATGGCAGATGAGAAGCGTTTCTTTATGGCAATTTATTTTTGCGCCATCCTTACGGGGGATGGCGTTTAGCAACAGGATAATGTGCCTGTCATAAGGATCGAATAGTCAAGGAGAAGTGAAAAACATTTTGGAGAATTGTAAATTATTTCTTGCTTTCCGAATTACCTGACACAAATTCAATTGAACACATTTGGGGTTCTTCCTGGAAACCCGAATTAGTGCTGTCAAGTTACTTTTCGTAACGTGCGAGACTTGCACGGCTAGTTGGTAAATGCCTGATACTAGATATCTCAGCCTTCCTATTTACAGTTAGTTGAGCCAATGACTCATTATTTTTTAGAAGTTTTGGGGACGTTATGCGGTCTTAAATATCTTATTTAACTGGCGAAACAAATAATGAATTTCAAAACAAAAATAATGTATTTAAATACAAATCAAAAAACAAATGATGTATTTCAAGAAAATCTATTTTCAAGAGCATATATAAAACTGTTCGAATTATGTTTGTTTTAGAAGTCAGGAAAAATAATTAATTAAAAGCATTGATTTCCTAGATGTATCAGAAATGATACGACTTATGATACGAAGTGTTTGTACGTAAGATTTTTTTTCATCAATAAATTGTATAGCACTTCTTGATTGCACATAGCAGAAAATCTAAACTTCCTTTCAGAAATACGCTGTCACAATTAGAACTAAAATGTTCCTCACAGAATTTTTTTTTTATTTTTCATACAACATATGAAAATAACACGACATATAAAAAAATATTTAAAAAACACTGCGTCAATTTTCCCTGCATCTTCATTTTACCTCTAAATCGTGGTGTTTCTTTTGATCTACGATAACATTTCAACTGAGTCTTCTTCGGAGCTTCCAATGACTAAGAGCCCAATTTCAACTCAAGTGCTTCTTGCGTCGCCTCTATGTCGTGGAAGGGAATTTTCCCAACGGACCAGAAAGAAATATATTTCCTGGAATTTTTTTCAGGTGATATAACTGTACTTCGCGAAATGGCGGAACAATTTATTTTTTCCTTCTCTTAAATTCCAAATTGTTGTTATTCTTTTTTAAGGCTTTGCATTTCGTGGAATATTATGTTTATAAATTTATGAGTGATTTAGTCTCGGTTTTTAGCTGCATGTTTTTTGGGAATGGGTATTCGGTTTATTCAGGCATTATTTATTGTTTTGGTCTCGAACTGGCAAAACCATTCTTGTATTAAAATACACTCAATTTAACAAATATGCTGGTAACTTTGCACAACATTGTAAGTTAACAGATGAAAACAAAGACATGTTTAACTTCAATAAAGTGCTTTATTTATGTTCCTTTTTTTAGAGTGAGTTACCATAAGTTCTCTAAGTTTATAGAAACTTTTTCATATTTTTAAGATATGAAACACGTATTCAAACTTTAAAATATTGCATAATCCAACATAATCCAATACGTGAAAAATATTTGACTTAAATATTATGACTCGAACAAATGAGACACAAAATAATTTTGAGAAATAGAAAGTTATATGTTTTATGCGTTTATATTTTTATGCATAGAAATAAAAACCGGTAACACGGAAATAACTTCTTAGAATTTGTAAAAGTTTTAAAAAGTAAAACAAATGATTTGCTCATTCTCTAGTTAGCTCAAGGGAAAGCAATTATTATTTTTCATATTTAAGTGTACCGATTGATATTCAGCAAAAATAATTAAATTGAGATAAATTATAATAGGCATATTTCACAATAATGATATCCAATGTACGAAAACCAAATATGTATCTTTCAGTCATTGAATTTAATCCTTTCTGCCAATATTGAAAACATTTTTATGCTAAAATAATTCTGCTCTTTTCATTAAAAAGAAATGGAAAACATTATAGTTACATTTTGGCAAATTTTTCATCATACTCATACCACAAACAGAAACATTATATATACCCTGAAAATATTATTTTTAGTTAAGTAGCTGGCTATATTAATCGAAACGCCTTTGCGAATTTATAATATTGGAAACAGACACTACTTTTAAAATGAAACTTTTACTTTAATAAATCAAAATTTCAAATAATTTGTGTCTTTTGTGTCCGAATTCCTCTTAAAAAAGACAACTAATTAATGATTTCATTCATTTTAATTAGTCGTATTTAAATCACGAATTATTGGGTAAACATTATTTTTAATTTGTAGCCACTTTTAAAATATATTTCTTCCCCCTTAATTATTTGCTTGATATTATCTATTATAAATTATTTTCAGTTTATTTTCTTTCGATGAAAATAATAATTTTTCCTTTTAATTTTTCCTTTTACATTTCATGCAAAAATTAAATATGGTGCATGGAATTTATCTTTTATTAGAAATGATAGTATTAAAACCAAAAAGCATTACTCATGTTTTTGATCACTACTGTTACTTTTAGTTTTCAATTAATATTTTCCTAGAATTATACTGTAATTAATTTTGTATTTTTTGAATTATTTTTTTGATGTCTCAATAAATTGTATGCTTTATATTTAGTTTAAATTTTCTATCATATGTGTTTCAATTCATTATGGCAATTTTTTTAAAGAAAATTAATGAAGACTTAAAAAATTTCTACAATTAACAGATTTAATGAGTTTTTAAGTTTTATGCAAAAATTTTAACTGAAATGAATTTATCCATATTAATTACTTCAAATAACATTGAATATATATATATATATATATATATATATATATATATATATATATATATATATATAAATTAAAACTTTTAAAAAAGGAGGAAATTATGTTTGTTATAAAGCAACTTATTAATCTCAGAGCTTCATAAGAAGATACAGTGGAAGGGGCTTTAATCAAATATTATCCATTTCTTTATTTAAAAGAAATGCTCATTACAGAAAAATCTCCAGTTGCAGAGTGCATGACAGAAAAACGAACAACAAGATTCACAAACAAAATATATTTGAAAAGCACAAAATAGCATTAAAAATACTATCATTCAATCCAAAAGGGCATTATGTGTCAGAACTGAAATAAGTTAATAATAATGTATTGAATATTTATTTAAAATTACTACTAGAATATTGATATTTTTGAGTGTAAATATGTTAAACTCATTATGAATATTAATTCTAATATCATATGTCTTAAATTAATTTTAGAAATTATTGCCAATTTTTAGAATTGTCTATTTTATTATTTTTTTTTTTCTAAAATCTTGTCACAAGTTGGATTCAAAGAAATTCCTTATGTTATACATGCTAATCAATATGTGATTATAATCCCTTTTAAATATGAAATGCATTTAAAAGAGATATATTCTAGAGAAATGAATTCTATGAGTGTTTACCTTAAGTAGCCTCATAACTCGCCTAGATTCATTCAACTTTATATTTAACCAACCAATGTTTGCAGATGTGTCATAACGACACCATTTCGAATAAATTGAGCTGTTGTGACATTCGTCACGACGGTATACTTCCTAGTACCTAGGAAGTAGACGTAAGTAGGAAGTAAACTAATACCTCGGATTCATATATCAGTATTTTCCGTTACATATTACATTTCAGTCTGGTTCCGATTCTCTAAGGGTGAGGGAGTGAGTGATTGAATATTGAAGTGGCCCTATTCAACTACTCGAATGCTTTTGGTGAAGGACCTTATAATTTTGAGCCATGATGAAGTGACGAGGACGACACCTGAGCTGGCCCCCTCCTTTCTTAGCTTCCACACAACGCTAACAAGAGGACGTTTCATTTCGACAGATTTAATGTGCATCACCCCCTCCCCTATACCGCGATACAACAGCGATACTAGGCTCCAACTTATGATACGCCGGCAAAAGATGCGTTACCTTGGCCACTAGGCTACCGTTGCCACAACTCTTAGGAAATAGAAGTAATCAGAAGCCAAATGAGGAAACAATCCCGAAAAGAAATAAAAATATTTCCATAGAACAAGAAATTTGTTTCCTAAATAACATTCCGGAACATTTATGTGCGAGCTTTATAAATAAAACTCTCAATTATTCACTTAAAAACGATAAATGGGCCACACCCAACTTCTAAGTCGAGATAAAAATTATTTTATTAATAGCTATTTGTAATAAATAAAATGGCTAATATCATCCTAATTTAAGAACCACACCGGGGAATATTATCTATTGGTAATAATTGTAAGTTATTAAGAGAAGCTCTAAGTTTCTTATTTTTTATTGCGTATGTAGGAGAAATGTACAACCTCTGAAAGTAAAGTTCTGTGTGAATAATCCTCTTACATTAACGTAGGTGAAATATTAACGAAAGTTACCTTACTGTCCTTCAAAATAATCACCTCCTATAACTATACACCGTTGAGGTCTGCTATACAAATACTGGAAACTTTGCAAGAAGTCTTATTTTGAGATGGCGTTCAAAAGCCTCATCACGTTTCGTCGGTTGATTGATTGATTGATTTAATATTAACGTCGCACTGTTCAGCTACACGAGGGCTTTTGGCGACGGACCACGTAATTTTGAACCATGGTCAAGTGACATGGACGACACCTGAGCTGGCACCCCTCTCCTAACTACCACACCACACCAACGGGAGGACGTTTCAGCTCTCGACAGATTTAACGTGCATCGCTGCCCTACACGGCGGGTCTTTAGTGTTACTGGGATCGAACTCGTGACCAGGCAAGCCACGATCCGATACCTATACCACTCGGCTACCGCGGCCACCACGTTTCGTCGGAGGTCAGAAATATCGTCTAATCTATTTCTTTTCAAAATGAGTTTGAGTGATTGGAATAGGAAAAAAACTGGTGGATTGTGTGTGAGATCTGGCAAGTGTGGCTGGCGGATATTCAATTTGCGTTACCCCCTTTTTTTACCAGGAACTGTTTGGCGATATTGGCTGTTTGAGGGTGAACATTGTCTTGAACAAAAAATCATGAACCTTGTTGTGCGTACTCGGGTACTCTGTGTAAACTTTTCATGAAACGGGTCAAAAGTTTAATGTGCCTTGCAGCATTCATCATCCAGCTATAATGCACACGGTTAATCGACGATCTTTCGCGATTATTTTATTCAATTTCGCATTGTTTTCATCACTGACGGAGGTCGCCGCTTTTTCGCTATGGGAGTTGTCAGAAACACTTTCCCGGCCTTCTCGAAAGCGAAAAAATTATGGAAAGTGCTTGACCTTCATAAATACATACCAACCTTGATTTCTGTCGGTGTGTCTTTCCAAAATTAAAACAAAATTTTAATTTGATGTTTTCTTCGTTTGTTATCCTGTTCTGAGTTAAGAACCAACGAATTAAACAAGAACTTTGTAAAACAATTCCTGTACGGACTTGTTGATACGGAACATAAAGGACACTCAACTGAACAAGGGGGGGGCAGATGGTCAACATCTGTTACTATGCATGTACAGAGTTTTGCTTCGCCAGTGTAGCCTGATCGGCATTTCTGACTTCATTCACGAAACTTTATTACCACAGGTTGAATTTTGAAAGCAGCAGGACTAAGTAATTGTTAATTAGATTTCAATAACTCGTAATAGAACTCCAAAAATTAAATGTCTTAAACAATGATTGTTTATGTGTGTGTTTGTTACAAATAGGAAAATTGGATACATTTTAGTTGAAATAGTTGATTGAATTTTGAGATTGTAACCTTTAAATAGCTATCAAGTGAAAACATTTAAAAATTTAATTTAATATTTTGACATATTCAAAATTAAAAAGTTTCTAACATATCTAGAACATGATTTCATTCCTTAAAAAGTCTATACTTCTGATTTTCGAAATATCCTATTCTGATGTACCTTTGATTTTCATTCATAATCACTGATCCTTTAATATTAAAAAATATACGTATTTTTCACACAGATCTTAAGACCTTATGTAAGAGGTGCACAAAAGATGAAAGTTATGTTATTTACCAATATCTAAGTGAGCATAGATTAAACGCCGAGCAAATGTTATAGTTTTTTTAAAGCATTTATGTTACTGTTTTACACGAGATAGAAGAAATAAATCACACGCAATTTAAAAGGATTACATATTGAAAAATTATAGTAATTTTACACGAATCTAATAAAGGGTGTTTTTTAGAGGTATAGATCTTTAAATTGCAATAAAACAACGATGTATTATTCGATTGACATGATTTTTTTTTTATTCGAAAGATAATCTTGTGGCGTTACATTTTAAATAATCAAGCAAGGCGTAGATTCGTTGAATGGGCCCAAAACGAGATTGCCGTTGTTCCCGATTTTCATAAGCGAATTTTGTTTAGCGATGAAGCGCACTTCTGGTTGAATGGCTACGTCAACAAACAAAACTGCCGCATTTGGAGTGAAGCTAATCCACAAGTGTATGTCGAAACACCGGTACATCCAGAAAAACTGACTGTTTGGTGCGCTTTATAGGCTGGTGGAATCATTGGTCCGTACTTCTTCAAAAACGATGAAGGCCACAACATTACAGTCAATGGTGATCGGTAGAGAGCCATGATTACTAACTTTTTCATTCCTGAATTGAACAATCATGATTTCCAGGAGCTGTGGTTCCAAACAAGACAGCGCAACATGTCACACAGCTCGTGCCACAATCGATTTATTGAAAGACACGTTTGGTGACCGCCTAATTTCACGTTTTGAACCTGTGAATTGGCCTCCAAGATCTTGTGATTTAACACCGCTAGACTATTTTCTGTGAGGCTATGTAAAGTCATTGGTCTATGCGGATAAGCCACAAACGCTTGACCATTTGGATGACAACATTCGCCGTGTTATGGCCGATATACGGCCACAAATGTTGGAAAAAGTCATCGAAAATTGGACGTCCAGATCGAACTACATCCGAGCCAGCCGTGGCAGTCATATGCCAGATATCATATTTAAAACCTAATGTCACGATTGATTGATTGATTGATTGAATATTAACGTCGCACTGTTCAGCTACACGAGGGCTTTTGGCGACGGACCACATAATTTTGAACCATGGTCAAGTGACGTGGACGACACCTGAGCTGGCACCCCCCTCTCCTAACTACCACACCACACCAACGGGAGGACGTTTCAGCTCTCGACAGATTTAACGTGCATCGCTGCCCTACACGGCGGGTCTTTAGTGGTACTGGGCTCGAACCCGTGACAAAGCAAGCCACGGTCCGATACCTATACCACTCGGCTACCGCGGCCACAACCTAATGTCACAAGATTATCTTTGGAATAAAAAAAATCATGTAAATCGAATAATACATCGTTGTTTTATTGCAATTTAAAGTTCTATACCTCTAAAAAAACACCCTTTACTTTGTTAACTATGGAGTATGCATAAATTTATGACAGTTAAAACAAATAGGAATTAAATAAAAAAAATCTTTGGCAAAAATAAATAATGCTCTATTTAATTTACTTGTGTTGCAATTTTATTGAAAGATAATGACTATTAATGTCCATATAAAATCTTCAACTAAAATTATACGAAAAAAAAGTTTTTTCGAATAAAAATTGAATACGAGAAGGCGTATCCTAAAGTTTTAATTAATACTGAAATAGTCTAGGTGAAAAAATTTTATTCGTTAATTTTAAAATTTCACCAAATAAAGTTAAAGAACTTCCGTAACGTGTTTATTGACCTTTCTAAATTTGAATTCTTTTTGTTTTCAATGGCAAGGCACATGCAAAGTATAAGAGTACAAAAGAACTAGTAATTAACAAAGTACAAATGTAGAAGTAACCAAAGCACCTGCTCCTCACTAGAACACTGTTTCAAATTCACCAAAAAGAAATGCACATCGAGGAAGGCAGTCCTTATTTACTGAATTTGTCGATTTACAAATATAGCAAAAAAGATTCGAAACAATTCCAATGATATGGAGATATTTCGCCAATTAACCATGTCCAGTCATGATACAGACCAAGCAGTTCCGACGTGGATTGCTGGGGATTGCTAAGAGATCCATTATATTGTAAGCCTTTAATTTATATATATAATAGCCCGTGGTCAAATGTCATTCAATAAACAACAATAATTATTCTATGGGTAATATAACTTATTTCCTGTGCATAGGCACTCTTCTAGTGAATACATTATATAGTTACCTGCATATGTATGTAAAAAACAGCACTGGGAAGGATTCCCGCTTGAAGGTGCATACCAGATTTTGAGCAATTTAATTAATCATCTAAGTGGCTTCCGTTCCTCCACCAGATGAAAGACGTACAAGTATTCTGTCTGGCAACCCCATCTAGCAATTGCAACATTTACAAAATCATATTAATTATTATTGGTTACAATCTTGAATTTCGAATTTGTGACCTTTTTTCTATGATCCGATTGATATTTAGCCTGATAGAATTAATAGATTTATAGATTATTATGAATAACTAGAGACTTGTTAAATAGCACATGTATGTATTTATATGAATATACATATCTATTAATATACGTATGGAATATTTTATGATTAACAAAAAATGCACCAACACCTTATTACAATACTGAATTAAATGATGTATTACCACAATTTTAAAGTCATTTTTAAAAACTGTAAAATTTCCATTTTATATGCATGTAAAAGCCTCAAACTGAAATATTGTACCATTGGTGCACGTTTGAGCAAAGATATGCTTAAAAATACTCCTTTTACCAAATTTGAAAAAAAGTATCAAAACAAAAATTCGATCAAACCTTAACGATTCCTTTTTTTTTTTTTAGTTTTGTTTACTATGGAATGTATATGATGCTTTTGGCATTTACGACTATAAACTTTAACAAAAGTTTCCAAGTTTATCCTTAAATAGACAAGGAAAAAAGAAAAATTGCAGTGCAACTATAGATCTCTTTGCAAGAAATGGAAGGAAGGAAGGGAAAAAAACGTCAGATGTTTACGATTTTGGAGGTTGTTCCCCAGCCGTCTTCTTCTCAGGTCGTAAATTTTCTTTTTATTGTTTAAGATTATGCGCTCCCATTTTGATCATTCAGTCAGTTTAAGACTGAACCGCTGGATTACTTTCAGGATTCTGTACTGCTGGATTACTTTCAGTATAAATCGTGCACTGAAGGAATAAAAAATGTTATAGCCGCTTTGCATAGGTTCCATTTTACTTTGAATCGTATACAAAGTTTAAAATACTCTATATATTACGGGAACAGATCATAAAAGTTATTCGAGCTATCACATAGCGTCATCTATTTTAAAACGGGTAGAAATGTATGTCTGGAAGTTAAAATAGATTGGCTCGAGACAGAGACTGCTATAAAAATAATTATTGTTTACAAATTTTGAATTTAGTTACTTTTTTTAATAACTTGCCCTTTGATTTTATTATACTACCTTGTTTATTTTTGCTGAAGTCTTCGGATCTAACGTAAAATTTTAATACATACATACACACACACATATATATATATATAATTTTAAAAATTCATTTTACTCCTATGCTCTTAAAACCACAAATGTAATTTTCAGTAATGAACATACGATTACGATTATAATATAATTTAGTACAACGTGTTTATATACATTAAATAAAATTTGAATAAATCTTCAATAATTTGAACTGAATGGATTTCACTTTGTATGTAATGATAAACAAAAATTTTAAAAACATAACGAAGAATCTATTTTCTTTAAAAAGGATTAAGAGATTACAATAATAAGTAAAAAAAAACTCCTCTTTACACCTACCGTACAATTGCAAAAATAGTTACAGGTACATGTGAATTGAACTCGAAATCGTAAAATTTAAAAATATGATATTGACACAAATAAGTTGTCAATATATATCAAGAGATCTTGATACAAGTTCATTAATTAACATAAACTGTAAATGTAACAAGAGAAACAGACTCATCAATCTTATATTACGTTTAAATACTAAGCATCCAATGAAATAATTGTAATATAGCCCATTTAACTCCTTTGTTTTTTAGTATATCAATGCAGTTTATTTTTCACATATTATTTAATTATAAAAAAATAATAATTACTAATAATTGTATTGAATAAAATTTAAAAAAAAAAAACTTTCCCTGAATTTGAAATAATGTACAGGTTTTATATATTCTGCGCACTAGGGTTTGAATTTGTACATATAGAGTGGTATATAATGTGTTATATTTTCATAATTGCATAACACTTTTCCAAACATATAAATTTTTACAGCATTACAAATGTAGATACAAATGCTGAACATAATAATGGCAACACCAATTGAAAAACAAACTTAAAAGAAATATGCAATATTTTAGAATGATGTAGGCTTCGCTTTACTTTATCCAATACTATAAATTAGTAGCTATTTTTATTATAAAGCATAGGCTTTGTGTGATGATATTTTATAATATAAAACTTGAAAGTTTGCTGCATGATTGTCGGTGCTCTTTCAGTAGGGCTGCTGAGTCTAATACAGCTAAAAGTGTGTGTACTGTAAGGAGATCTCTCTAAAATTAAGGTAAGATAAAAAAAACATGTTCTGCTTCAAAACGTAGAAAATATGAACAAGAAAGCAAATTATTATTAAACATAAAGTAGAACAGGGGTCGACAAACCTTTAGCTGCAGTATTCCAAAACAATGTACTCCTATGACAGTGTACCACACAGTAGGACACTTTTGAAATAACTCAAATCCCCCGATAATGCGAACATAATTAGAGTATAAAAATAAATAATATAGCAAATTGCAGTTTTATTATATATTAATTTCGTATCGTTTAAAGATATTTCTTAATATAAAAATAAATAGCATTGTAAGGAACCGCTGCCTGCACCTGGCAACAGGTCGAACGAGAGACGATAGAGAGGGAAGGATCTGGCAACGAGAGGAGAAGAGGTCGGAACGGAGAAGAGAGGGGTGGCGAAGAAAAACCGGGTCGTGAAAAGTAGACACGGCTGGACGATGTATCTTAATCTTGTAACATCTCAATATATTCTTTATTTTAAGAAATGTCCCATAGAAGGTGTGGAATAAACAGTGGGACAAAACCCTGTCTGCAATTATTTTCAATTCACAATGCGAACACGATCAGAAAAGAACCCACGAGTTTACACTGGTGTCAGAAGTGGGATGCAATGGAGCAAAAGTTAAAGGAACAAAATATTTCAAATTGTTCGGTGTTCGTACTACAAAGTTGTGAACAAGGTCTAGTGGACATTCAGTTTGAAAGAAAATTTTTAAGATAGAAACGGAATCCTGCGGTGTATTTTCAAGTTGATGACCACGTGGATCCCGGGAATTCTCTTGCAGCAGTTTCAAGTGAAAAAATCATGATCTTCATACAGAAATTTGCTATCATCTGCCGAGTTGGGCTATGGAATAAACAGATGCCGTATTTTTCTTCAGTTTCTGATGAATGGAGTCGTGATCTGAAAAGTGTTCAAGTACAGAAACAGCGTTCATGTCGAGGTAAGTGGCTATTGTTCCCCTAAGTTAAAATATTGTGTGAATATTTAAAAGAGTAATGGGATGCAGTCATATTTAATTTGTTTTTTCAAAATAAAATAGAAAAAGCAGATATATCTGAAAAAGATAATTTCATTGGTTTATTGCAATGTTCTATGTTGTTGGATTATTGTGTAGATGAAATAAGAAAATTGTGTACTTATTTTACCTGAAATGATAGGGTATCATTTTAAATGTTGTAAAATATGGTATTTAGAGTTCTAGTGTTAAACTATAATTTCTTTTTATCATCATTCTTTACTGTTTTGAAGTTGTCTCAAAAATTAAAATCTGGGTATAGAAAGTGTTTTGCATAACAATTCAGTTTGCAGAATTAAAAAAAAAAGAATTAGATTAATTTATCTTGAAATAATGGTTGCGAAAAATGTATGTTTGAGTGGGTGAAAAATATCCATTAAAAAATGTGTATATGTATTTCAAGTAGACGGACTTCCTGTTAAAATGTTGTAAATAAGAGATTTTGTAGGTTATTTATGACTCAGAATATGGCATGTTTTTTTTTTGAATATTATATGATAGTTTTTCATTTTAAGTAAAAGTGGTGCAATTTGTCAGTTAGTTTATAGTTTAATGCAATCTGAGGTTATTTCCTTTGCTCGTAATTTAGGATGTATATGTATATTGGTTTTTTGTTTCCTGCATAAGATTCTTCTTTTAATTAAAAAAAAAGAAACTAAGAGTAGATTTATGATTTGAGAAAATTCTATAGTAATGTAGCTAAAGTATGTTTTTTTTTTTTTTTTTTTTTTTATTTTGAAAAAGGTTCTGCGTTCTGATTAGTAACAAATAACTGTGTCTCATATAAGTTTTATTGTAAACATATTTCGTATTGTGTTTCTGGAATTTAAGTACTCTTAGAAAAAACGAGTAGAATTTTTCTTGCTTGTTAAATATATAGTACGAGGTCATTTAAGTGTTTGTAGTTAAATTTGTCAGAAGGTAATTTAGCATTAGGTTTAGCTTGATTAAAAATGGCATTTCTCATTAGAAGTAAAAAAGTTGACTTAATTCAATTAGCGCGGGACTTAGATGAGTCACCTGATCCGTCTATGTCTAAAATTGTTTTAAGGAATTTAATAATCTCTAGTAAATATTACAAGGAGGAAGAGGCAAAAGAGTTATTGGAAGTTATTACAGCTGAAAGGTTAGAGACAGAACAGCAGCAAAAACTAGAACAACAAGAACAGTTATCAATTGAAAAATTACGCTTGGAAATAGAATTAACTAGGAACGCTAATCAGAGTGCTACTCAAAATAATGGTCAAACCTCACGTGTAAAATCTTTAGATGAAATAGTTAAAATGGTTAGGCTGTTAACTGTAAAGGTACCCAATAAATCAGACGGGTGGGACTATTTCTTTTCTAGTCTTGAAAAGGCTTTTGCTAGTGAAATGGTTAGCGACGAGTTAAAACCGAAGGTTTTGTTATGCATGTTAGAAGACAAAGTGTCAAACTTATTAGTTAACCTAGGCGAAGAAGAATTAAAAGATTACGAATCTTTAAAACAGGTTGTGCTCAAGGAGTATGAACCCTCACCCCCCAAAAATATGTTTAGAAATTTTAGAAAGGCCAAACGTAACTCTGACGAAACTTTCTCTCAGTTCGCGTCCCGTTTAACATCGATGTGGTTATACTACTGTCGCGAATCCTCGTTCCGAGCCTTCGCAATTTGTCTGAAATTATTATTTTGTAGTGATTAGTTGCAGTTGTGTGGCAACGCAGTTTGTCTCGCGAGAAGCCACGAGAAATGCCATTTTGAGTTAGTTAGTAAATAAAGCTTCTATCTATCCACTACGGTCGGCTCGCTCGTTACTTTAAATGTGGTTTTACTTCTTGGAATTTTTACCTGAACTTGTTACTATATTGAATTCTAGGAACATCTCACGACTGCTCTCTGCCCGATGTGAATTGAGGTAAGCTTGACTATTTTCTTAATCGAAGTTAAGCCTAAGATTTAATTATTGACATAATTAAATGGCATCCCTGCCGGGATCAGAGAGCGTGAGAGTTTAAGAATATTTGAAATTTAGAAATTTTTGTGAATCAATAATATAAATTAATAATGACTGAAGACGCAGGAATTGTTACAAAAAAGAAACGAGCCGTACTAAGAACCGCTGTAACAAAATGCATTTCGCAGTTAGAAAAAGAATTACAAAAACTGAACCGGATGATATAGCAGTCGAAGAATTGTTAGAACATTTAGAACAAAAGTTTGAATGTTTAAAGATTGTAGATAAAGAATGTGAACCCCTGTACTCACCTACAGAGATCGATAAAGAAATAGAAGCCGTAGAACAATATTTTGATAAAATCGTAACTTGGCGATTTCGAGCCAAGAAACAACTAGGAAAAAATAATAAATTTAAGTCAGATTCTGACTCATGCAAAACAACTGAAGAATCAAAATTAATAGAACCAATGAAGGTAAAACTACCAAAATTAATTATTCCCAAATTTTATGGTGAAATTAATCAATGGCTCTCATTTTGGAACTCTTTTAAAACCGCAATTCATGACAATAATTCTCTAAATTCGATTGACAAATTTACCTATTTAAAGGGTTTGTTAGGTTCTTCTGCTTTAGCGACAGTGGAAGGTTTTGCCATCACGGCAGAAAATTATGCGAAAGCTGTAGAAATATTAAAAGATCGATTTGGAAGAAAAGGTGCTATAATCAACTCTCATATGCAAAAATTATTGAGTGTAACTCCGTTAAAACGTTCGGATGATACTAAAGTATTGCGCCAATTTTTTGATATGTGTCAAACGCAAATAAGAAGTTTAGAGTCTTTAGATGTTTCATTTGAAAGTTTTAGTAATGTACTCTGTCCATTAATTTTAAATTGCTTACCCTCTGATTTAGTTCTCGAATTCAATAAAGAAACAGACGGCTCAGAGTATAAACTTGACGAATTATTGAAATTTTTGAATAAACAAATTAGCGCTAGAGAAAGAACTGAATCTTCAATTTCAACCCAATACATTCTGCACAGTCAAAAAATCCAACCTAGCTTCAACCGATTCAAATCTGAAAATTATAAACATAACTCACAAAAATTAATTCATCGTTTCGAAAGCAACCCTTCCCTGCTCCAACTGCGGCGAATTTTATTGCAAGTTCAAATGAGAAAAATGCGAATGAATCATGCCTTTTCTGTAAACACGAGTCACACCAAACCGCGATTTGTCCTTGGGCGAAACAGAAACCTTTAAATGAACGAAAAGATATTTTGATGAAACTGGGTGCTTGTTTTAAATGTCTCCGAATTGCTCGTCATCTATCTCGAGATTGTAAAGTGAAATTAAACAATTTATGTTCTTTATGTGGAAAAAGACACCACGATATATTATGTTTTTCTAGTGATGACTCATCAAAAGAAAATAATGAAAAAAAAACTTAACTGATGAAAATACTATACTTTCCAATAATTCTAAATCAAAAGAAGTATTTTTGCAAACATTAATTGTGTGTATAAAAGGGGAAAAAGTAAGAACAATTCTCGATACCGGAAGTCAGAAGAGTTACGTAACTAAATTTATTGCCGAACAACTAAATTTAAAATGCGTGGGACAGGAAACAACAGTTCATGGACTCTTTGGGGGAATAGAACGTAATGAAAAACACAAAAATATGTTGTGACCTTGAGTGATGTTTTTAATTCCTATTTCTGCGAAGTAGAAGTAATGGATCAAAAAAGAATATGTACACCCATCCCAAAATTAAAGGATTCGGAATTGATTAATGAATTGAAGGAATATGGAATTTTCGTCAGTGACGCTTCCGTGAATGAGAATTGTTGCTTGTTTGAAAGGGAACCAAATGAAATACATATGTTATTAGGGGCAGACATAATAGGAAATTTGCTAATAGGAGACGAGGTCAAACATTTAAAGGGAGGATTAGTGGCTGTAAACACACATTTGGGCTGGACAGTTATGGGAAAAATGAAAATGGAAAAGGAAAGGCATTCCAATGTGCTTTTGTCTTTACATGTTAATGACAACTGTATCAAAGATCTTTGGAGTTTAGATGTTCTCGGAATTAAAGATCCTTTTGAGAAAAAGACTAGAATTGAATTAGAAGAGGCTGCTAAAGATCATTTTGCAAGACATGTCACAAGAGATACAGATGGGAGATATGTTGTTAGTTTACCTTGGATTCAAGGTCATCCATTTCTATCAAACTGTAGAAACTTGGCTGAAAGAAGATTGAAAAATTGTGTTAGATCCTTAGAACGTAGCAAGAATTTAGGAAAATATGAAGCAGTTTTTCACAGTTGGCAGAACGAAGATATTATTGAAGAAGTTCAGAACGTTGCAGATAAGAAGAATGAACACTATCTACCGCACCATCCTGTATATAAAGATAATTCCACTACCAAAATTAGACCGGTGTTTGATGGATCGGCGAAAGAAAAGAATTCTTCTTCGATAAATGAATGTCTCGAAAAAGGACCAAATATGGTAGAACTAATTCCAACAATCGTCAATAAATTTCGGCTCCGCAAGTTTGGCATAACAGCAGATATTGAGAAAGCCTTTTTGCAGATAGGTCTTCAAGAAAAGGATAGACCTTTTCTGAGATTTTTGTGGTGGGAGAATGGCGATAAGGAGAAAACCAAGATTTATCAACATAAGAGAGTTGTGTTCGGGATCACTAGCAGTCCTTTTCTTCTTGGAGCGACTCTGGAATATCATTTGAAACAGGTCTCAGGGCATCTGCAACTTACAGCGCAGAAGTTATTAGAATCGTTTTATGTGGATAACTGTTTGACGAGTGTAGATAATGCAGAAGACATAGAAAGATTTATGCTTGAATCTAAAGAAATTTTGAGCCTCGCCAAATTCAACCTACGTGGTTGGGTGCATACAGGTGTTTCTGAAGCAGAAAAAGGTACTCTATTGGAAGAAGAGAAGAAAGTTCCTGTTTTGGGTTTAATTTGGAAGCCTGACAAAGACACATTATCTGTTAATTGGGAAGAAAACTCGAAAATCAATGAAATTCCAGTAACGAAACGCAAAATACTCTCAGCTGTGCACCGTATCTTTGACCCAATCGGGTTCACTTGTCCTGTTACTTTAGAACCAAAAATATTATTGCAAGAATGTTGAAAATTGGGAGTTTCTTGGGACACAGAATTACCTTTATCAATATCAAGAAAATTCGAAAGATGGAAGGAACATTTAAAATGCTTAAATAATTTAGAAATTCCTAGATGCATATCTAAGGAACTTTCCCCTAACAGTGATTTATCACTGCATGTATTTTGCGATGCAAGTAAGGCCGCCTACGCGAGTTGTGTATTTTTAAGAACTGAAGTTGGTGGAGCAATAACATGTCAACTTGTACAAGCCCGTGCTAGAGTTGCCTCAATAAAACCAATCACTATACCAAGATTAGAGCTTCTTGCATGTACTATTGGATCTAGACTCATAAATACTACGAAGATTGATTTAGGACTGGAGAATGTACCTATTTATTGCTGGTCGGACTCTGTAAATGCTCTTTATTGGATAAAGCGCAAAGAAAATTGGGGCACCTTTGTGAACAACAGGGTACAAGAAATACGTCGATTGACCAACCCCGAAGATTGGAAACATATTCCAGGGATTCTGAATCCAGCTGACCTCCCTTCTAGAGGATGTGGTGTAGTAGAACTTATTGCATCGTTATGGTGGGAGGGTCCAAGTTGGCTGAACAAACCTCGTGAAGAATGGCCATTATCTGAAGCATGCCCGGATCGTGCAACAATTGATTCGGAAAGAAAGAGAACTGTTGCTTCTACAATCAATCATGAACCAAAAGAAATGGATTATCTTTCTGAAATTTCATCGTTTAAGAAGATAATAAGAGTCACAGCATGGATTTATCGATTTTACCATAATCTTAGAAAACAAAGGAATGACAGAGACTTTGGAGAATTAATCACTCAAGAAACGGACGCAGCTGAAAGAAAGGTATTGAAAATAGTACAAAAACAAAGCTTTTCAAACGATACTAAATCATTAGTATCACAAATGCAAACTCTAGTAGATTCGGATGGAATAATCAGAATAAAATCGAAGATAATAATGAGAAAAGACGTTGAATCCATACGCTATCCTATAGTTCTTCCTTCCCGACATCCTATTGTGACGAAGTTGATTATACAAAAGCATATAGAACTTTTACATGCTGGAGTACAAACAGTGATGTCTGCGTTGCGTGAAAATTATTGGATTTTAAAAAGCAGAAAAACTGTCAGGAGAGTGTTGAGTGAATGCATCATCTGCAAAAGATTCACTGTTAGACCTCTCACAACACTTAGTCCACCACTACCTGAGGATAGAGTTAGAGAAGCACAGATTTTTGAAATAACTGGCGTGGACCTATGCGGACCACTTTTTCTAAGAGATCGGACAAAATCCTGGATTGTGCTGTTCACTTGTGCAGTTTTTCGCGCAGTACATATGGAACTCGTTACCTCTTTGTCTACCGAGAGCTTCATACTCGCTCTCAGAAGATTTATTTCACGTAGAGGTCGTCCTTTCACTATTTATTCAGATAATGGAAAGAATTTGGTTGGAACATCTAATGAACTTAAGAGCATTGATTGGAAGAAAGTGAAAGATTATGGGAGTTTAAAGAAGATTAATTGGAAATTGAACCCACCTTCCTCACCTTGGTGGGGGGGTTTTTGGGAACGGCTTATAGGAATGCTAAAAATTATTCTCAGAAGAGTCCTAGGAAAAGCTTGCCTAACTTACGAAGAACTTTATACTGTAGTATGCGACTCTGAAAGTGTGATCAATTCTAGACCATTGACTTATTTGTCAGAAGATCAGGAGGACCTTGTTGCTCTCACACCAGCAATGTTCTTACAAGAAATAAAAGAGAATGGAGTCCCGGATTTAGATCTTATCGATTCGCAGAGAATGAATCGTAGATTTTTTTATCGTCAGAGGATAAGACAAGAATTGAGGAAACGCTTTCGTCTGGAATATCTAGGCCAGTTGAAGAGTTTTTCTAAATCTCGGAAGGAGGACGTTATCAAGGAAGGAGATATTGTATATTATTGCTTCCACCAGAGGTTTTGGATATGTTGGGAGGAGCCCAGAGTGAAGAGAATTCACTGGCTCAAAGCTCTCAGGACCAGAGGGTTGACTCAGGAAATGTAGATGAAACCGAGGTTTCATTGGGTATTCTGCCAGAGAAAGCACAGGAGCACATTGAGGATTCTCAAAGGAATATTACTTCATGTCGGAATGAAATGGGAACATTGGGTACTAAGGATGAGGAGGTGACCGCTGAGATGGATAAAGGAATCATGGTGGCTGATAGTTTTCGTTCCGAACAGGAGTGTTGTGCCGAGTTAGCATTGGTTTGGAAGCAGGCTAAGGAAGGCAAAGGAAACTACTATGAAGTAGATGGATATCTATTTCATAGAGATAAAATACTCGGGGAGAGTATTGGGCAACTGGTAATTCCGAAGTGCAGAAGAATGGAGGTGTTGAAACTAGCGCATACTTCCGTGTTCAGTAGTCACATGGGTCCCAAGAAGACGCTTGAACGAATAAAGTATTCTTTCTTTTGGGAGGGTCTAAGGTCCAATGTGAAGAAATTTTGTGAGTCATGTAAAGAATGTCAGCTCACTCGATCGGTTAGTATTAAAAACCGATCACCCATTACACCTGTGGCAAGGCCTGAATTGCCATTTCAGGTGGTGAATATGGATCTGATAGGTCCAATTGACCCGCCAAGCTCAAAGGAACATACATATATTTTATGTCTGGTTGATCAGCACACTAGGTGGGGCGAGTCTATGCCGGTGACTAGTCTCAGGGCGAAGGTAACCTGTGAAGTTTTGTTAAACATATTTTCGAGAACCGAGATTTACCTTTTGTTAAAAGGGGAAGGTTTTGTAGAAAAGAATAGCGCAGTATCGAAGGATCTGGCAACGAGAGGAGAAGAGGTCGGAACGGAGAAGAGAGGGGTGGCGAAGAAAAACCGGGTCGTGAAAAGTAGACACGGCTGGACGATGTATCTTAATCTTGTAACATCTCAATATATTCTTTATTTTAAGAAATGTCCCATAGAAGGTGTGGAATAAACAGTGGGACAAAACCCTGTCTGCGATTATTTTCAATTCACAATGTGAACACGATCAGAAAAGAACCCACGAGTTTACAAGCATAAAAAATAATTATTTCATCAAAATAATAATAAAAAATAAATAAAATTGGATATATATATTACCTCTTTTTAAACATATGTTAAAATAAGAAATATAAACAAAATAAAATATAAGTTTCTGTCTTCATTATGTTTAAAGAAAAGTAGAACTAAAAATTTTAATTTGAACGATTGTTTGCATCGGTTTACTTTAGTACCGCAATATCAGAGGCGTAATTTGTGACTTTGAATGTGGCACGATTCTAAGCATTCAGTTGTTACACAATTTATTTGCAGACTCGAAATATTTTTCAAGCGAAGAAAGATTTTTTACTTAGATATGTAGAACCACAAAAGCGGAAGGAAGAATACATGCAATTTTCTCGCTGCAAACAAAAAATTCTCTCCAGTGATGACATTAAGTAATGTTCAAAATAACTGTAAATTTATCTTTAGAATTATCCTTTGGTTTTTTTTAGTAATTCTATAAATGTTCATAATTCTGAAGATGCTTGTCCAATAAAGTTCACTAAAAATTCATCAACTGCCATCCTCCCCAGAACTGACACATTTTTAGAGTAGTGCAAAGGGCTAGTGAGAATTGTATAGCATGCTACATGTGACACGAATGCCATTGGTTGTCAACTCCAAGTTGCGAGTGAGAAATGGCATGTACTATTGGCCAAGTACGCAAATCTATGGTTAAGTAAATTTTAGATTTACACATCGGACAAAAATGTTCCCATTTCTAGCAAAACAGTTTGTTGGGAACTTCAAAAACTAAATTTTGTTACCATGTTGCAAAACTCAAATAGTCCATTATTAATACTCATACACGGGAAAGAACATCAAATCTTGAACACTTCATAACTGGAAAAATGAAATTAGTTTCAATGAATCGTGTGATTTTATTTATCACCACAGGAACAATGTATGTTTGAGAACCCTTCACAAAATTATTTCATCATGACAGCTTAAGTTCAACTGCAAAATATGAAGGGAATTTTTGGATTGTGTGGCTGCATTTTCTTATCGGCATTATTTAATATCTACGGTTAATCTGAAGGATCAAGTAACAGGCCACACGTTTTTGAATGTACTCTAAAACCTAATTTATTCTATGAGACAGGCAAGCATCCTCCACTGGTGCCTATCCTTTAGTAAGAATAAGAGTTTTGAAACATAAAATTAAGAGCATTAAAAGTTGAATTCTCAACGAGATGAAGTAAAATGATCATAGATAATATTATTGAACCTTTATTGAGATATCTTGAGCAACAAACGAGATGTCTATCTTCTGACAATCATTCCTGTATCTTTATTTCTAGTAAAATTGAGAGATATTTATCATGAAAATTAGTAAAAATTCATATGAATTATGTGACAAACCTACGAATAAATACTTATATTCTTCAATTTGTCGCTCCTCAAGACCCTCGTGGTGGAACAATATACCGTATTATTAACCATGGCATTCATATACTAAAAGTTTACATTATTTTTTCTACTATTTTTGTCTTTGAAGTTATTTAAATGAGCAAAATATTTCCGAATCTCTTAATATAAACTTAAGATTAAGATTTGAGGGCAAGATGTAAATGTAACATTTTCATAAAAATAAAGACTACAATTTTTCACTATCTGTAGAAAATAATGTAACGCTTTGTAATTGATCAATAAAATTAGTTGTTGTTGATGACCATGATATATATATATATATATATATATATATATATATAAATACTTAACACGTAGATTTATACAATATACATTCTAAGACTATTTCCTAAAAAGCAGGAGTTTTAATGGGACCATACTGCATATGCATAGACCTTACTATAAATATGCAATTGGTTAACTTTTTCTGACTACTTACTGTCAAGTAGAAATTTTGGAGCATTGCAATTGGTTTATAAAAATACGACATTCCACACACACACACAATGGCAGGGTTTCATATGCGTGTGTAGTTATTTCAGCCTATGGAAAACGTAATAATGCTGTGTAGATGGATTCACGAAAACAATACAAAGTCACCATTTGAGAGTGGACATGAAATTAGGTTAAAGTAAGCAGAAGATAGTCAAGTCATAGGATCGCTTGACAGTTGTGTTGGAACGATACTACCAATCGAGGGTGTTGGTAGAACTATATGAACCATGGTCTTTCAGACATGCAATTACGAACTATTGTTTGAGAGGCGACCGAATTCGAAGGAAGATTGATCATTTCTATCAGAACCTTATTTATATCAATTTTTATCACATACCCTGACAAATCCTTATAAAAGATTCCATCTCATACCCTGAATCTATCCGCAATCATATTCAATAGGTGACTCAACAAAATACACAAGCTGCTATAGATCTGCATTGCCACAGACTGAAGAAGATTTGTTTTCTGGGTTAAACCCCTCTTCAAATTGCGCCCCGTTGAAAAGCTAATAGGCACATGGATACGTCCTGGACAGTGGTGTGATACTCAACTGGCTGTTGTCTGCCACGTAGTTCGATACCAGGACTTATGGTACCTGCCATGGACTTGCTCTCAAACTGTGAGACACGTCCCCAGGTGGTGTGTTAACCCTACGTGAAGGGCGCGAGCATATCGAAAAGTTGAAATAAAAAAAAATTATTGGAAAAAATTATTACATTACTGAAAGGAAGCAAAACAAAATATGTATACATCCTGGTGTAATAAAAGTTGGAATACGCATATACGTTTATAATATATTTATAAATGTATCAGTACTGCGCAATGTATTTGATAACGAATTTATCAATAATAAATTAAAAACAAGCTTAATAATTACTAACGACTCCTATGGACTTGTCTTGCAGAGAAAGGTTTTTCAAAGGAAGATTTATATATATATATATATAATTGAGGAGTGTCTCTGAAAAATTTTTGATTTGAACTTTCGGATCGGGAATTTATTTTTTCTACCTTTACAACTATTTTAAAGATGGGTGCATCATCTTGGGAGTTTGAAGGTTCACTTATATTATGCACTAAATTGTTTTTAAATTTTAATATTGCAATATCTTTCGGAATGTGATGGCGAATAGTTTTATTTTTCAAGTATAATGATTTAATTTTAACTTTTTAATTTAAAGTATAATGGTTTAATTTTAACTTTTTAATTTTTTAAAAATTTTTTCTTCTGAAATTTGAAAATTTTCCAATTAACTTACCAATTTGCAATAGGGGAAGGTTGGCGCCATCAAACTAGTTTAACCCCACTTATCGGTCCTAAGTCCGAGATTGCACTTGGATATTTTATATATTTTTATTTTATTTTATAATTTTTTTAATTTTGTTTGAAAATGATGGAACATTATCTTTTATATTCGCCATTGATATTCTGAAGTGATTTGGTATTTTAGGATTCATATATTTCAATTTTTAAATTGATAATTGTGATTGTTTTTATATATTTAAATATATATATATATATATAATATAAAAATTGATACTCTGAGTTATTTTTCTATATTTTTCGGAAAACTATATTTTGTCTGCAAAGGAGCCACCACAGAAAATCCTATTTCACAAATGAAGTAACGTTGGAAATAGTAAAAGTATACAGAGTGCTTTAGTTTTAATTAGTAGAAAATTCATTATTTCTCCCTGACAAAAATTCAAAGAGTGATTTATTAATAATTTGTATTTGATATAATTATTAAATTTAATTGAAAATTACTTCACAATCTTTCTGATTCATTTTAAAAATTAGAAAGGGGAAAAGTAACATAATACTCTTATCATGTTACTTAAAAGTAGCTTACATAAAATATGTATCGCTCAAAAGTAGCTTACATAAAATATATATCCCTCAAAAGTAGCTTATGAATTGAACTCAGTGACGCAACAGTCCATGAGGTTCGAGTCCTACTGTACCTATATCAGTTTACATGACCTTAGGAACAGGGGGTGCATATGCAGATGTTTAGGTCAAGTGGTCAGTCTGAAGCGAAACCCCCAGTGTCAAGTTCCGAAGCAAAGGGATGAAAGGCTGAGTCTTCTTTGCCCAGTCCGGGATTTGAACCTAGGATATGTGATCTGGAAGCGAGATGCGTTATCACTCAGCCACTGGACATTTAAAAGTAACATATACAGAACTTAATATTTATGTTAATAATTTGTTCAGTTTATAATTAAAATCTTATTGTAAATTTAGTGTCAAAGTACATCATTATTGTCTTCAATAAACTCTTATTGCATGAGGGGAGATGCAATTAAAATTTTTCTCAAATTTTTAAAGCTTGAGAAGTGCTGACTTATGATATGGAGTGATATTCCATTTGATAGTCAAAACCGTTTGGCTCACATATGTAACACCCTTACACCACGGTGGTATTTCGATGGAATTCTATTATACCTTTTTATTTAGTTTTGTTTTTCCTTCCATGGTCAACGAGCTTGTATTTCATCTGTAGCATATGAACACACTTTTTAACTGTTTTTCTTCTTGATACTCCAAACTTTACCTGTTTGACCACCAATCAGGTTCACAATTAGCTCAACTCATTACTGACTTTTTATGCTCTTGTAGTAATATTTTTTTGAATAACACATCCCATTTTCTATGATATTGTTAAAGTTTCATTTTCAATACATGTACATCATATATTTTTACCGAGTTTTATTCCATTTCATTTACTTTTTTTAAATGTATAGTATATATAAATCCAGTTTAATTTGAAATAGAACTAACAAAATGGCTTAAGGAAAATCATTGTCATTATATAAAACATAAAAGTTGTTCCTAAGTAAAGCAAATAGTTGACTCTTTATGAATTTAATAGAGAATATTACTAAGTAAGCAGAAAAATACCAGTATTCCATAAATCCGTACAATAGTGTATTTAAATCACCATTTTCTTGAAATAAAATATTTGACATTAAGAATATTCCATCTTACATTAAAGCAGCATTGCTCGCATACAATACAACTTTTATTTAACTCACCATCATTGTTCCAAAGATTGCAAAATTGGGAGGGAGCTTCATAAATTTTCTACCTTTTCCTTTAAAACTTACAAGAACTAAAACCGCACATTGGTGCCTGTGTAATATTATCTCAACAACACTCTTCAGTTAATGATACTAAGAATCTTATGGTGGGGAGAACTAAGCATAAGATTACACAAATGCAGAGTGATCTCACAATTCATCGTCTTCGGGCAAACAGTGCTGCTATCCCCCTTGTGTTTGGGGCTCGTCAATGAAATTCATTCGCATCTGCACCCCATGAATGCTATCAAATGACGTTTAACCTTCTCTCTGAAACCGTTAACTCTCTTCCAAGATTATCGATAATGAAGCCGGTCGAAACACCGAGTTCTAATGAAATGCAACAAAGCGCACAGTGAATTGAGAAAGGGATGTTAAGGTTCGTTAATTAGATTAATTGAAAGCCTTACCAATTTCAATAGTAAAGTGAGAACAGTTCGGTCGCATTGAGAGGAGGTATATTCGATAAAGAACTCTTTTTGTGCAATGAAAGCTTGAAATCTACAACTTTGCTGCTATTGAGAGGTTTGGTTTTGAATAAAGCACACGTCCAACTCTTGGCCTCTAATGTATATTATTAAATGAAGGCTTGTATAGATTGAACACCGAAAGTTATGTAAAATGTTGTCAATTCGTAAGAAGTAAAAAGGAAAAATAATAATAATAAATAATGCATAATGTATTGCTTAAAATAGGCAATATTTATTTTCTTAAGAAAACTACTTACTTAACTAAACTTAAGTAAACTTATCTTACTACACATAATTTGGAAAATTTGAGGTATTTCTTAAGTGAAGTTATGACATTATGTAAATTAAAATTTTGTGATTTTCTGCCTTGAATCTATAAGCAAGCTGAAAAATTTAGCATTTGTTTACAGATATCACGCATCAAAAAGCAGTTAAAATATGTTTTATAAAAAAAATTAATATTACTTATATCTTTTTAAAAGAAACATAATTTTTTTCAATTATTTTCAAAAAAGAGAATACTTCAACAATTCTGTAAATTTCACGTTTTTAATACTAATATACAAGGAATAAAATTTTGATACTTAGGAAACATGGTGGGTATATAAAATCAATATAGTTAATATGAATTATTTGCATGCAATGTTTTTTTCTAAAATTAGGGTCACACGAAATCAATGAAGTTCAAGAACAATTACATTAATTAAATTAATTAAAATTTATTATAAAATAATGTAAATAATACAAATGGCGGTACTTTATTTTTTTTTATTTTAAAGGCATAAATTGGAAAAAAAACTATCTCATTTCTACTAAACTCTTTAATTTTATTATTATAAGATTTTATCCTTATTTTCAGACTAAAAACCATAGCTCTTTTAAAGCTTAATTCCAATTAATACCTAAACATTTTATACTTTGATTACTTGAAAATATGGTGGAGTATTGAATAGCTAAATTAGTAGGATTGAGAAGAAATCTATTTTAAAATGGAATTTTCAATGATTATACATATAAATAATATAAATTCTCTTCTGGGTAAGGAAAGCTTAAAAGAAATACTGTTATGCATTGGAAAAATATCTGTTATGATATTTGAGATATTCCTATAATCTTGAGAAATTTCTTTAAAAAATATTCATCAGTAACCAGTTTAAGTTAAAAATAAACATTGGAAGAAAACTAAGCATTCATTATAATAGTCAGATAAAGAACTAATTCACGCTTCGATATTTTTAATCCTGATATAATATTTAAACAGTATACTGCTAATATATATACATAATGTCATAGAAAGCTATAATTTTTAAAATATTAAGTAACTATTTGAATGCAATTCCCTTTTTGGCAAAAAACGATATTGTTTGTGCTTATTCAAGAAACATTATGATGATATGGTAATATCTGCAGAATTCATGCTTATTAATAGTAAAATCAACTTTTTAAAAATTTCGATACAATTACCAGGCTTTTTAGATTACAGAACAGTAATTACATATGGAGTTTCTTCGCTTCTATCATTTAGCATTTTTTTTAATCAACTTTGAATTTTTTGTAACATAACATTTAAATAAGTAGAAAATTAAAAGGTGGGAATTTAACCTTTTTTTTCAATAAAAGGTTTCCAAATATTTTTGTATCTCATTTTGCAGAACTCGACTCAGTAATTGCAGTGACACGATTTGCAAAAACCATTTGCATTGCAATGAACAATACTTTCCTTCATTATTTCGGCCGAAAGAAAAGTTACACACTA
The DNA here is from genome assembly GCA_019973935.1 of Trichonephila clavipes. Classification (NCBI taxonomy): domain Eukaryota; kingdom Metazoa; phylum Arthropoda; class Arachnida; order Araneae; family Nephilidae; genus Trichonephila; species Trichonephila clavipes. The sequence goes on along the minus strand of BMAU01018592.1, from coordinate 752,267 downwards.
TTACTTTTCCACTTCTCCTCTGCATAATTAGAATTCCCCAGTCACTTTTCCCAAATGCATACCAAAAGCACAAATGATCCAGTTTGATCTCTAAGAGAAACAATAAAGAAAACTGGCACCGCTACGTGACACAGAAAAGGAACGAAACCTCGTGCAACCCGAGTGCAAAATGAGAACATTTTCTTCAGACATTTAATATCCTGCAAAAGATGTAGAGAAAAATAAATTCCAAGTCCCAAGGAGAGAACCCTTCAAAGTTTACCCAAGTTCCTTGCTTCTTTTTTTTCTTCCTTCCTTCTTTGTAAAAGATCGATACCAAGAAGACAGAAAGACAGCAAGAAAGCTGGGCATGACCAATTTATACTCCTTTCTACTTCTCGCGGTGCCGTTGGAATTGTATGCATTTAGAAGTCGAGTTTGGAATAGGGAAACAGTGGTGGGATTTGAAACCGGCGTGGGATTCTATTGCCCTTAGTACCCGCAGAGAATGAACTATGTCGTGACTGAGTAGGGAAGAAGGAATTTGTTTTCATTCCAACAGTTTCCCAGTTTGAGTAATTTTTTTCTGGATATATCTAGATTGTGTGATCCACTCTGCGGGACTTGCCTTTTTACTCAGTTTAACTCAATATTTAAATGCTATTGGCACACAGTTGGATGTTTGCTTTCATTTACTCTATGTGCAGATTTCATTATTCAATTTCAATAACAGCGCAATCATTGTTACTTTTATGTTACGCTTACCATGGTATTCGAGCGAATTTTTTAATTTGTTAACTTTGCATTCATTTCTTTTAAAAAAAGTCTACAAACACTTTAAACTGATTCAATTAATTTGCTTAGTTAAAATATATACTTGTCTCTTATTAGGGATAGAAAAAACTGCTTCAAATTTAAATCCTTAGTGGAAATCTATTCCTTTTAGAATTAGAAGGAAATGAACCAAGCTTGATTTATTTTTTTAAAGAAAAAAGAAAAAAAAGAAATTTTTCCTCTTCTTCTATTCTAAGGCCTTTTTAGCTTTTAATAAGTTTTGTATGTATTACCTGTATTTCTTACTATGTGAAATATAAATTTCTTGTAATTTTACTGCCTATATAGTTTAAATCAGGTAATGATCTATTCACAGAGACATTAGCTTAAATGCATTACCTTACCTTTTATAAATAATTTTCTTAATTTCAAGTAATTTAAAAGCTGGATTTTTATAAATGTAGAATGAAATATTTAAATTAAAATAATGCGATTATTTTATTCAAATCAGTGATTAATTCTAATTACAAAACAAAGCTTTTAAAGAGAGATTTATATAGTTAGCATAAAAAAAAAATACTTGGAAACATCCATGTAGTTCCCATCAGATTTGGATAAAATTGAAATCATTGTTGTTGAATAAAAAATATTAAACTATAGTGGTGATTAGTAAACGAATAAGTTTAAAGTTAACGTTTAATGAAAGTTAGAATTATACTACTCAAATTTTATGTTTTCCTTTTAATAGTTAAACTAATATGGCTTAAGTAGCATATATACATATAACAAACATAATTTGAAACGAATTATTCTTGCCATTGATATAAGCAAGGAACTATTTGAAAACCATGTAAGTAAGTAAAACTTTCATATTTAAGTTTTTGAACACGGTTGTTAAGTTACTAATTACATAAAAATCAAGCCTAAAAGAAATTTAACTTCCGTAACAAAAAGTAAAAAAGAATAATATTTTTTTTTTTTTAAAAAAAAGGTTCTTTTACGTTATGATTAACATTTGATGACTTAAAAAGAACTCTCGTATTGTTTTATTTAATAGTAATTGTTTTATTGATAACTAGAAGAATATAATAACATTTAACAGTTAAAATAAGAATACAAATTTAATATGAAAATCTGATCAAAATTTTGTTAAATTAAACACACATTTAAATGTACTTTAAAAATGTAATTATAGCTCTAAGTTCAATATAAAAATAGAAATATATTTCAATTTGATCGAACTTGCCTAAGTAGTAAAGTTTTAAATCCTTTTATCAATTCTGCTCTCTAAAACCAAAAAATAGTACCTAGAGTTTATTTGAGTATTTTTTTCAATAGTATTAAATTTTAAATGTATCCATTCAAACTACAGCTTATCTTTTTTTTTAATTAATCTTATTTCGTATCTTGTTATTTTTAACAAAATAGACTAAGATTCCAGATGTTGCTAATAATTTTATTTGAAATTTAATGATTTTGAAATTTAAGAAAACATACTTAAAGTATATAATAATAATAATAAACAAAATCATTACATGATGTTACGTACAAAAAGTGAATTGAAAAACTGGATAGAAAGAGCTGTTTATTTAACACTAAGGAGAAAAAATCAAAAATACAAAAAAAAAACACAGGCATGTTTTTTTATTTATTGTGAAATGATAGATTTATCTCGTATAAACAAAACTCCAATGTTTCTAAAAAAGCAGAACTGGTTTAAAATTTCATCAGAAAAGTTCAGATACTTTTTTATAATCAAATAAATTTTCTTTTCTTTTTTTATTTTGAATAAAAAGAAGGTCAAGGAAACAATACAAAAAAATAATCCCCATTTCCTAGGAAGAAACGAACTTTTTCAAATCCTTTTAAAACCCTTTTTCTTTAGTTTCGTTATCTTATGACATTTTTATTGTCATTAATTTCGGATTTAATGAAATTCTTAATTAACTTATTTCTAATTCAATAAAATTTATTTTTTGAAGGATCAGAGTGATTATTTACAAAATAAAATAAGTTATTCTTGGATTTTTTGTCCATGTTTTATTCTTGCATGATAAAGGAACAGATAATTATTAATTAGAAATTAAGGGATGATTCCTAAGATGATTCAACACAAATAAATTCTTTGACTACTTCCTAAGCCGTTGGGAAAAGACAATAAAATTTTTGATATGGAAATATGTAAACAATGTGGACTCGTTTGTCCATTAATGCTTGCATTCATGCAGTGTTTTTTTGATTATTCCTTATTCGATTTCTACTATTATCTCATTCTCTCTCTCATATATTATCTCTCTCTCTTTCCTCTTCTCTATATATATATTCTCCTATCTCTCTCTCTCTCTCTCTATATATATATATATATATATATATCTTGTTCAAGTTTTCAATCGTTAATTAATAAAATACTTTCTATTCATCCAATCAAGTTCAAATATTTTTTAAAACCTTGTAGTGGATGACACTTGATGTTAATACAATATTTACAAATATTAGATTAATTAATTAACGGCTTTCGACGTTAACTTAAATTCGTCTCCATTGTTGTAACAATGAAACTGTTAAAACAATGACAAAAAGTTGGTGTCAAAATTATTGCCAATACAAACTAGCCAAACCTGGTGTGTACGTTGTTACAACACAAAATCATGCTCTTTTTTTTCTCAATTCCTATTATTAGTTTATTCTCCTCCCTATATATATATATATATATATATATATATATGTGTGTGTGTGTGTGTGTGTGTGTGTGTGTGTCAAATTTTCAATTGTTATTAAAATACTTTGTACTCGTCTATTCAAAGTAGGAATGACTTAAAAAATATTTTACATTATTTGTTTTAATGAATGTTTTATTGATTGGCGTAAAAATAACTGAAGATATATCATACCTAAAAATATGTATTTCCCTCGTTAAGTATTCGAGGTGATAGTTTAACCCTGTGAGATTTATTTTAAAATCTTTATAAATTATAAACTTTTAAGGAAAACTCTACATTATCTGGAATTTATATTAAATAAAATATGAATGTCGATAAAAATTCAGTTACATATACCCATTTGCATGCAGATTAATTATTTTCATATCGATTTTTATTTAGAAGTAAGTTAATATTTTAAGAAGTCATATGAACTAATTTGACTTTCTTTAATCGTTTGATAGAGATTTCGGTATTACTTAGTTGCAATAAGACGTATGGAAATTATTAAGGCTATTTATGAATCATTGTACTGTTGTAAAAATAAAATTAAACAATGTTTGTAATTTCCGCAATTCTCTTCGCATTTGGACGAAATTGTTATCAATTTTAAAGGTTAAAATGGGGTAAAAGAAAATGATATTAATCGTGTAACTTAATTAGCTTAGTTAATTAACTATGGAATAGAGCTTTCCTGATATGGAACTTAGATTAGGAATCAACTTCATTTTTTTAAAATCAAGTAAACCTCACTTGTTTTTAATTTATTGTGTTATGGAAACTTCAAATGGATTCTATATTTTTAAATTAATGTATCTTAAGAATTCAATGAAAAGAAAACTTTTCTATTTCAAATAAAGGTTTTTCCGAACATTTTTGCATGAAATGATAATATTTTCTTTGTAAATGCAAAAACCTAATTGAAAGAGTAATTTTATTATGATACACTGACGAATACGGGTGAATTGTTATATTCCCCAAAAATTATATACTTGGTAAGAAATATTAAGAAATATTCAATTTTAAAGTGAGAATCGAATTTTCCTGTGATATACTAAATTATGAATTATCTCAATTACTTTATTCTAAGAAGAAAATGTGAGCAATTTTATGAATCGTGTACTCAAAAGAACTATAGTGCATACTATATGCTTAACATATTTTCCCTAAATTCTATGGATGTAATGATCAGATTCGATTGAAATTTGAAAACACAAGCTACTGACACCAAAATTTGTATAAAATAAATAAGGTTCTGGACACAAATACTACTTTCTAAGCTAATTTACTACATTGTGAAAAATAAATGAAAAAAAAAACGTATCATTTTAAGTAAATGTTTGCAAGTTAACCAAAATGTGCATAAAGATAAATGGTTATATTAAGGTATCCGACTACGTTCGGTAACGTGATTTTGCAAAAGCGCATACATGGATAATTTTCATGATATTTAGTGTTGCTTAGATAAGAATATATGCATCAAATTGTTTTACGGACATTTTGACAAAAAATTTATTTAATTATAATATTTGGGCAAAAAAATTAACTTAGAATAATCTTTTTCCAAATGTTCTTCTTTTGTTAAAAGTGCCTCTATTATAATAATATTTTGCATGTATATAGCTCAGACATCTCTACATATGCTCAACTAGAATTTTTGAAATATATAACTTAGAAGTGGGTTTATTCGTATTTTACGACAACAGAGAAAAGCAATTTTAAGAAAAAAACGCCAATAATTATTTCAATTGGTGGTAATTCCGAAAATAATGTGAACTTCTGTCTCAGCCTCTTCAGCCTCTGCAGAGGTCTGAGCTATATTAAGGCAAAATATTATTATACTAGAACCATTTTTCACAAAAGGAAAACCTTTGGAAAAAAAGATTATTCTAAGTTAATTTTTTGCCGAAATATTGTATTTAAATATTTTTTTTCGTCAAAATGTCAAAACAATTTTGTACATGTATTCTAATCTAAGTGACACTAAATATCATGAAAATTATCCATTTATGCACTTTTTAAAATCACGGTTCCGAACGTAGTCGGATACCTTAAATGGAATGACATATTTTTTAATGGATAAGCTTACTTTAAAACGAATGACACTGATTGCTATAATAAAGCAAAATTACCTTGACTGTATTCTCTGTTTAGTAAATTTCAGCAACACTTATACTCAGATCCGGAACATTGAAAAAAATTAAATCGAATAATTATGTAGAAGTGTTAAAAAGTAAAATAAATTTAATCAAGAAAACAAAAATTCTACAAAGAGATTACTACTGTTACACATCCCGAACATGGAAAAAAAAGGAAACATAAAAAAACCAAAACAGTAATAATTGAAAGAGGGAATAGACACAATCTTCAAAGTTTAAACATTTTTTTATTGCACGTCATATTTCAATTGATAATTTAACAAATGGTAATCTATCCAAAATACTAAAAATCAATGTACTTTATTAACATTGATATTTGATAATAAATTGCAAACTGATTGGCTATTTCACTTTATATATCATATACTAACGATGTTAAAGTAGTATGCAGTAAAAGAAAAAAAAGTGCATAAAAACATTAGAAGTTTAAATTAAGAACAATTGCTAATTAAGTAGCCAGAGAAAACATAATACGGAAGGCATTTTTCTTTACACGAGCAAGATAGATGATGATATCGAAAACGATAAGAAGGGCCATTTATCAAACGTTATAACACAGGATCTAAAAAGAGCACTATTTAATGTGTTCTTAATCGATCAAAGATCTAAGTTTTATCTTGATGGAATGATTGAACAATAGCAAAAAGAAACTAAAATGTTATCATGCTAAATGGTTTTTATCTGTTAAATACAGCAATTCAGTGTATTTATAAAAATACATAACGCATGTATTTGTTCGATATTTTAAAATTTCAATGACGAGATTGCAACGCAAAAGGAATTAGATATATATTTAGTTTTCATGTAGTCAAATAATTTAAAATGACCAATGAACGTTTTTTTAATACTTTATCAATAACAATCAGTATTACATGCGAAGGACATGCTTGGATAAATAAAAATCACTTTTTAACCTGTTAATAATATTTTAATTTAAAATAATTTAGAATTTGGACAGAGTGAATAATTTGTGCTTTGATGAAAATGTTTACCAGTGATTTCTTTTTAATTTTTTTTTCAAGTCAAGAGAGTGCTATTTGTTATAAATATCTACAAGATGAATTGCCTCCAGCTGAATAAATAGCCGCCCCATGTTTGATTCCAGCAGAGACATTTCATATATATACGCCTATTCAACTTTGACACTTTTCTTGAAATACTTACAGCAGCGTTTCTTAAACTGTGAGGCGCGATCCCCTTGGCAGGGGCGTGGTACCCTAACAAGGGAGGCGCGAGCATATCAAAAAGTCAAAAAAAAAATTAAGACATTCCAAAGTTACTGAAAGGAAGCAAAATAAAATACCTTCTGACATAATTAAAAATCAAAATACGCTTTTACATTGATATAATGTACTTATAAATGTATCTGTACTGCATAATATATTTGATAATTGATTTATCAATACTAAGTTAAGAACAAGATTATTATAATTACTAGTGACTCCCATAGGCTTGTCATTCACAAAATTATGCATAAAATTTAATACTTATCTTAATAATTTTTACGGTTTATAATTAAAGTCAAAATGTAGCTTTAGCATGTAACTTTTAGTACTTTAATTTTAAAATCAATACATTGTTATTGTATGGAGGGGGGGCGATGAAAATTATGATTGAAAATTGGGTCACGAGTATTGAAAGTTTGGGAAGCACTGACTTACAGTTTGTTATCTGTTCTATTTATAGTTTAAATTTAAGTTTGATTTCTGACAAATACAAAGTTAAATAATTATTACCTAATTACACATCTAAAATATAATTAGCTTATTACCATTTCCCATATAATATTTTGAAAATATAATCCAATTACACTTTTCTTTTTGAAAAATTATTTAAAAACCTAGGTTGGAAAAAGTGTATTAACACTAGATGGCTCAAGTAAGTCATTTTGACTTCTTTTTTATTTCAATTCGAAAAACAATTACGTATATAATGACACAATTTCTTGGAATTTTAAATAACGTTTTTTTCCCAAGTGAAGTGATTTTTTTATTGTTAATATTTACTAATAACTTGTAATGGGACTAAATAATATAAAAAGTTATTAAAAATTAATTTTAAACAAAATTTTTACACATTAGTTACTCTTTCGCAATGCAGTCATTTTGACTGCTTTTGGGCAATATAGGTATATACAAAATTTCAGTCTTTCTAGGGTTAAAATTTATATATTATAAATAGAAGCAAATTATATACATATGTGATATATTAAAAGGTTAGAAAATATATTTGTCTAGAAATTTAGAGCCAATTAACAACTAAAAAAAGAACGAAGGAACTCAAAAGTAACAACAGAATCTTTTAAAATTTTTATGGACATTTTAAAACTATTAATCTGATTGTGTTTTTTAAGATATTTTTACAACATTGTATCAATTTGCCGGCAATGCTTTATGAATTGTCTTTGTAGTTTTGATAATCGATGCATCACTTCTTATTAACAATAATTCAAAGTACTAATGATTATGATTTAAATTACTATAAAATTAATATCATAAATGCTTCTGTAAATGTGCATGATTGCTATTTGAAACCCCGACCAAATGATGAGGATGACTGCATTGTGTACTATACGATGTTTATACGATGCATAGATTTTGAAATTTGTATTCTTTTTAAAGAATAGAAATCTCAATTTTCCTGAATTCGCCTGATCTTTCTTTCTTGAATTTCAGCTTCAGACTATGATTTATGCTTTTTAAGACTATTAAGAAAACACGCATGTTTCTTTACTTTCGTACAAGCTTCATGAAAAGTATATTTGGAGGAGTCAATTGGATATTCAAATTTTGGATATTCAAATAAATTTAAATATCATCAACCAAATAAATCGGCGAAAAAAATTAAATTATTACAATATCCAATTTAGAATGTCAAAAATGTATTAATCTTTACAAAGGGTATAAAAAACTAAAGATTGTGGGTAAATAAGGCTACAGAGTGAACCAGTTTTTGGATCAATGTAAAATAGACTGTATATTAAAACAATCATATACAAACAATCTCCCCACGCTGTTACTAAAAAGTAATAGTAACTGTTCAATATTATTCCATTGATAAATTTGAAGTAAATCTTATATTTGTTCAATCTCACTTGTTTTTGCCTCAGGTTATGACTAAGGATGGTTCAGTCTTATCAAAATCATAACAAGCCTTAACGGATTCTTATTTCCAAGAAAAACTGGTTTTCAGTATAACATTAGTTTTCTTCTTCTACCTAAGTATCGAAATTTCTTTTCAGACGCAAAACAATTTCATTCGGCTTCTTCAAATATTAAAGTGTACTTTTATATTCAATTTTCTCAAAATAGTGAAAAACTGTGATATTCTATACATGTAACTAAAATTTTACTTAATAATTATTTTCCTTATAGTGTTGTTTATATAAAAATGTTGTAAAAAACTATTATAATAATTTAATATAATGCTTCATTTTTTTAAAAATATTTTTTCCTTTTTTAAAAATATTTTTGTAACCTTTCTTTGCCAGAAATCTATTTACAGCGTTTAAGTTTAGTAAAATTTCAAGAATGTATTTTATATTTAACCAATATATATATATATATATATATATATATATATATATATATATATATATATATAATATATATATAATATATATATATATAATATATATACATAATATATATATATATATATATAATATAAATACATAATATATATATATATAGCTGTAACAACAATAGGGTACAATTCCAATATTATTAATGCTTTTAGGTATTACTATTATTGTTATTGTTAATATTTTCGAATTATAATAACATCTCCTTTCTTAAGCGTTTCTTATGACGAAGAATTTACTTTCTGTAATGAATAACAATATCTTTTCTGCCTACCAAGCCGTCGTATCCCAATGGTTATGGCTGCCGAATATATTCAAGTTGAAACGAGTCTCTAAGTTTAGATTTCCCGAAAAGTTCATTATCAAAATAATGAAAGATTTTCGACGTTATGAATGTATTTAACATGTAATAGGGGAATGTGAATTACTTAGAATGAAATGCATAGTATAATCCTTCATCATGAATATATTCCTTCTCATTTGACTGAGTTATTTACCAAACTTCCTATCTGTAGGTCTAATAGTTAAAATAATCATAATCTTCACCAGTGACGCTTCCGTTTTCCACAGAACCCGTTCTTGGCAGATCTCTACGCAACAACAGCAACAAAAACACGCATGTGAAGTTTAAAGTCTGCCTGTGTAGTATTACGAGCAATCCCGTGATGAGTGATTGAGTGAGTTGCTTTTCTTCAACACAAACCTGGTGTCTCCGGATTATTGGGACAAATTTTATGGGGAGGTAGGAAACATAAAAATGATTCAGATTTGCATAATAACTCATGGTTGGGAACGTTTTCGTTCGGTTCTAGGTGCTGTTGTTTACAAGAGCATTGTAGAAAGCAGACCTGAATTGCCATAGTCATTTGAGATATCATCTCCCGAAGAGCAGTATAGAACGTTTTACGAACACCGAACTACCAGATATGCACCTGTTTTACAGATTGCCTGATTTAAATTCACGAGAAGAGAAATATCACTTCACGGAACATAACCACAAATTAATGCATCGGACCACTGGATGTCACAATTTGTGTGAATATGAATCATTACGAGGTAATATGAATAGTGAGAGCTGGACACGAGTGAATCGAACTCCCGGCATGACTATAATAAATCTGAAAGATTTTCTGAAATATTTCAGATAATCTCAGTCTTATGTTTCTTATATATGTCATACTTCTTTCCCATGACGTTACCGACCATGTGAGGTAAATCTGAATCCTTGTGATGTTCCCTATCTTGGCTTAAAGTTCGTCTCAATAATCCTGGGACCCCCTATGTAGGAATACAGATAGATTTACCCTTTATCAACCGACAGTACCCATAAGTACCATTCACTTTAAAATTGCATTGAATATTTTTTTTACGAATACTCCGACGATGCTTGGCAGGAATATTCTTTAAATCCACTCTTTCCAGATTATGGCAGCACGAGTCCTATGATGAGAATTTCAGCGGGGAAGGTGAATAGTTTTATAGTAGAAATTGCGTCAGCTGACGGCGATTTCAGCGGATTGAGAAGATAGTTATTTTTGTTACGAAAATTAGTTAATGTTAAAAAGTGTCTTATTTTTTTGTATGTTAAGGAAGACCTTAGAAAACGATTTGGCTATTATTTTAAGTGAACAGTGTATATAATTAATTTTGCAGTTGAATATCTTGAATTAATTAAGTAGCTCTAATGGATTAAAGTTCCCAAAGTTAAGTATTTTTTATGTATGCTCCTTAATTTCCAATGTAGTGGTTCAAAAAAACATATTGCAGGAAAAAAAACTGCAGTAAATCATAATGCGGTAGAAAAAAGGTTAAAACAAAAGGTCAATCTAACAAAGCATTCTTTTAAATATATATTTTGCACCATTAATATACTCGAATCTAAAATTTCAAATTCCTGTAACAAAGGATATAGAAAGTACACAAAATGGAAATTACACTAACAGCTTAATGTTTAATGCTTTAAACTGTTAATAACCGTGGAATTTACTATGCGGGTAAAATTTTGTGACAAAATTGTTGATTTTTTGTCCTGTAATTATTTAAGAAAAACTAAAAAGAAAAATATTTTGTTAAAATGCTATAAAAAAAGAACATTGTGTACGTTTTGAAGTTAACTATGTACTCAAAGTGTAATATAATACATAATCTTCTACACTGTTTTAGAATATTTTTCTAACAACTTTGGAGTTGAATGATATTTGAACAATAAGCCATGTTTGGATCATTCTCTATTTAAAAGGGAGGGGGTGCTAGTGCCTTTGAGTGTTCAAAAAATCAATTTTTCTAAAACATTTCTTTTTAAAAAAAACTAATATAGAATGTTAAGAACGTTTTAAAGCAAAAATAAACGATAATTAACGTAAAATCTGACAATAATTACGTATTCAGGAATAATAAATGCAAATGTCAAAAGACTTGACCTTAAGAAAAATGTAAAAACAACCAGATTTTTCGCTAGCTTCTGTTTAGAATTTTTTTGATTCGCTATTTGTTTCATCAGAATCTCGCCCTTTTAAGCAACATGATGCCTATTGGTGACTCACCTTGTAGTTTTAAACCCCGATCATGTGATGAGGTGAGCATCTGATTTGACCCTTTACTCTACAGATTCTGTTCGAATTTGTAATATGCTCTTAATATTCTATATAATACAGGGCTATATAACATCTTTATCGTTCTTTAAATAATAAAACTATTCTCTAAATCTTCCTATATACTGTTACTTCATAATTTATTTATTGAAGTGCAAAATACCAAAAATTGATTTTTCCGTTAGATGTAGCATTATTTTGCCTATCTTGTTATTAATGTAGCTTAAACTTTAATTACAGAACTATCTTTACCCAAATTATTAAAAAAAAGTTTTTGTGTAAAAAGACTCAAAACTAAAAATAATTGTAATTTTACAACTTAGAATTATCAACCAAAAATAACGGGATCTTTCAAAACAACGTTTGATATTGGTAAAAATGAAGTAATATTTCATCATCGAGTAGTTAATTGGCTAGATATTATGAAATGTCTGGGTTTTAAGATAAAGTATTTTTCAGTTATTCGTGATTTTCAGGCGTAAATAATGGAAACGGAAATCAACTATCTCTCTCAAAAAATAGGCTTGTAAGACAATGAGAAGAAGAAAAAGAAATATGCATGATGAAAAAGAAGCCTAAATTTATGAAGATATATTTCAAGTGCAAAAAGGTTTATTTTAATTCAAAAAAATTAAAATTTAATCTTTAAACGATTTTTTCAGTTTCTTAATTTCTCACTTTACCACAATATTTTAAAAAAGCATCAGCTGCAGAGCCATGATATTTTATATGCATAATTTACTTGTACATCTGTATTCTATATGCCTCAATTTTTGGAATGATATCAGAGGAATTTATTTTGTAATATGATTAATAGGAAAAAATAATAATTTTAAATTGCTTTATTTTTTTAATTTAAGAAATATTAAAATATGAGATAAATTTAAAGTTGGGGGTTTACAGAATACAAGCATCCTTTAGCTTTAATTTTATAAAAAAATACAGGATCTACCTGTAAGTCTTTCAAATCTTATCTTGTGCGTAACAGAAGGAAAACTATTTAGTATTTTTTTCTGTTATTATTATTATTTTTGTATTGATAATTTATTCTATTTAAAAATACAATAATTACATAGAAAAACTTTTTTTCTGTTAATTTAAACTTTGTACTTTTCTCCATAAACTGTAAGAAAATTTATCAAAAAGAGAATTCTCTGGTTTATGATGAATCGAAACAGCACTTCAAAATATGCAATTTCAAAACTCTGTAAGGTACTATCCCCCCTTATATAAATCTGTAAAATTTTATAACTCATATTGAGAATAAAGTTTTTGAAAAATAGTTAATTGGATTAATAAGTTAATTTATTAACAAACGACAACATTTTGATTTATTTACCTACGTGTTTTTCAAGGGGGTATAAATTTCCTCCAGCTAAAATTAAAATTGAGAAAATTATTATTTCTATGATTAAACGTTAACTTGTTAAAGTTGATTATGTAGCAGATAATGAAACGCACAATTATAAGTTACTTTTAGGTAACATATGAAGATAATATGTGTAAAATTTCCGTAATTTTTATTAGTATGTTTCTTACAAATTTAATGTAAACTTGAATTTATTTTCGCGTATATAAAATCAATGTAGTATTGTGGTACTTCAATTTTCAGAATTTCTGTTCAAATTTAGCATATGACCTGATTCACGTATACTTTTTAAACGAAAATAAAGCAATACCTTAGATCAGTGCTTCTCAAAGTTTCGATATTCGTGACCCAATATTCAATCATAATTTTCATCGGGCCCTCCTCTGATACAATAGCAATGTATTGAAGTTAATAATACTATACTTTCATGCTAAAACTGTCATCGGACGTCAACCTCTGAAGTGCCACCGACGTATATAAACACCTCACTCAGTCAAAGCATTAATTTCCCCGGACGTATATATACGCATTTCCAAAGTACGATCTTTTCAGTGCACTGCTATCTATAAAATTATTCCGAAGGCTTTGGAATGCAATAAAAGGACCTGGCAATGGAAAATAATTAAAGATGTGTTAGTGTCATTTATTCGCTTCTGTATTCCTCCCCCCCCCCAATACATCACATACACGCACCTGCGTGGAAAACGGTTGGCATTGGGAAGTGAATCACGTAACTTTTAATCGGCAGTTAAAAGATTATTTATAAACCGTACAAATTATCAAGATAAGTGTTAATTCGTTTGTATATCATTATATATATGGCAATCCCATGAGGTCTCTGGTAATTATTCAATTTGTTCTTAACTTCGTATTGTTAAATTAGTTATAAAATATATTGTGCAGCACTGATACATTTATAAGTGTAATATATCAGTGTAAATGTGTATTTAATTTTTTATTATGTCAGAATGTATTTGCTGGTTTATTTTCAGTAAATAATTAATTTTTTTAAAAAAATAATCTTTCGTTTACGACTTTTCCATATGCTCGGGTCCCCTCAAAATGTTGTCACTCCCCCAAGGGTGTGTCCCCCAACAGTTTGAGAAACACTGCCTTAGATATGTAATCATCTATGTATTCTCTAAAATACTCTTCTTCATAATGCGCTTAATACTTGCATAATATGTATGAATATTATTATGTTTTTTAAGGAAGTGCTGAAAAATAGCAAGAAATCACTCCCACGCGATTGTTTAATTTGTCATGTATATAAATATACTGTTTATACAGAACCTTACAGTAAAAAAATCTTCTAAATTCTTGCCCAATTTTCTTAAGTGTATAATAGTTCAATTGAACGCCAGTTTATTTTTAAATATATAAACAATAATTTTCATTATCATTCCCTGAAAAATATTTGTAAGAGTGGGGAAAAACCATATTCAATTCAAAAGCAATTCACATTTATATTTAGTCTATAAATTGTTCACACAAAACAAATAAAGAGTATTCAGAAAAACAAAATTCATATCGCAGTACAGTTGTATTAGTTTATGTAATATATATAAACTCACTATGTGTGCTGAAAATATTTAGATAAAAAATTATTTACCTGGAGTTTTTCAGTACATTACTGTTATTATTATTTGCTTACGTAATATTTTCTACTTCCTTCAGCTTTCCGTATTGTCTACAAATATCAGTGGGTTATAGAATTGTATTTTTACGAGATATATATGCGTTAAAAAGTAAAAGCTCTTTTTTTTTTTTGCTTAAAATTTTACAGTGCAAATAATGTACTCTGCGTTGCAAAGTACTTCGCAATTTCTTAACGTATATGTTCATGCAATACATAATATAACACATATCCTACTTCACTTAGTTTCACTTTTCTTCGTTGTAATTTAAGAAAATGTCTTGCAAAAGTCAGTTTATTATTTAGGAAAAGGAAAAAAATGGCTTTTTGTTCGCTTCAGTCTTAAAAGCTATCAAGACAAAAATTTAAATAAAGTAATGCTTTGAAAGAAAAAAGAACCATGAAGTAAAAATGCTAGTTAGCGTTTAACTCTTGATATATTTTATTCTGTTTCTGTTGTTTCAAAGTTCTTAATGGCTTTGGTGACAAAGAATATTCAAACTCTTCTCGTTATTATTTGGTGGATAATAATTTTCTCTTGAAACAAAATATTGCATTTGAACCTTAATGACGTAAGTCAGTTTTTACAAAATAATGTGTCATTTATCCGGATTGATATTTTATTCTTATGTTCATTGAAGATTGTTTGAATAAAAAATATATTAGATGACTTGGTTAATAATTGTAGTAAATTTGTTCGAAACAAGATATAATTTTAGTACCTACATTTATTTATCTGTTTAAATGTTCTGATTTTGTAGTAAATTAAATATGAAATATGTAGTAAAAAATTCATAGGAAGGGAAAATACTTAAAAATAAAGTTTAAACCAAAGTTAGCCGGTATGGTACATTATATTAGTTTATTTAATTATTAATTTCATAAAGAGATGCATTATAAATAAAAAGAATAAACATGAAAAAGATTGAATGGAAACGATTCCCAATTTTTCTATGATGTCTTAATAAAGCCGAAGTAAACAATGGTATCATTTAATCAAAAATAAACAACTTTATATAATTTTATTACAAAAAAATTATCCTCAAAGTCTTTATAACAACATTTTTGTATATATATATATATGTATAATTAATTTGCCAACAAATTAATTCTTAGTTTTATAATATTCATAATTTTAAATGTAATTATATAATTTGACTTTGTTCCGTTTTATGAAAAAGAAAAGTTTTCATTTAGATCCTAAATTCTACATTTTTTCTGTTGACTTTTAAAACCATTTTAAATTTTATTGATTTATAAGGAATCAGAAATATTTAAATATTTTTATGATTTTATGTCCGAAATTCGACTTAAGTGATCTACTGCCTTTTTGATAAGCTAAAGATTAAATTATTATGCATTTATTCGACAATAATATAGGGATCTAATTATAGAATACGATGTAAAAAATATCATGTTAGAACTCCTATGAAATCGGTAATTAAAACGTTTTTGGTACAATCAAATGTATGGAATCATTTTAAAAATTACTTGCCGAAACAAGTTCCTATTATTTTCATTTTAGAAACTAAGTTTTTTTTTCAAATGATTTTTTGTGTGGATTGACTAAATGTTCACTCTAAAGCAGCTTTTCTCAAACTGTGGGGGACTTCCCTTTAAGGGGATGCAAGCATATTGGAAAGTCCAAAACAAGGATTATTTAAAAATATTAATTTACAGAAAGGATAAAAATAAAACACACAAACACATTCTGACATAAAAAATAAAATAGACATTTATATTGATATAATATAAAGGTATCAGTAGTGTACAATGTATTTGATACTTAATTTATCAATACTAAATCAAAAACAAGTTTAGTAATTGCTAGTGACACTCAGGGGCTTGCCAAATACAAAATTATATACAAGATGTAATACTTAATTTGTATCGTTTATGATCAATGTCCTATTGTAGCTTTAGATACAAAGTGCATTATTCTTGATTCAATATTGTTATTTGTGGGGGGACATATGAAAAATTAGAAACTATTGAAAATTAGGTCGTAAACATTAAAAGTTTGAGAAGTACTGCTCTAAAGGGAAATATTTATCATGTTATTGTATCTCTGACTTAAATTTTTATTTTAAAGGGAGGAGGAAATAACTATAGAACTACCAAAATAAATAATTTGATGATTATTTTATAATAAAATTATATCTAAACGCTTAAAACAATCAGTAATTGTGTAATAAAATTTGTAAAAAATTATTTAATAGTTAATTTTGAATATTTATTTCTTTCCACGCCCTTTTCTTAAAATATTTAATAATAAATATGAAATTTATTTATGTTACGGGACAAAAAGAAAGCAAAAGTTCAACTATTTTACGCATATTTTAGTAAGGTTTTGCCCAACGAACGTAGAATTAAACTTGTTCAATAAAAAACAGCACTTTTACATTTCTCTATTTTAACGTATTTCATATGTTTCCAAGAGCGGAGGTCGCCAAAGTGGTGGTCCGCGAGAAATTTTTGCTGGCCCCCAGAAAAATCTGTGGAATATACTTACTCATCACGTTAAGTTATGTTTTAAGGTCCATTAAAACATAATTAAATTGATAATAATACGTGAAAAGTTATAAAAACGCAACTTCGTAGAATAATGTCATTTCATAGTATAACTCCCCGGTAAATATATCATACTGAATATTATCCTTTTCATAGTGCACAGGTGATGAAAATTCTGATTCAATTCTCCACAACTTTCAATTAAGCAAGAGCATTCATCACACTAGGAATGTATATTGCTAAAAGTTTGATATACTTAAACCATTTTTTTAATTGTTCTGTTTTTACAGTTTTTGTTTATTTGTTTATTTTATTATGGTCTATTAATAAAGCTTTTGTAATTTGGTTACAATTAATAGTTTCATTTTATCAAATAGATATATTTTAGATGTTCTTATATAGATGACAGGTTTTTTTTATAAATATATTTAACACTTAAAAAATCCTATTAGTGCTCCGCGGGATTTCAATTAGGAATTTATTGGTGCGTGAGGTCAAAAAGTTTGGGGACCAATGCCCTAGAGAACAATGTAAAACTACATCACTTTAAAGTTTTTAAAAAGTCTGAGAAATGTTCACTGCCTCTTAATTAAACAATTACTTTACATATTCTTGGAATATATGTTTATCTTTGCAATGTATTAAGTTTTAATTCGTCAACTGCACTTTTAAACTCAGTTGATGATTACTATTTTCCTGTATAAAGAACAAACTTTTGTTAATATAAGAAATCATTTTTCTATTTTCTTCCGGTCTTTTGAAATCAAATCTAGCTAGTTAATTTAATGAAAAAATAAAAAATGATGCTAATCGCTGATATATCCGTATCAAATTGAAGACAGATGCTTGAAATCCATTTTGCATGGAAACTTTGGAGATTGCCATTCTAATTAAATCACCTTGATAAATATTATTTATTTGTATTTGAAAATTTTAGCGAAAAAACAGATTATAGTTTTAGCACTAAAAACTAATTGCAAATTTCAAGAGTATTCAATTTAAATTATAGGAATTTGATTTAAAATTTATTATACAATATAAATGGATGTTTTTATTGAACAAAATTATCAGTTTACATTTAACGAACGATGTACTTAATGTCATTTCTGTGAATTAATTTACATCCTTCAATTACTTAAAAATTTTACACATTTTTTTAAAGTTTTATTTTTTATTAAGGCTATCCTCGGACAATGTTAAAGAATAAGACCTGGATTCGGAACATTTGTTCAGATATGAAATAAATCAAAAATTAATGTGATATATTGGCTTCGCTATCCTTTAGAGAGCAGCAGTATTTATCATACTTCACAATTTTAATCGAGTTGATCCATTTTTTCTGGTATAAAATGTGTTTCACGAGTTTTCTCTTACACTGTAATGTTAAATGAGTTTTCACTTCACATATTAAAATGAAGTAAAAGTATTCATGGAATATTTTGAAATGTTTAAAAACACTATATTGTTCACACAGAGATGTGAGTTATCCCATTGCAAATTTCTAAGGATATTGAGGCATTTTTCTGTCTGAAAATGTGCTTCGCGTTTAGTAGAAGCTCTCGTACTTTTGCTGTAGACAGCCTTAATACAAGAATAGTATGAACAAGATTGGTATAGCAGTAATGATTATGATATGATTTAAAAAGATTTTTCATTCTCTTTATTTAAAAAATAAAATGTTAATATTGAAGTACAGATAATAAATAATATTATGAATTTTAATAGAACATCTTTTATGAATGCAATTGATGTTAATTTTCTTAAAAAAATATTCGTCTTTACTCAATTGATACTACTATAGCTCCTCTAAACTTCTTAATACATTGCAAAAGAATCAGATATTGAAGCATTGATGAATATTTGACATACTTCCTAAATCGAAATTTATCCTCGTAAAGTCTTTCTAACGCTATAAAGATTAAATTTAAATATATTTTGTGGAAATATAGAACTTTTAACAAAAAACAAATATATTATATGAATTAGAACTAAACACAAAACTCTAGAAAAGTTTATTTTCGTTATCGATATACGATCGGTAATAATAGGCAAATTTCACTGGCAAATCTAAAGTGCTGAAGAACTTAACTCGTACAAATTCCAATTTCTCCTTTATATTTTAAGCATCAAACTATATTTCAACCAGTATTCATAAAATAAGAAACTAATCGCATTATAATGAGTCTTCCTTTTATAAGAATAATTATAAACTTTTATAGTTATTAACTCTGATTTTCTGTGATTGGGAATGTCTAGCATCACAGATATTTCACTTATCAATGAATGCTGAAATCGAATTAGAGCGGAACACTGAATTTTCCCTGATAAACTTTTTTAACTGTGAATAACTTCCAATTAATGAGGATAGCATTTGAGATAGTTCCTCCCTTTCCAATTTCAACACCCTAATCCAGACAGGACTTCGTATTCAATTGAGTTTAACTATAAAAAAAAGCTCGTTATTCCGCAAGATGACCTAAGTCTAGAATTCGATTATTATGGTACCATCCGTAATTATAATGGTCCGAAAAGTAAGCTTACTTTACATACGCATTAAAGCGCAATTCATGGTAAACTTACTATAGCCATAGTTAATTGAGGGAGTTATTTTTACTAAAAGATATACTTCAGTAATTTCCATATGATTTAAGGAAAATTAAATTTTTGCTATCATTTAGTGACATTCAGAAAGTTGGCATTATTTCAAAAACAGTATTTCTGGAAAGCATCAAAAAGTTCAATGATCCTACTTTAATCAAACAAAATTGCACTTTCAAGAATAAAATTAGTTCATTAGAGAACTAAAAATTATTTGTTACTTATAAATTGTGCCTGATTGTTTTGAATAGAAGTTTGTATGTTAGAAAAAATGCATAAGTTCTTAGAACGAAAATGCATAAGTATCTGATTTATAACAGTTCTCTAAAAGCAGAAGTAGATGGTCATATATATATATATATATATATATATATATATATATATATATATATATATATATATATATATGAGCTACGTAGGAGAATATAAGAAAAGTCACATACCATTAAGGTATACGACTACGTTTGGGGCCGTAATTTTGCAGAAGAGTACAAACGCGCATTTTTTTAACACTTAGTGTCAATTAGATTAGAAAACAAGCATAAAATAGTTTTAAGAATATTAATATTATAAAAAGAATATTTAAATGCACATTTTTGGCCAAAAATGAACAAAATGAACCTATTTTTAAAATATTCTCCTATCATAAAAAAGGCTTCTATAAAAATATATTTACTGTAAATGTAACTCAGACTTCTGTAACTAGAATGTTTGAAATATGTAACTTTAAAGTAGCTTTTTATCCATATTTTAATGCGTCAGAGTGGAAAAATTTTAACAACAAAGAAACCGATTATTATTTTGTTTGGTAGTAACTCTGAAAGATAATGGAAATTTTTAAAAACTCCTAGTTCAGGCTCACTGAAGAGGTTCTTAGTTATATGTTGCTTACATATTAATATTAAAGAAACGTTTTTCACAAAAGTGGAATACTTTAAAAATAATTAATTCTTTGTTAATACTTTGCCAAAATGCTGCATTTAAAAATTGGTTATTGTAATAAAATTCTTAAAAATTTTATACTTGTATTCTAATCTAAGGGACACTAAATATTAAAAAAATGTTTGTTTGTACCCTTTTACAAAATTATTATTCCAAATGTTTTGTAAAACCTTAAGCCAAGTAAAGTCAGTGCATTTAAATCTGTGAAATATCTTATAAGCGATAGATAGAGACGTATCTAGAACCTTGAAGATCAAATTCAAAATTCAACTCTATGACTGAATAGTGAGATGTATTATGTGTATAGTAAAGATAAATGTATAAGATAAAAGTAGGATAAAAGCTTAATCGAAATTGATAAGTAAACTTTTTGAATGTTTTTCTTTCAATGGCGGATTACAAGACAACTGCAATATAGATCCACCTACTCCTTGGTGCACCCCCGCCCGGAAACGTAAATTATTACGGCTAAGTGATTTACTACGTCGGAATGAATCGCCTTCAGTGCTCTTCACTTTTTTTAATGTAGCACAGCGTTTCTCAAACTGTGGGGCGTGTGCCATTAGGGGGATTCAAGCGTATTAAAAATTCATAAACAAAATATTTTAAAAAATTATTAATTTACTGTAAATACATATAGAACAAACAAAATGCATTTTGACAAAATAAAAAATAAAATACACATTTACACTGATACAATACACTTATAAATGTATCCGTCTATACAATGTATTGAATAATTAATTTAAAAAAACTAAGTTAAGTTCAAGTTTAATAATTACCAGTGACCTTATGGTTTGTATTAAAACTTATCTAGAATTTGTACGGTTTATACTTAATCCCTTAATTGCCGAATGAAAGTTACGTGATTCGCTCCCCAATGCCACCGTTTTCCACGTAGATGCTTATATGGGATGTTTTTTATGAGTGGGGGGCGGAGAATAAAGCGGCAAATCCTTCGCAAACACTGTCAAAGTCCTTTTATTGTATTCCAAAGCCTTTGAAATAATTTTATGGACAGTAATGCACATAAACGATCGTACTTCGGAAAGACGCATATATACGTCCAGAAGTCAAGGTCAAGCGTCAAGATACTGCGGTCCACCCAGGGTAAGTAGCACACACGAGGGCAGGGGAGGGGCTCACAGGCCCGGATCCTCCCTTCCTTGATTTTTTATAATCCCATGTATATAATGCGTAAAATATACTTAAGTATTTGTTATTATTAGTTTTTATATTACTTAGTGTTGGTTATTTATTCAGTAATTTATTTTTAGCTGCTTTTTGCTCCTTACAATCGATAAAATCAATATATATAAAATCAATATATATATATATATATATATATATATATATATATATATATATATATATGTATATATATACATATATATATAATATATATATATATATATATATATATACATATATATATATATATATATATATATATATATATGTATATATATACATATATATATAATATATATATATTATATATATATATACATACATATATATATATACATATATATAGTCTATATATATATATATATATATATATATAAATAGCTTAGATATTGCTAGAGTTACTATGTATATGTTAATTTTTTCCATGCATGGCTTTGATTTCAAGGACCTTTTTAATTCTATAGATATTGACGATATGATTAAGGTCCTACAGTTAATTTACGATAAATATGAATTATATACTTCAATGAAAAAAGAAAAATTTGAAATCCTTGTTAACTTCGTATTAACAGAAAATTTCATTGCATTTCATCAGAATCTTTATAAACAGATCAAAGGATTGCCTCAAGGTGGTCCGGCTAGTAATTGTTTAGCGAACCTATATTTACATTTTTTTGAAATTGATCATTTTGTATATGATTCTTACATGATTTATCGTTATACAGATGATTTAATAATTTTTGATAAAAATAGTGAATACAAACCAAATATTACGTTCTACCCTGATTATTTCAAGCTTCTTAAAACTAATTTTAACTCTAATATAGTAGAATTCTTGGATTTAGACTTGCATCTTATTAACAGTAATGTAGTTAGTAACATTTTTGACAAAAGAAATTCTTTTAAGTTCCATATAGTTAAATTTCCTGTATGGAATAGTAACTTGCATATATCAATTTACAGAAATATCATTTTGAATTATTTATTTAGAAATGATAACTCAACTACCCACAAAATAAATAAATACAATAATATAAAAAAAATTCAATGTTGTTTAGATCATGAATACCCTTTTAATTTCTTAAGAACTTATATTCATCACAAATACATTAACCATCTTGCTACTTCTAATTCCAAAACCACCACACAACAGTAGGATTTCAAAGTCAGCATGTTAGATGTCTTGCTGTGAAGATTATATCATAACACCCATACCACCTTTTACATCTTTTCCACACACATCTCGAACATCTTACACATTTTTGACTGATTGATTGATTGATTTAATATTAACGTCGCACTGTTCAGCTACACGAGGGCTTTTGGCGACGGACCACGTAATTTTGATCCATGGTCAAGTGACGTGGACGGCACCTGAGCTGGCACCCCCCTCTCCTAACTACCACACCACACCAACGGGAGGACGTTTCAGCTCTCGACAGATTTAACGTGCATCGCTGCCCTACACGGCGGGTCTTTAGTGGTACTGGGATCGAACTCGTAACCAGGCAAGCCACGATCCGATACCTATACCACTCGGCTACCGCGGCCACACACATTTTTGACAAACAACCAAATTAGAGCCTAGCAAATTTACACTTGTGACAATCAACCAATTCAAATTCTACCACATTTGATTGTCATCTCTTTTGATATCTGTCTTTGCTGGCTGGTTTAAAAGTTAGTTCAAAAGATGTGCTTATGTATATTCAAATTTTTTAACTTGGTGAATAATTGATTTTCATTGATTTCAAAACGCTTGATTCTCTTGGAAAAAGCTCTGTGAGTAAGGAAATTTTATTAAAATATTTTTTGAAAAATACTTTTCTTATGTAATTGTTTTAGGATTTTTCCACTTTTCTTACGTAATTGTTTTGGGATTTTTCTGAATTAAGAGTTTGGGAGAGTTTGTTACATAATAGTAGTGAGTGGTTTTATCATACGCACTGTGAGTTTTTACATACTCTGAATTTTTGTTTATTTTATTTTATTTTGTTTTTCCTACCGAGTTGCAAAGGGGGAAGATTGGGCGGCTTCAAACTAGTTTAACCCCACTTATTCGGTCCTAAGTCCGAAATTGCTTTCTGACTCACTAGGTTCTTTTTTGTAGCTTTTTTTTAAAATTTTTCTATAATTTTGATCTTCATGTTTAGTTTTTATATTTTTTTATATTTTTATTACGTTATTTCTTGTTTTTGATATAAAATACAAATTTCTTTCATATATATATATATATATATATATATATATATATATATATATATATATATATATATATATATATATATATATATATATATATATATATATATATATATATATATATATATATATGTGTGTGTGCTTGTCTGCGTGTTGGGGTATGATACGAGAATTGTAGACTTTCGACCCCCCTTGAAAAATTCTTGTGTTCCGCACTGCCCAATGCAATAGATGAGATGAGGTAAGGAAAAGGTTATTGTTAGAACTTAATAATAAATACGGAATATGTTTAAAGCAAAACGTAAGATTTAAACTTTATAATAATAGCCACAAATATAATAATATCAAATGATGCATTTATTATGAAACAGTTCAAAATACATTAAAAAACAAAACATTTATTTTCTTAAGTTGGTTTCGTTGTTAGTCAGTAGAAGACTTTTACAGTCTGCGTACTGTCCGCCGACTTTGAATTTTCCATATAAGTATTAACTGCTAAAATCTTCAGGCGGTTTCTTCAAAATGTCTTAGTAATCCACCGGTCGATCGTGATCGACGTAATACCCACCCCGATTTAAATCTCTAGATTACAGTCATAAATATGCAATTAAAAGACATATAATGTATTTTCAGTTAGAAATTCATTTTGAAATGTTTTTTAACGTTTTAATTGTTATTTAGTGTGCAATGTCTAGAACTATATTCTAAAAACACCTGCGCACTTGTCAAAAAGTAAATTGAAAAAGTTTCATATGTATCCCCATATGTTGCGATGATATTTATTTCTTTTTCATCGATCAACAAGATAAAAGTCATAGTCTTGAACCAGTGAAAAATTTGTTCTCAGAGTTTTTTCCTAAATGCATTATCTTTCGAATCATTCATCATTGTAGTTTTGCCTTGTTATCAAACAAAATTTTGAAAATGAACTCTCAGGTAATATTTTAGCTTATAAATTTGTTTTGTTTGATTTTAAAACAAGGCCTTTTGCTAATTTTGATAAATTTCTTTTGAATACAATTTCTTTAAGTTATTATTAAAATAGTTGTTTGTTTATTATTTTTATAACGTTACTTTATAATTCCTAATTAAAAACAGACCTTTTTGAAATCTTAGAAAATGTCAAAACTAGCATTTTTTTCATTAAAATTAAAAACAAATTGCTGTGTTTTTCTTAATAATATTAGTAAGCTATGTTACTAATTTCATAAATGTACTTATACACTTTTGTTGTGCATTTCTTTCTCTGGATTACTGTGAAAAACACGTTTGTTGAAACAGAATATGTTTATCGGGAGATAAAGGTATAGTTAAAAGTAAATATGTTCCCTTACATTCTTTTGGTTATGCATTATGCAAATAAAGCGGTAAAATTTTACTGTCGAGTGAAAAATATTTCCAAAATAGGAAAAAGAAATAGAAAGAATTGAGAAGAAAAGTAGCAGGAACCAACAGTTAAAGTAAATATTTTCGCTTGTTTATTTTTCTTTTTTTGGAAAACATGTTTAAAATGTTTAGAATCTCCTGAATTCTAAGTAAACGAAACATTCTAATAAAAACTTGGAGAAGGAGTTTTAACTGTAAGACAAAATAAAAATTCTAATTTTTGGAATTTAATTATATATATATCTAAAATTTTTATTATTTAAATCTAAAAAAAAACACAATTTAATTAAATACTTTACCAATTTAAATTTATTTATTGTATTGAATACAAGCCAAATTAAATGTTATATTTAGCAGAATAATCGTTTTAAAGATTTGTTTTTATGAATATAAGAATTAAAATAGAATAGACATTTAATAAAGATTTTAAACTGATTTTTTATCTTTGCCTAAATCACTAAAATTAATTACATAAGAAAATAGAAAATACTTTCATTATGTAAAATATAATATCGGTACTGGTGTATATCTTCGAATTCAAAATGATTTAACATCATTTCATTGGTTAAAAAAATATGCGGTATACTATAATTCTATTAAAATCATTTTTCTTTTTATATTTAATAATTTCTTTTTTTCTTTTCTTGGGGCATAAGATGCAAAATTTTAAATTTTTGTACCATAACATTAAAATTATCAACAACATTTTCTTATGAAGACTAACAAGTATTTAATAAAACAGGTAAAATAATTTAAATATTTTTTATTTCTTAAAGTTTTCTTCGTGCTTTTCTTACACGTTTATTTAAACAAAATATCTAAAACCTTAATTTTGTACCATACAACTTATATTCATATTTAAACGTACTAAAATGCACATACCACTTAGGATGTGAAGTATTTCATTAATGGCGTAGAAGTTTGAATTTTGCCGTGTAGTATTTAATTATTCAATAAAACGTTCCTAAAGCACTTGAAAAATTTTTAATTAAGCAACGAAATAATTAAGACTGTATGAAGGAACAGAATAATTATACCAATTAACGGTTTTGTGGCTATCAAATAAAATTTAAGTCGTAAGCAGCGTTTTCAATGCAAAAGAAATCCGTTTTGACCAAAATGTGTGCAACAAAAACAGTACAAAAATAATAAAAAGGAAAACAGTGCACGTAAGTATTATTCAATTCCTTAGCTAAAAAAAACACGTTAGTATAAAAAAAACCTGATTTGGCTTTCTTCTATGCTGATAATGGCAGATAACTATTTGTGCAGTTTTTCGACTTTTTTTTTTGTTTGACTTTCAATTTTTTTTCTCCTTTTTTCAAAAAAATATCGTGTTTTTATACATTTTATTTTGTTTGTATACATTTCATATAAGAAATCCCAGCCCTGGATTTGACGATATACTAAGAATAGAATAACATCTTAAAAAGTGTCACTGTTTAAGGCTGTGTTTTCACTAAACGTGCAGCCTGCCTAGACGCAAAGCATATTCTAAGGCAGAAAGTTAAATCAATTTTCATGAAAGTTTGCAACATTGCAGTTCATACATCTGTTTCTAGAATAGCATTTTTAAAATTTCAGAATTTTCTACAAACAAATAATTTTTCATTTTAACGTTTATAGTGATAGTTAATTTAACATTAGGGTATGAAAGGAAAATGCGAAACACATTTTATACTAGAAAAATGCATAAACTCAGATAAAAATGTGTTGTATGGTAAAATATGCTGTTTTCAATAGAATAGCAAGGCCAGAATGTAATTGGAGTACTTTTATATCTGAAAAAATATTCCGTATTCGAATTCTGTAATTTAACATTACGTAAAGACAGCCACAGTGCTGTCTTATGTTATTAAAGCGTATCATCATGCACGTTATTTACGATGCAAGTTTTAAAATGTTTGAAGAAGTTTCTTATGTTCACTTGTTTGCATTCAAATCAAGAAAGATATTTTTTGCCCGCATGTACTTACTTAAAACATATTATTGATGGTATTTATTGACACGCACACAAATAATTATTAAACGTACAATGCATGTTAATTTTAAAACCAACTTCATTATTCTGCTGAGCAAGACACCCAGTGAAAAATAATATTTCGTTTATAAAGTAGGAGAATCTTTCAGAATATGAGCGCATTTATTTTTTACTTTTAAAATCAAACAATAAAAGAGACATAGGAGGAATTTCTTTTATGAAAACAAAACATTTCCTTTTTCTTTTAATATTTTTTTATATTTCTTTACATGCATTTTTTCCTTCTATTTGCAGCATCTTCAATGGTGCACTTGTTTCATATTTTCCAGATTATCCCATTTTTAAACATCCAGGCGCCTCTTTCATATTGTTCTATTTTGTGTACACAACAAAGACGCACAATTCCTACATTTGAGTGTGTATATGTATGTATAGAAGAGGGAGAAGAAATGCCGACCGTGCTCAAGTAAGTGTGAACGTGCCAGCTGGTGTAACATTGAAGGGGAAATGATTTTGTCCGTTCTCTGATGGGAGGGGGAGCGTAAATTTTGGAAAAGGGTAGTTGAGTGCGTGGTAGGTAGCTTTGAAAAATCGATAATGTCCTTTTTTGAGATGGAAAAGATGGCTGTACAAACGAATTTTTAAATATATTGGACCAACGGAGTCTTTTGAAATATTCTTAGCGACTTAATATTCCGTTAAAATCTTTCCTTGGAACATTTCAATTTCAATTTTTTGCGCAGATTCTAAAACTTAATTTAATCTTAATAGTTCGTACAAATGTTATATATACATACACTCATGTCCATAAATTAAGGATAATGAAGTTCAGGCAATGAAAGAGACAAAAGCAAAACAAATTTGACTTATTTGTAAAGTCTATTTATTAACAAAAGGCAAACAAAAAAAAAGATGCTATATGTTTGACATAATTAATAAAAATTGCGATTTTTCTTCCCTGGAGCAAATTTCAAAAAGGAGCCAATTTACAAAAAACAGTACAACATGGTTAGTATGATGGTTAATACGGAGTATGTCTCCCGGACGATGCAATACAGGCCTTACAACGCCTAGGCATGCTGAGTATCAAATTATCAATCTGATCTTGGGGAACATTACACCACTCATCAAGCAATGACCTCCGAAGTTTCGGTATACAGGTGAGAGGGGGTTGACGGACTGAAATTCGACGGCCAAGCATATCCCACACATGCTCTATTGGATTCAAGTCCGGTGAGTATGCTGGCCAATCCATACGGGTGATATCCTCCGATTGAAGGCATTCGTCTACAATGTTTGCACGGTGACGACGGTCGTCATCCATAAACAGAAGTTGAGCACCCATGGCGCCCCGAAAAAAACGTACATGTTGTTCCAGAATGACATCCCGATAGATGTAGCCTGTCATCGTTACACTCTCAGTATGCAGGTCAGTTCTGGAACCAAGAATAATTCCTCCCCAAACGAGCCATCCTGCACCACCGTAACGGTGTCGTTCAATGGTGTTCTCTTGGTGGTAACGGGTACCTGGCGCTCTCCATATTAAAGTACGGCGAGAATCCGGCTGCAAACTAAACCTGGACTCGTCGGAAAACATGACACGAGACCACTGCTGTGGTGTGCACAATGCATGCGCTCTAATCCAGGTTAATTGCAGGCGACAGTGAGTTGCGGTAAGTGGAACACATCTGACAGGCCTACGAGCGTAATCAATGTGCCCTAAGCGTCTGTACACGGTCTGCCTTGAAACTGTCGTACCGGTAGCTGAAGAGAGCTGACGAGACAGGTCTGATGTTGTGCTCCGTCTGTTTCTTGTGGCAGTAACTGCCAAATACCGGGCCTCATTCGGCGTTGTAACTCGGGGGCGACCTGTGCTGTAACATCTACTTACATTACCATCATCTTGGAATCGTTGCCAAAGCCTGGATATGACACTCTGAGCGATTCCAAGTTCCTCGGATACTTCCAGCTGGGTACGTCCCCATTCCAGTCGTCCAATAATTCTACCACGTAAAAAATCATCCAAATGCTTCCTTTGTGCCATAACTATGCGGTTAGTTCACTGAAAGGCTTTTAAAGCGCTTGTGAACAATTTGACTTCTTTACCACTATTCCTTATATACCCCTCTCTTACACTCTCGTCATTTTGACGTTTTATCCGGCCATCTGGTGGTTTCCTGTAATTTGTATATTCTTCTTCAAGATGTGTGTGATAATTCTACTGGTGAAATTTTTATTTTAGAAGTCAATTTCTGTGTGATTCTGAATTATCCTTAATTTATGGACATGATTGTATATGCATGCATAATTTGAATTAAATGCATTATGTGGAATTTATTAAAAGCTTTAGAAACATACACTGTAATTTTAAGTAAGTTAGATTTAAGAAAAAATAGCATTGCACATAATTTTATGTAATGTGATTTCGATTTAAGAAATGTATTTATGATTCGTTTTCTGATTATATTATTTTTTCCTTATGTAGAAATACTTTATGTTTTAACTTGTTAGCTTTCGGTTTAAAATATTATGTTATAACCCTTCAGTTATTATGGCGTGAGTGTAATTACCGTAAAATCTGGCGTATAACGCGCGCTTAAAAAATGAGATCGAAATTTATGGGTGCGCGTTATATGCCGTGTAAAAAAATGAGAGCCTTAAAAATAAATGAAAAAAAATTTGAGCATATAGGAAAAATTAGACTTCTACATATTAAGAAATACTTCTATTCGAAAGAAATGGCACTTCTTATGAACTTAAGGGATTGTTGTTCTAGAAATATACTACCTTTTCTAAGGTTTGAAATAAAACATCGAATAAATGACTTCAAACATAAGGGCATTGCGTAATTACATTTCAGGTTTCTTCCTAATAAAGAGGGTGCGCATTATAAGGTGAATATACTTAAAAACTAAAAAAAAAATACAGCATGAAAATATTGGTGATCGTTATACGGCGGTGCGCGTTATACGCCAGATTTTACGGTACGTACAAGGACTTCTTAATAGAGTTAACGTAAAAAGCGATGAATGGTTTGTAGCAGTGGCACACACAAGGGGGGAGAGTCCCGGGAGACAGGACCCCCCTCCCAAAGCCCTCGATTTTTCCCCGATTGATTATAATTCTAAGTATATAGTTCGAAAAATTTAATTAAGTATTTGTTATTAATGATTAATTTTATTAATTAAGGCTAATTATTTATTCAGTAATTAGTTTTTTACTGTATTTTGTTCCCCAAAATCGACAAAATCAAAAGGAGCATGATACAAGAATGGTGAACTTTCAACTCCGGACCCCCTCCCCCTTGAAAAATTCCTGTGTACGCTACTGGTGTAACATAAATTTTAAATATATTGCGCATTTATTTACTTTATATTTAAATTACGTTTATATATTTAATATTGTAGGTATATTATTTGAAGCATTTTATACCAAACTACATGGAGATTGTTGCATTGAATTCTCTCTTTTTAGTTTCCAACCGACTTAACCCACGAGACACGCACTCGATATTAACGTTAGTTATCATGTAGGGTGATAGAGTCATCCCAATCCTTTCTTTATAATTATTTTTATTGTACACAATAACAATCGTAAATCCAGAGAATAATTTAATTAAGGGAAAGAGTATACTTACCTACTTTGAAGGACTTTTCATTTTTTCATTGATAATTTGTGAAAAAAAATCAATTTAATCTAAACAAAAATATTTCTAATGTGCTTGACTTTAATAAAGGACT
Source organism: Trichonephila clavipes (assembly GCA_019973935.1). NCBI lineage: Eukaryota > Metazoa > Arthropoda > Arachnida > Araneae > Nephilidae > Trichonephila > Trichonephila clavipes. The sequence goes on along the minus strand of BMAU01018592.1, from coordinate 720,926 downwards.
CAAACCACAAATACCTTTCGCTAACATTACAGGAATGATATTTGCAGGCAAAAATGTCATATTTTGTTCAAGTCATTGTAGTTTTATTGTCCATTGATGATCGACAATCAGTATGCTGGACATTTTCTTGTTTGTGTCTTTTTTAACAGGACGCAGTGCGTCTTATAGCTTCACATCTTTCTGGATGGACTTTTTTGGGTAGCTTTTCAAAACTTTCCTTTCTTGTCAAGAATTTTATGTTCATCGCTTTTCTCAAATTTACTTTCGCTATCCTGATTAATATACATTTTTTCATCAGGTTCTTCGCTTGCTCGATCAGTTTCAACTTCATAGAGACGCCCTTTTATTTCTTTAAATTCTGTTCACACACATTTACATTTATAAATCATAATAATTCGTACAACCCAGCAATCAAAACCACTAATTCCTTTACAGGTGGAAAACGTAGCCTGATCATAGAAAATATTTTGGAACAAAAGTGGTCATGTGGGGAACTCAGTTGTAAAAAAATGCTTGCCCCCCTAAAGGTAGATACGTGCCAAATACAGTTTAGTTCCCATGAAGACTGTCATATAGGAGGATTCTAACAAATAAACAATTTTCCCACTGTTAAAAATTTCGTGAGGGGTTAATATTAAAAACATTAAGTTTCTTTTTAATTAATTACTTAATATTTAAAAAATTCCGTTACAAAACAATTCCTATTTTCAGTTTTCAAAATTATAGCGTTTCCTGAATAAAACTTATATCTGTATAAAAAGTTTAAACTCTCTTATTTCATTTATTTATTTGCATTTTTAATCTAGCTTACTTATAATAAAAATATTTATACAAATATTTAATCATAAGCTCTTGATTTTAGTTTACTGTTTTACTTATAATGAATGTTTTTCAAAATAGTGTAACATAGCTCTAGTTTAAAAAAACATTTATTTCTTCCAACCTTCATTTTCATAGTTTAGAAAAAAATTCGCTTAGTTTCATTGTTTCCCTTTATATTTTAAGCATTATATTCACCAATGATTTAACTTAATTAAATCTAAAAAAAGTAAAAATTTCGACAAAAATAAAGTTTTGCAGAAAGAATAAAAAGTACTTTGTAAGTGAAGGTTAAAATTTTTATTGGGCTTTTTAAATTGCATCCAAACATTCAAAAGCAAATTTAGGTCTGCCTACAGAAAAATCTTTCAATCCTGTGTTCTTTAATTAAAACGGGCCATCTTCTAATACCTGTGAAATTGCTTAGAGTCAATTTAATTACATCACTGAGAACACTCATCTTGTATCGTTTCACAAATAAAGAGGCAATAAATAGAATTTTTACACTCATGTTAACTTCCAAAGATGTCAACGGTTCACGACATCTAATTGGTGACTAATAATTGAAATTACTTTGATTCGAAAGCAATCGTACACTAATTCCTTAAAGAGGATTTTATTAAACGGTCTCAATTTCTAGTTAAAATCTAAATGGCCCTTTAAGTAGGTGCAAATTAATATGATTAAATATTTGCTGTGATTAATTAAATTTTTTGCGTTTTTTTTTTTAAAAAAAACCTTTGCTGCGGTGATTATGTTTCTGAATGCCAATCATTACCCCCATTTTTTTAAGTAATAAGTTTATAAAGAATATACGTAAAATGCTTCAAACAGATAAAAAAAATTTGTTTCTCATATACTTACTTACATTTAACAAATAACTACCCAAACAACTCGGAAATATTTCTTTCGTTTACTGTTGGTATAAATTCCAGAACAATTATATATGATAAATAAAAATAAAAATAAGAAATGAACATTTGTTGATAACACTTTTGAAAAAGAAATTCATTTACATTTGTTAAAATCTAGCTTGTAGTAAGCTTTACTATTATGATTATATAGTAAATATAGTTTTTTAACATGATTACATAATACTAAATATGTAAATATTGCAGTATAAGGAAAAGAAATATACTTTATTATTACTCTGATAAAATCAACGTGAATTGCTGAAAATTATCATAATATTTTAAATTTGGATAAAATTTACAACTGGATAAAGGAATTCATGTTTTACTTTATAGTGCTTTTAAAAATTTAGTTAAGTAAAGAAGGTAACTCCAAATTTCGTATAAATATATATATATATATATATATTAATCGTCATCGTCATCGATTAATATTATTACATCAGGATTCTCTTCCCCACTCATTTTAGCCAATCAGAGCTCTTGTTAAAAATAGTCACGTGGTGATCACTGCCGGGTATAAAAAGCGAGATTTTCGGTGCTCACTCTCTTTGGCTGCTTGTCTTTACCATGTAAATGTTGCCGTTTGCTTTTTGTTTCCAGCTCGTCATCTTTAATATGTGTAAATAACTGCAGCTCTTTTATCCATTGTGTTTTATGCGTCCGTAAGCTTATTGTGTTGGCATAACGCCTTTGATGTTTCATGTGAGAATGAAATGATGAACGTCTACCAACACCGCCGACGATACTATATATATATATATATATATATATATATATATATACATATATATGAAAGAAATTTGTATAATACATCAAAAACAAGAAATAATAGATAATGAACATAACAAAAAATAACGTAATAAAAATATAAAGCTAAACATGAAGATCGAATTTATAGAAAAATACAAAAAAGTAACTACAAAAAAGAACCTATCGAGTCAGAAAGCAATTTCGGGCATAGGGCCGAAGAAGTGGGGTTAAACTAGTTTGAAGGCACCAACCTTCCCCCTTTGCAACTCGGTAGGAAAAACCAAATAAAATAAACAAAAATTCAAAGTATGTAAAAACTCACAGAAAGTATGATAAAACCACTGACAACTACTCTGCAACAAACTCTGCCAAACTCTTAATGCAGGAAAAACCCAAAACAATTACGTAAGAAAAGTAGAATATAGAAAAATCCTAAAAAAATACGTAAAAAAGTATTTTTCAAAAAATAATTTAACAAAATGTCTTTACTCACAGAGCTTTTTCCAAGAGAATAAAAACGTTTTGAAATTAATGAAAATCAATTATTCACCGAGTTGAAAAATTCGAATATACATAAACGTATCTTTTGAAGTAAAAGATATATATCAAAATAGATGATACTCAAATATGGTAGGTTTTGAATTGGTTGATTGTCAATTATGTAAATTTGCTACGCTCTAATTTCGTTGGTTGTCAAAAATAAGTAAGATGTTCAATATGTGTGTGGAAAAGATGTTAACTGATTTTCACAGCAAGACCACTAACATGCTGACTTTGAAATCCTATTTTTGTATGGTGGATTTGGAATTAGAAGTAGCAAGACGGTTAATGTATTTTTGATGAATATAAGTCCTTAAGAAATTAAAAAGGTGTTCATGATCTAAACAACATTGAATTTTTTTTAAATTATCGAATTTATCTATTTTGTGGGTAGTTAAGTTAT